>JBBBDQ010029090.1:3677500-3762500 GCA_037127315.1 Ascarosepion bandense
CCAGCCTTCTTCAGGTGCAAAGCATTTCGAACCGAACCCTTTATTACAATCACTGCAGTATATATCACACTCCACCCACGTCTATTGAACAAGTGAAGAGGCTCATCCCTTGTTTCCTGTTCAGGATGTGGTTTCCGGCTTTCTTTTTTTCCTATCATTCTACTCTTAAGTAGGCCCATGCGCATCAGTGGGTGATATGATTTTTAAAAAAATGCCTTGCTTGGGGTGATATGATTAAAAAATAAAATATCATTCTCATTCCTTGCGTAGTAGTAATGACACAATTAGAAGTTTTGAGTTATCTCCCTCTAACCTTGCAATTTACTTGTTCACTACTGCTTAAGGACACATAACCCAGTAGATATAGACGTTGGTTAGTTCCTGTGATTGACCCAACAAGTTGTGAGTTCAATACCAGGCTACTGCTGCGGTGAACTTGAAGTAATTTGAAGTAACTTGAAGGGTTAGAGGGAGATAATTCATGAATTCCAATCGGGGCATTACTATTACGCAAATAATTTTATACTCCAGTGATTGTAATAAAGGGTTCGGTTCGAAATTCCTAGCACCTGATGAAGGCCGGGGCGTACAACGTCCGAAACATCGTACAAATAGCAACAAAGACGAGGACAATCGTCCGAATAATATAATTTTTGTAAATACAACCTCATCTCAGAAATATAAACAAACTGAAAAGCTGTGTGGCATTTTAAAGGATAAAACTTTATACAAATATAACGCAAACCGTGCACCACAGGAGCGCAACGTTTGCTCAACAAAATAGTGACAATATGCTCCGCTAAGCCAGATAAAAATTTTCATTGAAAAAAATATTTTGAAAGGAAAAAGAAATAACCTGACATGTTATCATAAAGTTAATTATTAATCACTGTTACTGGTTAGATTACAACCATAATTATGTAGACAAAAATATTAATAGTATAAGAGATATAAACAAACGTTACCGAGATGTGGCAGAAGGTACCATCTACACTAGAACTCGGCATGAGCCTACACAGTCAGACAGGAGCGTATTCGACGTAATGGTGAATCATAGGAATTTAGACATTCCAGCGATTACCTGATAATACAGTCGAGTTGCCTCCAAATAGAGGAAAGCTTCGGGAATATAGTTATGCATAACTGATTTTCGCATACATGACAAAACGTACCTTCTTCTACTGAAGTTCTCATGTCTATCCGGCTCTCCATTCTCAGTGAAAGTAATCTATTACCGTGTATAAATCTTTTATAAATCGCAGTAAAATATCAAAAGTCTAGAAGTGTAATATCAGTAATGCTATAAAAACAGTCATACTTATTAAAAAAAAAACGCATTCAAAAACCATGAATCGATATTCGAAAAAGTAAATATTGAGAAGTAAAGAAAATGACTCTCAACAGAGATCGATCGGTGAAAAATAGGACTGCTCTTCACTACAATAAAAAAGGACAAAATAGAGATATGAAACTCGCATATATTAATAATATATTAACATCTGTATCTTTATACTACAAGCTAATAATATTGAGTGAGGAAAGTCATGTTTTTTTTCTGTCTTATTCCTAAAATGTATTAATTTATTTTTCAAATTGTCATTTATGGTGATTATTTTCCTCTCTTTTATAAATATATTTGTTTTTATGGAAAAACAATACTTCCATTTCGTAACCCCAAGGAAAACTTTGAAAGGAATATCGATAAAATTTAAAACCACTTGATCTTTCTTTCTTGCTGAACGCAGAAAAGTGTCCGTCGACGTGACAGTTATGTGTAATATAGATTTTTTTTTTAATTTGTGGTAAAACTTGTGGCTATTCTAGGTCTGCTTGCAAAGTTTCAAAACTAAATTTCTTTCGCTGACGGTTAAATTCATTGATATTCCAGCACAATTTAAACAATTAATGAATTTTATTCGCACAATATTTTTATAAGTATAAACGTTGCATTACTTGATACATGTGTTTCAGTGGATATCCTCGTCTATTTTCTAGCTTTCTAGGCATAGAAAATCTTATTAAAAGTAATTGTTTTTTTTTCTGTAGTAATACTTTCTATATCTAGACATAACTCAATCTTCAGGTGCTTCAAAATCTGAAGATTGCGTTCTGTATAAAATTTCGGTTACAAATGACAAAACGCTGTATATTATTATTAATATAAAATTCATTACTCTGTTATTCTACATAGAGTACTATTTTATGAACACAAACACTAAATAACTATTATTATATATATATATATATATATATATATATATATATATATATATATATATATATATATATATATATATATATATATATATATAGGTGGTGCAGTGGATATCGACTCGGAACGAGAAATCGGAGAGCAGAGTTCGAATTGCAGTTGAATTCATTGCATTTACTTACGCACAAATACCCTTGCGAAAGGTATTAATCCATCTCTTCCCTACAGTTATGGGTTAAATAACAGGACAGATTGGATTCTATAGCATTGGCTGGCAACCAGTCTACTGCAGAAAGTAATGGCAATCTACTGCAGGACAATCTTCTGCCCACTCAGTCATGTCTCTTTCGAGACATGATCGCCCAACTTATTTCACGTAAGGCACTTAACTGATATATAGGTGAAATTTTGAAGTCTATAATAATAAAATAAAACCCTCCAAGAATTTAATTCTCTCAGGATAGATCAGAAGCAAAAGAAATGTTGAAGGCAATTAGCTACCTACCAGGCGTGCTTTTTTGATTGCAAATTAAGCACAGTGATAGCAAAAACGAGAAACGTTATTAAAAGACAAAAGAGAAGGAAGCTATGAAAAATAATGATCGCTCTCTTCCTGATGACTGTGCCTATAAGTTCGGGCAGATGTGAGTGAAAGACTGCGTGGGTTTGAGCTGGCAAATTTTACATGTATTTTAGATAAATTCATTTCTGTTTCAGACTAAAATACAAAAAGAAATCTGAAAAATAAATTTTTCCTATTAAATGTCATTCATTAAACGGATATTATGTCATCACTTTCACCCGACACGATATGCAATACGCGTCAGACAAACAAAATATATCTAACGTAGCACACTATATGTAGACTGCATACTATGGACACTACTGCATTTAAAAATATCATATAAAATATATGTAATATTCATGTACTGATATATATATATATATATATATATATATATATATCAGATTAAATAAATTGCAATGATTATGTTTGCTAATTTTTAATAAAATCATTTCGTACTCACGAATGAAAGACATGGGTCTTTACTTTTGCAGTTCACAATGTTTTTCATTTCTTAATCTTCCAAAATACTTTCAATTTCCTTCCGAGACCATCAAACAAAAACAAAATATATATGTTGGATTTACAATAACCACATTTACAAGACGTCTTACATTACACGTCTGACCATTCGCTTATTTCGAGATATCGACAACAACATTCCTGTTTATATACACAATATAAAAATAATGATCTACAATAGAACAATTCTGCATTAAGAAAACAAAAAAGCAAACCTCATCGTTAAGGCAGTATTAATTAAACCTTAGGCCGTCACTAAACAGAATCAGCTACGAATAATATACTAATCTTCTACAATGTTCATAAAAAGAACAATTTCATCCTTTAATACGTGCATTACAATAACATGACAACATAAGAGAATCCACAGTGAATCATTTTCACGTTCTAATGAACGCTGAGCATAACTGTCAACCGTTACATTTGGAGCAAAAATCTTTCAAAATTACAGTAATTTTTGGCAAAACAGGTTTGCGTTAATTTTTTGTTACTACAACTGACACCCTTTACGATGATCTTATAATAAGATCGAAAGTAGTTGAGAACATTTGGAAAAGGAAAATAATATCAACTGTAAAAGTTACAGCGCAATTCTTACGTCTTTCAGTTATAATACACGAAATATTATCTGTCAGTACGAATGGATTATATTAAAAGGTAACAGACATAATTTTTGCAATGTATGTATTTAGGCAGAAATTGTATATATATATATATATATATATATATATATATATATATAGTCATCCGTAGACAGATCTGTTTCGCTGTATCACAGCTGATCAGTACGGTTAGAATCCGATTGCTTTTTATCCCATGATTGAAACCGACCGAAGTGGCGTCAGACGGCGATTCTACCTCTGGACTATGGGCGCTCGGTAGAAGAAGGCAGACGTTTTTTTTTATCGTGCATATATATATATATTCTTGAAGTATCCCATTTGAACATCGGAGACCCACTGCAGATCAATTCTTAGATGTGAGTACACAGACTACCACCGACATTATTTGACCTATGTTTATATATATATATATATATATATAAAGATATATATATATATATATATATATATATATATATATAACAAGCAGACTGAGCAACCTAATAAACAAAATATTACAACCATACTAAACAAAAATAAAAAGCTACATTAGAGAAAGCATACTTTTCCAAAGTTTAGAACTAATTTTAGACAACAATTCATTCCAATTTAACATCCAAAATTATATTCAAACAACAGGTTCCGCAATGAGAACACAAATGGTACCAACATATGCAACACTCCCGCTAGCATATCTAGAAGAATGTCTATAGAACCAAATTGGACATTAATATGGGAAAAACATAGGAACAGAATTCACTAAATCATGGAAGAGATACCTAGAGATTGTTTTCTTCTTTGAAGATCAACATGGATAAACATAAATAGACTCCAAAATTTACTACAAAATTTGTACCCCAAAATTAAGTTCACGCTAGGATATAGCTACAATGACTTGTCATTTCTATAAATACTCATAAAAAACAAAAACAATTGCATCATCACAGTCATTTGCAATAAACCCACAGACACCCAGCAATACCTCGATTTAAATAGTCACCATCCTAAAAATTGTTTAAAATCCACCCCATGCTCCCTAGCACGTCGGATTTGCACGATATTATCTAACAAGATCTTCCGTAAAATACGCCTAGAGGAACTACGATAAACATTACAAATATGAAGATACCCCACTACATTAAAAAAAAACAAAGGTTTCCAACTGGCAAAATGAATACCATTAGAATCACTCCGGAATAAAAAAAAAAACATGAGAAAGAAGAAATCATTCTAGCATACGTTTACACACACAAAAAAACAACCCAGAATTATTTACAAAGATGAAAATACACATAGAATTACACAACAAATATGATAAAATCAAGTAAATCTGAAAGACAACTAAAATAATTAAAAGGTAAACACCAACCCAAGAATAAAAAAAACACATCATAGCCTCATCAACTTTCGAGCAACACACTGCATTGGAGATCACAAAATGCAACAAAGAAATTAGAGTATGCAACATAATAATAGAAAGAAAATATTTCAAGTTCGAAAACACATCTACATTCGAAATAAAAACAGATCTGTGCTGCAACTCTAAAAACGTAATTTATGCTATAAAATGCGATGAATGCGCAAAAATATACGTTGAGCAACACAGGGCCCGAATAAAAGAATAGCCATGCACAGAAGTAACGTTAAACTTGCTAATAACGGGAAAATATATGTCTACCAACTTTTACATGAATGCAGTGGAGATAAATTCAGCCTATTTACCAAAATGCAGATAATGACACAGCCATGATGCAGGAAGAAATATTTTTTAAAAAATACAAGCCTTCCATAAACAAAACAACATGAAAAAGTTAACACATACACAAACGCACGAAACTCAAACGCGGAAAAATAAAATAACACACACACACACACACACACACACACACACACACACACACACACACATTAAATTTAAATAGTATCCCAAAAACAATAAAAAGATCTAGATGACCCGTAGAGTTGAATCAAAATCACTTTAAAGAATTTTTAAATATAAAGATGAAAACAAATTCCGAAAATAAGTGAATAATTTTTACGGTCAACGAAGGAGACAGAGAAAACTTAACGTGCGAGTATGAAAAAAAAAAGCACGCACGCATAAGCACTTTTTTACGTACTTACCAGATGACTTATCTATTTATATATGATAAAATGGCCATCAGAAAAGTAAATGAATCTCGACAAGTGAAGTCACAAATTTATTCGCCTAAAGAGAGTCAAATTGAGACTCGAAATATGTAGCGACACAAATACCATTAAGGACACAATATATCATACAATAAGCAAGTAATAATTATAATAATAGCAACAATAAATCTACACATTAAACAAAACATTCACGGCTTCTCGGCCTTTTTCTTATGTACCATAAGAACAACCCCTATTTTTGCTTTAATATATATATATATATATACATATATATATATATATATATATATATATATCGCTTGAAAACTTTGCAATTATATTAGAAACATCTTTCAAATTATTTTTGCCTTCGGCTTTTCTTGACAATCTATTTCATAAATGTCAACCGACTGCCTAACTTGAGTAATTAAAGCACGTGTCTGCATCATAAATATATACAACTCTACATATATACGATGCATTACTTTGTGAAATATATATGACAATTTGTGAAAAAATTAACATGTTTCTCCTGTAACCCAATGTCATCATAAAAACAATTCTATTTTAACAAAACAAAGTCTACATTATCGACATGAAACGTGCTTTACGTTAAGTGTCTAAATACGTATTTTTATTTATTAATTTATACCAGCAAACTATATCAATATTTCTTCATTTTCTTACTCACGTCGAGCTGGAGCAATTTTCGATACGTAAAAACAATTGCTAGAAATGAGTAAATATATTTTTACTTTTTTATATAATCATTTCACCGAAGCAAGGCCAGATCGCTACTGGTGTACAGAAATTTACAGTGTGAGAAAAAAACGAGGTACAGAGGATGTCGAAGCAGGGATAAGAGAAAGCGATAGAAAACCCCAGTAGATGTTGCATATAAACTTTTGGTGGTTGTGGCTATGAACGAAGAAAGCAAATGGAAATGAGTTCCACAAACGGGTATTGCGATAAAAGGATCAGTTAGAATAAAAGAGTGGGTTACGTTTATCTATTTCAACGGTAACATTTCACTTGTGTAAAGATCTTTTTTTTTTACTCTGCCATATATTTTCAAGACAGGTTCTATCATGGTTCGTCACAACTTACTGTAGTTTGATTCTTTAACATGCCTCTTTGTTTTGGTTGGCATTCAATTCATGAAAAACTGACGAAGAGATTACACACTATATCCCTTTGGCTCTGTTACATTTAATATTCTAAATTCTCAAGGTGCCCTTTTCTCATTATATTTTCCAGGAATTTCAAATGTAATTCTGGTTGTCTCATTCCATTTGAAATTTCTATTTTCTTGAAAATTACTTCTTTTCTTGCGCATCCTGTCCAAGACTTGCTCATTCGTCGGTGCAACGTAATCACTGACATTTCAACTCCCTTCCTCGCCAGAAAGACATTACCCAGATTATATTACAATATAGGAGATTAGATTTTACATAACAGTTCAGCAATGTGTTCTTTGTTTCAAATGATTTTCCCTTTTTCTTAATAATTTGGGTAATTTTTAAACGGCATACTTTGTTATCGCAGATCCATGATTAAAATGGTTTCGATCGAATGAACCCTGTAAGTCTTACGAAGTTTTATCGTTCATTAAATATTACAAACTGACGCTACAGAATCGTAAACAGAAAAACTGAAGCAAATAAAGGAAACCACATGATTAAAACCTCTCAGTTGATTGATTGCCTCCTTTTCTAAAGCTTGTCAAAATTTGCAGGTTATTTAAATGCAGAAAATATGTTTAAGTTGTAATTTATTTTGCGTGGAGATAATAATTGATTACTAATACTCTTGATAGTCTTACTAATTATTTAGTAAAAAGTCTTACTAATTAACCCGTAGCTGGAGGAGAAAAGGTGGATTTATAGCTTTCCCAAGAGTATTTGCGCATCAGTGATAATAACAAACTGAAATAAAATTGGAACTCGCTTTTCCGATCGAGAATTCCGAAACATTTTCACTTAAACCACGCACATATCCAAGCATCCAGCATCTGGTTTTGCTAAACAATCACTGACCTTAGTCGTAGGAGAATTATGTTTAATACAAAACCATGCCGGAAAAAATGGCAAACTTCTAAACTATAAAAAATAAACATTTACGACAATATATTTATCTTAATTCAGTATCTAGACCCAAATATTTATTAAAAAAATTCTAACTACTTATTTTTGTCAATTGTTTTCACATATGTCAGGTATGACTTGGGACTCTTCCTTTAAAACAAATCCCAACGAATCTTTCTCCATAGTGTCGTAGGAAGCCATCTCAACCCGACCAGTTTGAATGCCGAAACAGGTACAGGCAGGAAGGTACATACATCATACGGAAACAGTTGAGCATCGTCTTTACTTGTTGGTTGTAAGAGTAAATGGGGTTCCATGGTTGAAAAGCGTTTGAGAATCACACATGTAGAACTTCTTGAGAGAAGGCAAAGAAAAATCTGCAATGTCATCTACCCTGACGCGGCGAATCGGTTTCTGCAACTTCCCACCGTTAGAATGTATCATCTCTGCATTTTGCTATAAATATTTTCATTGTAATTTTTCAGATGAACTTTAAATTTGAATAGGTCGACTTTACGAATTTGAGCGCAGTATTAGATTGCCAGTTAGCTTCCCTAATTTTATTGTTAAAACCTAAGATCTATGCCAACAGTTTCTTATCTATCACTTCTGATCTGTGGAACCTTGTTTCCGAGGTTTCACTTTCATCTCATCTACCAACTTCAAAATGTCTAATGCAATGCCATTAGTCATATTTTCCTCTTGAAATCCTGTTCATTTAATGTCCTAAGATTTTCTCTGTTTTTTTACGCTTATCCCTTGTTCTTGAGAGGAATTATTTTCTTGGCTGTGGTTAAATGTTAAAACAAAAATCAGTAATAACCTATTGAGATATAAGTTCAATATATTGTATCATTGTAGACAGAAAATGCCGATAATAACAATCACGATCGTATGACTTACATAAACGTTTCTTTAGCATTTAATTCAGTTTCAATGGAAAAGTTAAATTCATACGACAAAAAGGCTGTGTTCACATTGGCACCGTGCTCATTGATTATGCATAACAATTCAGTAAAAGGTATCTCACGATATCTATCGTTATCATTGGAAATTTAATTGACAGAATTCATTTGAATGAATTTGTGTGTGAAATGACACAAAAATATTTGTTTCAAGATAGTTGAAAGTGATCAAATAATGTTGCTTATACAATTTGAATATTCTCTAGATTTTTATCATATAACTTTTTATCATCGGGCTTATATTAGCTATCAACGCTTTTTAACCCTCACAGTATAATTATTGTCATCGGTATTATGATATATAAAAAAAGGATTATTTTGTTTGTCAGTGATAAATATGTCGATTTCTGTTTATATGGGCATCTTCTTTAAGAATTATATCGCATCTTGATTACCCCACATGGACTATCCTGATTACGCAGACGGGAATTATCTTGATTACCTACCTGATAACCGGACATGGACTACCCGGATTAAGCTAAATCTACTGCTAGAAAGGTTGGGTCACCGTGTCAGGCCAGGAAGTAGCCCCCTACGTATCAGTGGCGGTACCGCCTTGCTTGGGATGAAACAATTAAATTTTTTTTTTTTAAGTCATAGGCTACCCTGATTGCTATATGGATTGTTGATTTAGAAGAGACTACATTTTTAAATTGACTAAAGAGATTGATTTGAAGTTACTGATTTTTGTTTTAACATTTTACCACAACCAAGGTAATAAATCCACTCGAAAACTAGGGATATGTGTAGAAAATCCTGAGTAAAACTTAGGACATTAAATGAATAGGATTCCAAGAGGCAGAAGATGATTACTGGGGCTGTATTTAACGTTTTGAAGTTCGTAGTTGAGATCAGAGTAAAACCTCGTATACTGTGTTCCACAGATGAGAAGTGCTACAGAAGTAACTGTTAGCATGGAAGTTACACTTTCAGTGGCCTCTTTTTAACAAAACATTAGAAAGCTTAAGTGCAAATCTAGAACTGCACTTAAATTCCTAAAGACTTATCAAAGTCTAAAGTTCATCTGAAAAATTACAATGAATACATTTGTAGAAAAAAGCAGAGATGCTACATTATGGCGGGGGGGGTTGCAAAAAGCCAATTTGCCAAGTCAGGGTAGATAACATTGCAGATTCTTCTTTGGATTCCCTCAAGAACCTCTACATCAGTGGTTCTCAACCTTTTTTAAACATGAAACCCATTTACTCTTACTGTCTTTTTCTTTTTTGGTGGGGTGGTGGTAGACGTCCATTGCTATTTAAATTAAAAGAAGATTATTTTATTTTTTTTCCAAATTCTTAGAGAATTCTAAATATTGTATTATAGAAATCCTAGAAGTATATGATTTATTTTGAAGTGAAACTAATTTACTGAAAATCAGCTAGAACTAGCAGTTGCTCGGGTGTAATGAAAGCTTTAAAACTAATCCATGTTCCTTGGACGTTGGCACGAAAGACTAAAAAGCAATAGTTGTTTCTAGTCAAAGCGAAACCGTAGACTGAAAGAAAAATGAATGTATGTAAGTCAAATTTTGATTTCCTGGTATCAATAGTAAATAAGTTTTTCGTGGTAAACTGAATTTTGAAGGCTAAATAAGTCCTCTGAGTAAGTGGTATCATGCCTGAGACTAAGAACTACAATTATACCTACTTAAAGCCAAACTCGAAGCAAAAACTAAAGTAAAAGGGCTGAAAAAAATGAAAACATTCAGGCAGATAAACAGACACACACACAAACATCTTGCCTTTTATATATATATATATATATATTATCGATTTTCTGCACTATTGTAAGAACTGAAACCTTGAAACTTCTGAATATCGTTTCGTATGTCTTTGTCTATGAATCTATTAAATTTGATTAAAATCGGACCACTCCTTCTATAACCCGATTTGTTCGATTATCGATTTTTGATATTTATCGGGGATACCTCGACACAAAACCTAGCTAAGAACACTTGCAGACGCTTATAATACAACTGTGTAAATTTTCAAGAAAATTGGTTCAGCCGTTTCGGAGTCTATAGGTAACGGACATACACACAGACACACACACACACACACACACACAGACAAATTTCCATTTATAAATAAGTTTAGATATAACAACTAAATGTGGAACATTTATATACACAAGTCAAATAGCATTTTTCATAAACTCAATGATGTTACAAGCATCCTTAAGGTTCATAAGACGCCGGTCGTGATTCTTGGCTCTAGGTAGATAGCAGAAGCGCTAAATCAGCTGCATTTTTAATCAATTTAACCCAAGCAAGATGCCAGGAGTTATTTATAGTAAGAGACAATAAAAAAGGATTTAGAAAACTTAACCCTAAACAGAAAACAAGGTATAAGCCGGTATATCTGGGAAAGAGTGTGAACTCGTCGATAAGGGAATTGCTTTACTTCTATTATGTTGCAACAATATTCGACGCACGAACAAACGGTAGACTTATAAATGTGCAAGTTAGATTACGGTGAAAAAGTTCTAGCCTAGCACAGTGAACGAATTTTTCCTAGTCGCAGATTTATCAATTAATTCGTTATACTCATCCCAACCTATCGCTGAAAAACGTTTTACTGAAAAATTCCGAGTCACTTCTCTCCTAGAGGCTAGAATCAGCCAAGTTAATGTAAGATAAAATAAAGATCTTATTATACGGCTAAAGAATAGCAGTTTGGTTTTGGAGAAGTTAAGTCTGAGCTTTCAACGACAGAAAACCTGCGAACATTAGGATTAAAGCCTGAATAAATCAACATATAGCATTAACAACACACTTTTCTTTATTTGAACTAGGTCCTCACCTCCCCAGCGGACAAGGCTGAATGCTTTGCCCGCAGACTCTCGAAAAATTCGAAACTGGACTTGTCTGGAGTTTCTACACAAGACTTCCCACCTAGAACTGATGCTCAACTGAATGACATCAATATTACACCCTCTAAGATAATCTCAAAACTTGACCCTCACAAAACGAGCTGAGGGGACGGAATCCAAATCATAGTCTTAAAGAAATGTGCCCCTGAACTCTCCTCTGTCCTTTCTAAGCTCTACAACTTCTGCATCTCTGCTTCCTGCTGTCCTGCCTGTTGGAAATCTTCCTCTGTAGTTCCTATATTTAAAGACACTGGAGTACACTCGGACCCCGCAAATTACTGAT
The DNA here is from genome assembly GCA_037127315.1 of Ascarosepion bandense. NCBI lineage: Eukaryota > Metazoa > Mollusca > Cephalopoda > Sepiida > Sepiidae > Ascarosepion > Ascarosepion bandense. The sequence continues at coordinate 3,689,738 of JBBBDQ010029090.1, forward strand.
CTATCAGCCTTCTTCCGATCTTTGGCAAAGTGTTCGAAGCCATTATCAACGCCGCGGTGGTTCAGCATCTCACAGCACACAGGCTCCTCTCGGACAAGCAGTATGGTTTCCACATCACCAGGTCTACTGCTGATATGCTAACGACCATGACCGAGTACATATATCAGGCACTCGACAGAAATGGTGAAGCCCGAACCGTTGCCTTAGATATCCTAAAGCGTTCGACAGAGTTTGGCATGCTGGCCTTCTATGTAAACTGCGGAGCTATGCTATAACTGGACATTTGTTTGAACTAATCCAGTCATTCCTCTCTAACCGCACAATGAAGGTGGTATTAAACGGACATGCCTCCCAGACCTACCATACGAACGCAGGTGTCCCTGAAGGCTCTATCCTAGGTCCTACGCTCTTTCTGATCTACATTAATGATCTCCTTGATTTCGTAATATCCCAAGTAGGTATGTACACCGTTGACACCACAGTTTACTCTCGCCTCAACCAAAAATCTGGTGTAGGCGACAAAGCTAACCTTGCAGCCGAGCTTGAAAAGGACCTCCAATCCGTAATGGACTGGGGTAAGAAATGACTCGTGAGCTTTAATGCTTCTAAAACAAAGCTACTGTCAATTAACCATCATAGACAATCGCACCTACCTCCCATTAGCATGGACCAGGCTTGCCTCCCAGAGAGTAAAACACTACGCTTCCTTGGTCTCACACTTACAGCGGACCTCAAATGGAATGACTATATCGAATCCATTGCTAAATCGCTGCTATGAAAGTCTGTTCTCTGTGCAGGGCCCGAAAGTTTTTTCCGTTTGAATCTATCTTGCACATTTATAAATCTACCATCCGCCCGTGCATTGAATACTGCTGCCATATCTGGTCGGGTGCTCCTGCTATTCTCCTCGGGCTTCTCGACAAGGTACAGCGGAGGGTCTGTAATGTGATCGATACCAACTTTGCAGACCGCCTGCAGTCTCTCTCTCACCGGCGCGCCGTGGCTTCTCTGTGTCTCTTCTATAAATACTTTCACGGCTTCTGCTCCAATGAACTTAGATCACTGCTGTCCCCTAGTTACGAATTTGCACGAGAAATTAGATTAGCAACTAGATCCCACCCTTTTACAGTGAAACCGAAAAAATGCAACCGCAACTTCTACTCCAACAGCTTCTTTTCTCGCACTTCCCGACTGTGGAATTCTCTTCCACATGATGTCTTCCCCGACGGCTACAATCTCCAAGAGTTTAAATGTAAGGTAAACAGACACCTCCTAATACACCAACTCGCTCCCATTCTTTCAAACACTCTTCCCATCTGCCCAACCATCATCCTCGGTATCCTTACCCATCTATCACCTTCCTTGTAACATTTCCTACAACTAACCACTCCTCCTCTTTACCTTCCCCTATGTAGCCCATGCGCAATAGTGGCAATGGAATGCCTTGCTTGGGGTGAAATGATTAAAAAAATATTTCTCACCTAAATGTTATTTATCGTACTTTTCTAAACAGAATTTATATATTATGAATTTATGAAATATTTTAACAGCACATAAAACCATTTCAAAATCAGAATAATACTACGTCTAACAACACCAAGATGCTAGTCTCGTTTTTATTGTTGTCTGATTATTAATATTTTCTTTGCGCATACATTAGGATACACAATATATTTTTGGTGAAACTCGCTGAAGTAATTCATAGGTAAAAAATCTACAAATCTGATGTTTAATTATCGAGTTGATTTCCCTTTGTCGCCAGAAAGACTTAGTTTCATATATTTCCCAAGGGAAAACTATAATAACTGCGCAAAAACGAGTTGTTATAGCTGCAAAATCAGTGGACAGGGAGAAGTTTAAACGTTTTTATATATGCCAAGTTCAAATGCGGTCAGTGCAAACATACAAGTTATTACTTTTACTGTTTAACATATGCAACGGCTAGCGGCCATTTCACGTTGATACATTGGTTCCGGTACGATCACCGCAATTAAGCAACATCGAGCCTTGTCAGTATTTAGATGGGTAACTGAGTGCGAATACCCGCTGCTGTAAGATTCGATGTGTGTGTGTGTTGTAATAATTAAACTGAGAGACGAGTCCCAATTCCACATAGGTTCATAATATTCGCTTACTCGAAAATATAGAAGGAAATGTATGAGTCGACTTCTTCCCATTATATATGATAATTAGTAAGAACTGTATCATTAAACTCATATTATCAGAAAAACAACATTGCATACTAAATGTTAAAATTTTGGCAGTAAATGGGCCAAGCCATTGGAACAAACCAACGTTTATATCCATTAGGCCATATCTTGAACCAAAGAATTTATGCTGATTTTTTGGAAGATATTTTAATTTGTCATTTTCAAAATGATCTTATCTTGGTAACCTGTTAAAAAAATTCGTACATTACTCCTTGGTTCAGTAAATCGTTAAGATGCAAGGAGTTATTGACTGAGAGAATATAAGTAAAAAAAAAAAAGTCATAAGAGAGAGAGAGAGAGAGAGAGAGAGAGAGAGAGAACACTAAAACAACAAGAATTAAGATGACAGAAGTTAGCGCTGGATATTGTATTATTTCTTTCATCTTTCAGCTGTTTTATTAATCATTATTAATGATCTTTTCATTCTATTATTAATTGAACACGCAGATTTTATATTTGTATATTTCTAATGATAGGACACATGGCCCAGAGAATATAGACGTTGGTTAGTTCCAGTGACTTGACTCAAAAAATTCAATACCAGGCTACAGCAGTTGTGAACAAATAACTTAGAGAGTTAAGTTAAAAGAAGATAATTACCCGACTATTAGAATTATCATAGCACATGGAATTAGAATGATATGCTACAGTGAGCGTAATAAAGGATTCAGTTCGCAATTCCTGGTACCTGATGAAGGTTGGATTGTACAACGACTGAAATGTCGTAATACTGACAATAAAGTTGAGGACAACAGTTCGAAAAGTGTTAATAGTGTAAATACTACCTCATCTCAACAGTACAGACAAATTTGTTTCTTTTTAATGTAATATATGTATTTGGCGAGATTTTTTTTAGGGATACATGGCCCAGTGAATATAGACGTTGGTTAGTTCCTGATTTGACTAGTAGAGTTGTGAATTCAATACCAGGCTACAGCAGAGATGAACATGTAACTTGAAGGGTTAGAGGGAGATAACTCATGACTTCCAATTGTGGCTTCCCACAAGGAATGAGGATATACACCAGTGCTTGTAATAAAGGGTTCGGTTTGAAATTCCTAGCACCTGAAGAAGGCCGAAGCGTACAATAGTCCGAATAATATAAATACAGTAAAATGTGTAATTACCTGTCAATAAATCATAAACAATTAAATGTTACTATATTTTCGTGCATACAATTGTTATGCAGCATTTATCTTTTTTTATTCTTTCTGTCTTTATATGATTTCCTTTTCAATCATTGCAACAAAATATAAACAAAAAAATTGCTCCGTAATTTGGAGGTTAGCCCAAATATAAACTACTATTATCATTTAACTATAAATAAAACGAGAAATTGATTTATTGTCTGGTTGTGGTGCAATAGATATCGACTCGGAACGACAAATCTAGGTGCCGAGTTCGAATACCATTTGAATTCCTTGCACTCACTTACGCATATATACCATTGGGAAATGTATTAATCCGTCTCTTCCTTCTAGTTATTGGTTAAGTAATAAGACAGACTGGGTTCTATAGCCTTGGCTGGCTACCACTCTTCCGCAGAACGCAATAGCAACCTACTATGGGATAATTCTTTGCCCAGTCAGTCATGTCTCTATCGAGACATGATCGCCCAAAGCGTGTATCACGTATGGCACTTAACTGACTGATTGAATTAATTATATATTCTATGTTGTTTCCTTAAATTTTATCCCTACTCTGTCGTTTCTTTTCCATTCCGCAATCAGATTAATATGATACAGTGTGATTGCTTTTTGTCGCTTCACAATATAATTACTTTCTATTATAAAAGTTTAGAGTAATTAGCATAAACCATTACTTTCAGAATTATTTCATATCAAGGTTGAATAGGCAAGTTATCGTGGAATTTGTCTCCCGCTCGAACTATTTGACAATAAATGAAATGATCGACTTCTCCTCTGAGCAATAGTTCTATTATATTAAATTAAGTTTAAACGTATGTCTGTTTTCTTTACACGATTAAAACCTCAATTATTATTGCTATTATTTACACCGTGTTCCCTCAACCGCAATGTTCTTCATCAAATATTTCGGCGTATCACTGACGAAGCATGTTCTATTTAGATTATTGTTTTACATTTATTTCATTCATCTTAATTTTACTTGTTTTATATCACAACTTGAAAGTCTTTTTTATTCTATGGTTATTAGTTAACAGTGTAGGTTGGAAAAAGATTAAATTCTCGATTACAAACCAATTTAAATTTTAAATTGAGAAGCCAGTTTATCTACAACAGATGATTTTGGCTCGTCGAACCATCGCTTGCAAGTCAAATGTAAATGTACTTGATATTCTTCTCGACCGATCGGTGTCAACGTATTTGATTTAATTTGATTTGTTGTATATACACAAATTGTTTCGGAAATCGTTGTTTTATATTGAAGGTTTTATTAGATAAAACATCATCAACCATTTCTTACTAAGTTTCAGTTGCTTTTCATTTCCGTTTACTAATGACTAACTGATAATGGTAATTTTAACATTATACCAAAGGGTATAATGCTAACATTATTACTATTTCTATTGCCACTAAAATTACTATTAGGAAACATTGTACATTCATTGACCACACAGCCAGTAAAACAGAAACTAAAATGAATGAAATCCAAATAAAAAATAATAGACAGTGGTGCTTCATTTAATGACAGACAAAAATATAACATCTTGGCTAGTATTGAAATACGGCACAGCTTGATGTGCGTTCATATCTTTCTAAAGGTGACAGTATGGCTTTTAAATTTTCTTTATTAACGAAATCGTCAGCGTTATGTTAAGCAGTATATTACATAATTAAACTAATTACCACCAGTCTTTTTTTTATATCTAAATTAAAATCAAAATTTTAAAAATAAATAAGTTATTTTCATGCTTTAAAAATAACTTTAATTGAAAGCCAAGAGATTAAATTTATAATTTCAGTACGCAAAATATTCTGGTGTATTTTAAACCGAAATTATAGAATTGGATCGAAATCAAATTTTTTTTAGGTTTAAAATTTTTTTTTTAATTTCAAATTTTTCCGCAATTTTTCATCGATTATAAACAATTCTCAGTTTTAAAAAAATCTTACAAAAATAAACTACACCTAGCTGACACATTATTTTATTCAAATTACTGTATCTAAACTTACCTTAAGTTGACTTGAACTAGAATTACTTACTTACTGCCTGAAATGCTTCAAAAAAGCGTTTCTCAATTACGGTATCCTTGTTATCACATCTGTCATCGCCTTTTCAGTAGGCGATGATGATGTGATTTACAGTAGCCCGTCAAAAGTATGGAAGATGAATTTGGTATAAATCTTATTCACACAAATCTATTTTTTTTAATTTTTAACTATGTTAAAATTAAAAAATTAACACAAAGTTTTCAGCAATTGTCCAATACCTTATGGAATTTTAGTTAATTTAGCTTTGTAGGCTTACGTTTTAGGATGTTTTATGAAAAATAAAATAAAAATAAAATAAAACATTCTTTTAAAAATTTTACAATTTAACAACAGTACGAAAATAACGGCAGAGATAACTCAATAATTTATTAAATATTATGGCATTTATTAGTTTTTATTTTTAATATCTATTTTTCATATTCTTTTTAAGTACCTCCACAAATTGTGAATTTTACAATTATTTTTTTTCAACAAAATTAGAAAATTAGGAATTAAAATGTAAAAGTTGCTTTAATGGACAACAAACCAAAACACAAGTTATAAAAATATAAAAAGGAAAGCTTTTTTAATTTCTGTAAGGTACCTACACAATTAATATAAAAGATGGAAATTTAATAATTCTGACTTGAGATGCCTCTTGTAGAGCGATTCATAAACACGTGGAAATGAAAAGAATGGGGAATCGCGTAGAAAGGTTTTAAGTAGAAGTTTTTAATGGTCAGTTAGGTACTTCCCAAACATTATATAAAAAGTTATCACACATGATAATTCATCAAATTTATTTAAAACAAACTTTTATCTTGAAGATGTTGAAATTCAATTATGAAGGGTTTTTCAAATTTTTGAGCTATTCATAATTTTTTAAAATTATCATGAATTTGTTAATGCACCTACAGCCACAATTAATTAAAAAATTAAAGATTTGAAAAGAAATACTTACTTTAAATGTTTAAGGAATGACTTGAGAAAAGGCTGTTGAATTTTATAAACGTCTTGAAGAGATTTGAATCAGAATCAAGGTACGGTTTCTGTCGTTTTCCATGTAAGGGGAATAATTCAAGACACTTGTTAACTTCTAAAATCAATTATAAAGACTTGTTATGACCCATTTGAAACATCGTATGTAATAAAAATGAACATATTTACACACACAAAATGTTTTAAATTATTTTAAAAATATAATTGATGAACGAATTTTATTAAACCTTTCAATTTGTGATAGGCAATATAATCATCAATTCTTAACTAAAAAATTAGGTAACAGTTTTTTAAAAGAGTTTTAAAATATTTTAAAACTGTATGAATTATAAAAAAAAAATGAAAACGATTGTTTAAAGATTTTTTTTGGAATCGAATTTGTTTTCTTCCGACTATAATGTCCTTAATTATTATTATTCATTCTAGCAATTAAAAGCTTATCAGATTAAATTATATCAGAGTTTTATTGCATTTTTATTTTGCTCTTCAGAGCAGATTTTTGGATAGTGTCGTAAAATTTAAAATAAAAAATAGACAATTTAGATTCCCCGATGGGTCCTGCGTTTAACTAATAAAAGATAGTTTGCAGCCAATTAAAATTTGTTAAAATTTCATGGATTTACGTGGAGTGGATAACAGAGTTAAAAAAATCACCAAGAATTTTAAAAAATAATAATTTCAAAAATAATTGAATTTATTTGTGAATGAAAAAAGTGGGTGATGCAGTCATTACGTGATCCGTTGTAAAGAGTCCTAACAATTTCTGCCAGGTTAACTCAAATCAAAACAAAATTTTCTGCCAAAATTTCGAACATGTTAGACGGAATTAAAAAGTTTTTAAAAATAAATAAAAATTATTTTGATTTTTTCCTTTTAATAACATTTTGATGTAAAAAGGTCGTTTTATTAAGTTTTGGATCTTTTTATTCATACTATGCTGTTTTTTTTTTTGTTTTTTTGTTTTTTTTTGTTTTTGTTTTTTTCTGATTTTTTTTTCTGCATGTGCGTTTTGGTGGATATCGGCTCGGAACGAGAAACCGGGGAGCCGAGTTCAAATTCCAGTAGAATTCATTGTATTCACTTACGCGCAAATACCCTTAGGAAAGGTATTAATCCGTCTCTTCCTTCCAGTTATGGGTTAAATAGCAGGACAGATTAGGTTCTATAGCCTTGGTCGGCAAACAGTCTACCGCAGAAAGCAATGGCAACCTACTGCGGGATAATCTTCTGCCAAGTCAGTCATGTCTCTTTGGAGACATGATCGCCCAAGCGTGTATCACGTATGGCACTTAACTGACTCACTTATGGAGATATAAGTATAAATATAATTGATATGTAGTTAATTACGATAGACCGGTAGATTCTTTCATTATAAAATAGAAAGCAATTTGACTATTTCTTTTTTGTGCTGTGTCGCTTCAGGAAGTAGGCAATCTTATCCCTCCATATTTTATGGTTTTAAACGTGTCCTTAATATCTTTTCCTGCCCCTTTTCAACAATCAATTTACTGAAATTAGTTGCGTAGGTTAAGTGCTGTTTCCTCTGCCTCTCTTACCATCAATGTCTATTTCCGTTACATTTTTCAAGCTCGCTTTTATTTTTATACATCATAATAATGTTAACCATTTATTTATGATTCTAAGTACATATTATTTCCATATTCCTTAAAAAGTTCTCGTTGCTTCCATGTTCCATTAATCCCAGTCATTAACAAATTTTTTTAAGGCTCTAATCATCAAGAATGTTGTCAAGTGCCGCAACAACTAAATCATCTTAAGCGACAACCAATACGGATTTCGATTTTCTCGGTCAACCCCTGATACTCTGTCATTAATCACAAAACCAGCAACACCTTAAACAAGAGACACAGCGCGAGTCGTATTGTATTTGATATATCAAAGGCTTTTTAAAAGATGAGTTTTAGAGTTTTGCTACACAAGGTCTCTTGATATTGGATTACTAAAAGGGTTTTCTCAATTGTTACGTCCGTCCTAAAAATGTAGGACTATGTAAATAGTTTTTAATGGCCAGTTTTCCGGGGTTGATGTGATCAAAGCTGGTTCCCGATAAGGTTTTCTTCTCGTTTCAACCATCTTTCTAACTCATATTAATGATTAGCCTAAGAAAATCGATCTCTTGTGAAAATTTATGCAGAGGATACACTATATAAGTGAACTTCCAAAGAACATAGCAGATGATTTCTCTTCTGATCTTGATGTAACAACTCAAGAGGGGATATGGCTTGTAACATTTCAATATCTCAAAAACGGAATGTATAAATTCTATGATCGCCGAGCTTACCCTCGATTTCACATTTAGTAATGAATATGCGTTTGGTGCTGTGGACATCGTCTCGAAAGAGAAATCTGGGAGCCGAGTTCGAATTCCAGTTGAATTTCTTACATTCACTTACGCGCAATTACACTTGAAAAAGATATTATTCCCTTTCCTCTCTCCAGTCATGGGTTAGATAACAGAACAGATTGATTTCTATAGCCTTGGCTGGCAACCAGTTGCCGCAGAAAGTAATGGCAACCTACGGCAAGATAATCATCTGCTCAGTCAGTCATGTCTCTTTCGAGACATGATAACCCAAGAATGTATCACGTATGGCACTTAACTGAATGAACATGAGTTCTCCAATGGAAGGTCCTTTACCACGAACGCTCAATGGGACTTAAGCTCACCCCAAACCTCAAGTAGAACTCGTATGTATTATCAATCGCAAAATATACTTGATGATCGATTCCCTCTACTGCTCCAGTACCTAATTGACTTCTCTTACTATGCCCTAAATATGACTAAGAAAATGAAGAACTATTGGCATATCTGTTATAGAGCTGCTCAGCATTCACTTTTCAGTCTTAAGAGAGCCAAAATTGTTTATATGTTCTTGTGACTGAAAAGATGTTTTCCACATTACAAACGTTGCCAACCGTTTCTTTCCTGGAAAATATTTAAGCAAGCTAGATTCCTTAGTTCTTTCTACAATTATCCTCTCAGTTAACACCCGCTACGCCACGTACATTGAGGCTTACTTCGCTTATTAATTTTGTATTCCATTAATAAGTATGAAGTTAAACTCATATAGCTTCTTTACAAAAACAGTTGCTTTGAAGAGACAGACTACAAGGAGGATGCTTTCTCGGCCATTAAAACCATAGCCTTCAAGTCTAGGATCACCATTTATCTTTCCCACATATCTTTATTGTGTTTTGTACTCTTACTGCTCACATAGCAAGCACCTTCAGTTTCACCACTTCCTTAAGTTGCCTATGGGCTTTGTGTATTGGAAGATTACTAAAGAGAATATCAGCCTCCATCACTAGTATCATATCTTTTTTGTGTCAATTCTCCTCATCTCCTCTAACCATTCATTGCCATATAGGTGCTATGATATTACATAGCAATGCAGCACTTCTATGTTTCAAATGTGTTTTCGCTGCTTCTGAATAATTTGTTTAGCTTTTTTTCTATTCTAATATACTTTTGGGTCTCAGTGTCATACTTTCCGTTGTCTATTGTAACACTGCATTCATATTTTAATTTCTGTATTTGATTGCGTAAATAATATTCTATTTTTATAGTTGTTTATGGAAAGAAAATCTCTAAGAATAAATAAATTACACTGATCAGATGGGTAATTCTTCTTACAAACAAACGATAATCGAATCAAACTTACAATCGCCTGTGAATTCTTGTTAATCGCCATTAAGACGCCTCTATTAATCGCAGTTATCGTTTATTAATTTGATATTTTTTTATCTGGAATAACAAATCGTCATACACTTTTGAGGAGGGAAGTCACCCCCATAGTAATTGTCTGCAATGTAGATATTTAATCACTTTATGAAGACAAGACTCTTCTGAGAAAGACGAATGTCTCGTTTTCTACGAACAACTGCGAGGTAAATATTTTCCAAATTTAATTCCTGTTTAAAGTAATTACGGTAGGCGACTTTATCATTTTTGAGATTCCCACCGTCAAATACGTCAAAGAGTTGCTATGAGCCATACTATTCTGTTATCACCTGGTATCATTGCATAATACCGGAGGTCAAAACAAAGACATCTCTACAGTAAAATTTCTATTTTATGCCGAACCCTAGCAACAGATATAATCGTAGGAAGAAAAGGAAAAGCTGAAAACAAATTAAAAATACAACAACTTTAGAATAATACTGTTAAAATATGTGTTATTTAAACAAAAGCCAGCAAGCTGTGTCCCTCCGTGATTAGATTTTCTTTATAGTACAGGTGTGGTGCGTTTTTTTTTAATACCTGAAAGCCTTGCAGGTTTGAGTAGGGAAACAGAATTGGTTTCAAAAGGAAAACACGGATGGCATAGGATCGCCTAGTTTTTATAAGATTAGAAAAGTAGGGGTGAGATTAAAAAAATAAATTAAATATAGTTATGGCAATTACTGTTCCTTCCCATTCATCATATAACATGTCTAGTCAAAATATGAGAGATCATGATGCTCAACTTCTTCCTCTCTTTCGTTAAGTAATTCTTGCTATCGACTTCTAATAGATCATGGTACCACTACCAATGTTTTACCCAATGCACTTATGTTACTAGCTAGTGCATACGGTTTCAGCTGCTCTTCCTATATCCGATGGGTATTAAATTCTCTAAGGCTTCTTTCTTTGTTTACATTATTTACATGTGGACTGATCTCAAAGCCTTGCAGGTTTGAGTAGGGAAACAGAATTGGTTTCAAAAGGAAAACACGGATGGCATAGGATCGCCTAGTTTTTATAAGATTAGAAAAGTAGGGGTGAGATTAAAAAAATAAATTAAATATAGTTATGGCAATTACTGTTCCTTCCCATTCATCATATAACATGTCTAGTCAAAATATGAGAGATCATGATGCTCAACTTCTTCCTCTCTTTCGTTAAGTAATTCTTGCTATCGACTTCTAATAGATCATGGTACCACTACCAATGTTTTACCCAATGCACTTATGTTACTAGCTAGTGCATACGGTTTCAGCTGCTCTTCCTATATCCGATGGGTATTAAATTCTCTAAGGCTTCTTTCTTTGTTTACATTATTTACATGTGGACTGATCTCAAAGCCTTGCAGGTTTGAGTAGGGAAACAGAATTGGTTTCAAAAGGAAAACACGGATGGCATAGGATCGCCTAGTTTTTATAAGATTAGAAAAGTAGGGGTGAGATTAAAAAAATAAATTAAATATAGTTATGGCAATTACTGTTCCTTCCCATTCATCATATAACATGTCTAGTCAAAATATGAGATCATGATGCTCAACTTCTTCCTCTCTTTCGTTAAGTAATTCTTGCTATCGACTTCTAATAGATCATGGTACCACTACCAATGTTTTACCCAATGCACTTATGTTACTAGCTAGTGCATACGGTTTCAGCTGCTCTTCCTATATCCGATGGGTATTAAATTCTCTAAGGCTTCTTTCTTTGTTTACATTATTTACATGTGGACTGATCTCAAAGCCTTGCAGGTTTGAGTAGGGAAACAGAATTGGTTTCAAAAGGAAAACACGGATGGCATAGGATCGCCTAGTTTTTATAAGATTAGAAAAGTAGGGGTGAGATTAAAAAAATAAATTAAATATAGTTATGGCAATTACTGTTCCTTCCCATTCATCATATAACATGTCTAGTCAAAATATGAGATCATGATGCTCAATTTCTTCCTCTCTTCCGTTAAGTAATTCTTGCTATCGACTTCTAATAGATCATGGTACCACTACCAAAGTTTTACCCAATGCACTTATGTTACTAGCTAGTGCATACGGTTTCAGATGCTCTTCCTATATCCGATGGGTATTAAATTCTCTAAGGCTTCTTTCCTTGTTTACATTATTTACATGTGGACTGATCTCATTGTTTTTGTTGTTGTTATCACAACGGTTCATAATCTACAGAGAATTTAGAACTGAACCCTTTTTCCATCTACGTGTGTAGACTTATTGTTCTACTGTCATCGTATTATTTTTAGTACTGTACACTTACATCTCGCGATTTTCAACTAGATCCAAGTACGCAGGACCATGGATGGAACACAGACATACTATATCGCCAAATTCCACAGTCATCGGTGTATTCCATTAGGATATTGTCTCTGTGGAGAGAATTCGATGTTGTAACGTGACTTGCCTGCTCATAGGTACTGTTGCTTCTTCTGATTGCTTATTACGTTTAGCTGCACTCATTAAAATATTTCTTTTTGTTACAAATGCTGCTGCTGTTGGGGGCGTGATTGAAGTTCTTCTTCTGGTTAACAAGATTGCCATGCTCCTGATGAAAACCAGGTGGAGGGAAATCAACTGCCTAAACGTGATAACAACAAAACAAATGAGGACAACAGTCGGGAAGGAATACGTATAAATATTGATTACTTCGCATACAGGAAATTAAAACAAAAAAAGATATTTCTTTATTATATGTCTCCAAAATGTCCTGTTTGTTTTTCTTCAATTGTAGTTCGCTCAATCAGTTAAATGCCAAACGTGATAAATTCTTGGGCGATCACGTCTTGAAAGATACATGGCTGACTGGGCAGAAGATTATAATAGAATAGGTTGCCATTACTTTCTGCGGTAGACTGGTTGCCAGTCAAAGCTATAGAACCCAATCTGTCCTGTTATTTAACCCGTAACTGGAGGGAAGTGACGGATTAATACGTTGCCCAAAGATATCTGTGCGTAAGTGAATGAAAGTAATTCAACTGGAATTCGACTCCGATAACCACTGTACCACAACCCACATTTGTAGTTACTGTTATCATTTCAAAATCATTGTTTTTCATATTCTGCTATATCTTCCCAACATTCAACGAAAGACACAAAGCGCTTTCGATTTCATATTGTTGCTTTATCTTTAATTGTTCATCATTGACTGATTTGATTTTTACGGTTTATCAACCTTTTGTAGTTTATTTAACACCAGGAAATATTTTAAAATTATTTTAAATTATACGAAATTTTCGGACATAAGGAAAGAAGGTCTACTAATTAACCTATTGCTGTGGAAGTAATGGTGGATTTATACCTTAGCCAAATGTATTTGTACAGTTGAATAAAAGAAACTAGGATGAAATTGAAACTCGGCTTTCCGAGGAAATATTCTATTACATCACTCGCATATCTAAGCTTAGAGCACCTGGTATTCTCATGTGGTCAACTATCTTGATACTGACTAGGCTTGATATTGCTTAACTTCGATCATCGTACAAAAACCGGTGTCAATCATCAAGTGCCTGTTAGGATATTGGATATTAAATATTTGTCAGCTTAAGAGACATTTGTCAGATCCTTAAAACCTAAAGAGAGCCTGTTTCAATCTTGTGCAAATTTGGAATGACATCTTGTGATATGGATAATTAAATTTATGAGATGCTTTCGTCTCAAAAGAGGTTAAGGGATATGAAATTATATTCACAGACTATAGTATGTTAAACCTTTACCAGAATCTATCAATCATTAGCCTTGTACCAGACTAAACTGACATTATTATAAGTCGATTTTCCTTGTAAGCAACTAAATCACACAAAACATTATTTCTTTAGTGAGTTCAAATTCACTAAATTTCCGATTATTGTGTCATTGTATCACCTTATACAAAATTTAAGGAATGACACCCTGCTTGGGTATACTGGTTAAGATGCTAATTTAATATAATATAAAGAATAGTGGTTAGTTAGATCATTCCTTGTCGACACATTCATATGACCTTGTTCCAAACTTAGCCAAAATTAATTAATATAAAAACAAAAGAAAGAATAGAAAATCGAAATCCAACTTGTTGTATGTATTTTCCTGGTGATGTCAGGTGAATTTAAGAGGCTTTTTCCTCTTTTCAAAATTTGATTTCCTAGCAGCCAAAAAGTATCTGACTCAACGGAAAATTAAATTAGGCCAAGAATCTGAAAAGAAAGACTAAGGAATAATGAAAGTGTCGCTGTTCGACATTTCTTGCATTTTCTCATTCATCTGCAACCTTACACTTTCATAAATTAATTGTATAAATGCATGTAAACATGAAACAAAGGCAACCGAACGAGTGTGAGTTGTACAGAGGGATTACTTAAGGTAAGAAAACAAAGCTATCAAAAATAATCGAATGTAGCATGACTACAGATAATGTTCAAGTTCAAATTCGACGCCGTTGACGGATTAATTTGGTGAAGAATGCTATTAACACCTAATCAGAAGCTTATTTACACTATTTACATTCGGACTATTATCCTTAATTTTCTTCCCGATATCACAATATTTCGGCATTTTACTCCACCGGCCTTCTTCAGGTGCATATATATTTGTGTAACCTGCAAAATTACAATGTGAAACGTTTATTTAATCTACGTGGTTATACTCTTCTCGCTCCACTGCCCATGTCGAGGGATATCTCGTCAAGTTCTATTTTTTAAATACGACTCCGTTAATGCTCAGCAATTTTTTTCCTTTTCTTTAATCGTTTTACCCTAGGCAAGGCGGTACCGCCACTGATGGTAAGAGGGCTACAAAAGAGAGTAAAGGTTTATGGAAGAGGAGAATGAAGAGAAAGACAAACCTGTTTCAGGGGGTGTCAGAGAAAGGGCAAGAGAAGTATGTTAACACAGGAATAAAGACAGTTGCGAAAGTAGAGAAAAAGGAGAAAAAAATACACGTGGTGATGTAGAAATGACTGGAATCAAGTGGATAAGAGACGGGAATTGACTTTGAATTTAAATTCCTGGAGGTTGTAGCTATCAGGAAAGCAAGTACATGGAAGGGAGTTCCACAGGCATGAAGTGCGAGAAAAGAAACTGGTAGAGTAGAATTGTCGCCTGGTATATTTAAATATAATTATATTTAAATGTAAGTGGGACCTCCTTACCAGTTTTGTTGCACGAGTAAATTCTTGTGGAGGTCGTACCAGTGACCAAAGTTCTTCGGAGCAGAAGCCATGAAAATATTTGTGGAAGAGATCGCCCGCCGGTGAGAATGTGGTTGGAGTCGAGCTGCCAGTTTGGGACCAATCACATTACAGATTATCCTTTCGACCCTGTGGAGAACACTGAGAGAAACAGCAAGTACGACAACAGTATTCTATGCACGGTCGGATGGTTGATTTGTATATGCGCAAGATGGATTAAGGCGGAAAAAACAGTGACCCAACCTTCCTAGCAGTCGATTTAGCTGTTGACTCAATGTAATAATTCCACTTGAGGTCGGAAGAAAGAGTAAGGCCGAGGAGCCACAATATATTGCTTTCAGGGAGACTCGCTTTGTCCATGCTTATGGGTGGGTAACAAGAGAGATTGTGTCTGATGGTTGACAGCAGTTTCGTTTTAGAAGCATTAAAACTTACGAGCTACTTCTTACCCCAGTCTACCACTGAGTGGCGGAAAATCTCTAGATCAGCTGCGAGGTTATGTTTGCCCGCTTTGCCAGATTTCTTACTGATGCTGGAGTAAGATACATTGCTTGGTCCGGGAATCACTGCAAGTAATAAATGAAAAAAAATAAGAAGGAAAGACAACAATCAAGTACCTGCAATAATAAGTGCTCTATATCTAAATGAGCAAGACAGCAATTACCGTACCCAGCGATAAGACTCAAAATGGGACAAAGTTCAGAAAACTACTGCAGTTTTAGGATGCTGTATATGTTTGTGCTTAGACATAGTATGCTGATGAAAGAAATTTGAAAATACAACTTAATGCTTATAAGTACAGTATTTTTTCTGAAGGCATGTACTACAAGGGATCTCTTCAATGAGTCTATCGGAATCATCTTCCATCAAACAACTACAATTATTGATGTCCTGATGGACCACATTTTTGAGATTTTCATCGAGATATTTGAAATTTTATAAAATCTATTCTATAGAATCTTCAAAAATACGTTACAATCTGCAAGCAAAACATATCAATAAGAAAGTATATTCTGTTTTTTTTTTTGTTTTTGTTTTTGTTTCTTTTGGTATTTGATCACGGTGTCTGGGCGATTAGCTTTTATTGTTAAATCTGTGTGCATTATAAAATTTCATAAAATTGTTAGAGGTCCTTTCTCTGTAAGAGGCTCTGAGTTGTGTTCATACCAGTTTCTTGCAGTTTCTTCTCCATAAATACTACACATTTTCCACAGCATATACTGGCTTTTTTCTGCCATGATGAGTTTCATATCCAATGGGTCCTAATACTATGCAAAGTGATACAAAATAATAAAATGTTTCTGCATATTTATCACACAATCTGTATTTTGGGTTAACACAATTTTGCAGTATGTCTGCTTGGTAATGTTTAGTTAGAAAGCATTGTTTCTGTGCAGCAAGAATAAAACTTTCGGCTGCAGGTTTAACAATGCAATACGTTACCACTGATGGGTACGGATTTTTTTATAACAGCTTGTTTGGTACAGGCAGAATATTGACCACGAAGAGACATATCTTACCCTCATTTCTGTATTTGTTAAATTTTATTTGGTTCTGCTTTCTTTTTTTTTTTTGCAGCTGCACTATATGTAATATGGTTTACTTGCACTTCTTCATTAACTTGAAATTCCATTTTGAAATTGTTGACTTCATTAATTAATGAATAAGTTTCTAATTGTAATTTATGTTTTTGCCACAGGTCGCAATCCAGGTCACAAGTTTCTAATTCTAATTTATGTTTTTGTCACAAGTCACAATTAGTTTTCAGGTATGTTTATTATTATTATTGCTATTATTGTTGTTGTTGTTGTTGTTGTTGTTTATGTTGTTATTTTATGTCATTTTTCATCATAATGCGATGTCTGCTATGATCACTGTACTTATCTGCGGAAAGCCTTAAGGCAGGTTGTGGTTTGTTGTTCTGGCTCCATTTCATGTTTTTTTTCTATCTCCCATAACATCCCTAGCGTTACATAGGCAAAGTTCTCCTTAGTGTGTGGGCTGTATTTAACAAGACAATTTTTGTATATTTCTTGAGCTGGGGTTTTCAGGGATTCCTTCAATGTGTTGTTTTGTTCAAATTTTTATCATTCCAAGTGCACCTACTCTTACTGGTAGTATTCTTGTTTACAATTGCCAATTGTTTTCTTTTTCAATTTTCAGGTCTTTATATTTTCATAGTTTTTCGAATTCCTTGGTTGCTATGTTACAATCCACCGAGGAAGCCATATCAATAAATAGGCAAGTTTTTCTTTTTTGGTTTTTATCAATAATGTACGGCCTATTTACTTCAAGTTTCATGTCTGTGTAGATGGTGCAATCCCTTAGGATGCTGACATCTTCTATTTCTATTATTATTATTATGATTATCATATTATTATTACTATTATTATTATTATTATTATTAGTCTTTTAAGCAAATAGTAACATGACGCAAAAATTGTTGAAATCGATATTATCAGAAACATTTGCGTCCTTCTTCAACAAATTTTTATTTTATTTCTATGTTAAAGTCTCGTGAATGTAGGTGGACAGTTACCTATTTATAGATATTATTTTAAGTCGTCTATATTGTTTTAGCCGAGCTGGTGATATAAGGTTATTTGCCTATACGGTTCGCCAAGCCTATTTCACGGGGTAGTGATTATTTCTGTGATAATAAAAGAAAATACATTATAGTTAGAGAGATCTTATCTTTTACTTTGAAATATTTGAAATATATAACATTTAAATTTTTTAAACCAATGCAGGAGGGTACCAAACTTCTTGCCGGCAGTCATATATATATATATATATATATATATATATATATATATATATATATATATACATACATATATATATATATATATATATATATATGTATGTATGTATATATATATATATATATGTATATATATATATATATAAAAATAATAACTAAATAGACTCTGTAAGTATGTAGGCCGTAAATTTATACTAAAATAAACCTTCAAAAAAACCACTAACAAACAGAACCTAATTCCGTTACAATCCGGTGCACTAAGGCGTCGGATAAATGGGGAGAAAAAAAGAAATCCGCGGAACAAGAACAAAACATTCAATACTCCGCAGCAAAGAAAAAAAAACCCAAACGGAACCAACCACAAGAAAAAGTGCTCGATACAAAGTACAAAAGAAGATATACAAAAGTAGAGCAAAGACACACAAAAATCTAAAGTGAGCCAAAACCTACCGCGGTTTCGTAGTGTGAAACCGCGGTAGGTTTTGGCTCACTTTAGATTTTTGTATATATATATTTTCATACATATAGAAATGTAAAATGTCCTCATCTTACGATGAAAATATCAGAAGAGTTAAGTTTTCTCTCATAATGGAATTTTAGTGTACATAAACCTTTACATGACAGGCAACTTATGGTGTATTTCTTTTCACTTAAATATTGTTGTATTTATTCTCCAAAAACACTTTCAGTAATCTCTTTTTCCTTGCAAAAATATATTTATTTTTAATGATGAGTGCCTGGCAAAACGAATTGAAGCACACAATACTCTTAAATGTACAAACATGAAGAAAACGAAGTCGTCAGAAAAATTCTGCCAGTTTCAAACTAAAACTTGATGAAAGAATTTTAATTTAATCGCACATCTATCAAAGTAGCAGATCATGAAATGATCTTTGCTTTAAACTATTAAGAGGATGAGTCTTTTCTCCTTTCTTCAGATAACTGAAATCAACAAATTTAAGCGCGTAAAGGATGTGTTTAGCTATGTTTTTGCATACTAATAAACATCTATTACAAGAGATCATGCATAATTATTCAGAATAAGGGACCATATTTCTACTCAATATCTACCTTGTAGAACTCTCTAACACTGAGCTATACCGAAGGGCAGTGTCATCTGGGAAAACAAAGAAGATCTCGACCATGACTTTTGCAAGGTCTATAGAAATTTTTTACCTACTAAATCAGATTACCTGCATTAAATAATCGGCATTGTGATATATTCAGCTTCAGTTAGGAGGTTTTTAGAAAATATCCAGAATGCATAGTAGATAGCCAAAGAAACATCCCTACATGTAAATTACAAATTGAAGATACCACAACCAAATAAGTACAGCAATTTACATATTTGATAAAGTTTTTAACAGAGAGCGGAAAGGACGATAGGGAAATATGGAGATGCATTAGCATAGAGGGAAAATTATTTCCAAAAGCGAAGGAAATTATTAAGAAGTAGGAAACTATCGGGCGAAACAAAGAAAAAGTACCGAAAATTATGTAATATCAGTTCTCTAATATGGCAAAAAAATATAGTACAATGCCCTCATAGATGAAAAATAAATGTGGGTTTACAAAAGAATACTAAGAATGCGATAAACATGAAAAATTTATAGTATACATAATAAGAAAAAAGTGTCTGAAATTTTGAAACAGATTGGGATCAATCGGGATAGAGGAAGTCAATGCGTAACCTGCGTAGTGAGCTTCAGTAAATGGATATCAAACCAGGGTTTAAGAGAGATAAGTAATAAACATAATTTATTTAGAGCTGCAAAAGACCGGAATTTATTGAAAGCTATGATCAACGTTCTGAAGGGACGCAACCCATAGAAGAATATATCATGACAAATTAGCTATCGATATGTTTACATTCCATTTTTAATAACCCATGAAAAATGTATTACTACCGTATAAAAGAAAATTTCTTTTATCACGAATTATCAAGAATTTTAATTATATCAACTTGAATATATTACATTTTATTTTACCGCCAAATTTATTTAAAAACCTTTATCATATGCACATACACACACATATGCCCACACATACACACACATATATACATAATATTCTTTATTTATATTTATTTTAAATTATACTTTAGAACATGTTTAAATTACAATCTAATACAAAGTGTACATTTTGTTTCGACATTGAAAGGACAATGTGTCATCAGGTAGTAGACGCTATATATAAACACTACTGGCCATAATTATTACGCAACCCCAGTTTTTAAAAAATGATGTATTTCATACTATTTTAATATTTATTGGCAAGTGGATAATTCTGAATGCAAATAGAATGTTTTTTTGTTAATATTGCACAATAACATGTGCATCAAGTGAATTGTTCTGGTGTCCAGTTTTTGTGCTCTCTTCGCCATGCTAGTCTCTTCTTCTTATTGGCTGGCCGAAGCAAAGGTTTCCTGGCTGCCTTGTAAAATTTTACAAAGTAATAACAACAAAAGAACAATTCTATTTTCATTAATATTTTTATATGTGTGTGATTCTACAATCTTGGCACGAAGCATCCTCACAATTCAGTAATATATATAATACAAGGTAATAAGATAAGGGTTCTTGATTAATTTTTAATGCATTTGTACAAGTGATTTTCAATTTGAAAAAAAAACTGCCCAAATATTCTATATATCTGAGCGCCTTCATCTCAACATGTATTTCGAATATAACTATTCATACATTTGTGCATATGTGTGTGTCTGTGTGTCTGCGCTCGCGTGATAGGGGTGACTATTTGAAAGAAAAAATGTTATTTAACGTAAATTTATGATCGTCTTTTGTTGAATTCCTTCATATAAGATAAAAATCATTTGATTGCATAAAATCATTATTAATCTGATAAAATTTTTACTATTGGCAAAAACTCATTTTTTATGAGTTTTTTTTAAATTTTGCCATTCAATTACCTATAACAAGAGAGTTAACTATATTTTGCTAGTGTGGTTATATATGTAATATATATGTATACATGATAACATATATATACAATGCTTTTTATAGACTCTCATAAGTATACACTTGACTATTTTCTATTTATTATGATATCAATGAATTAATAAAAATGGTACTAGTTTACTTCTACCCTAAAATAGATAGACAGAATTAGTATTTCTTTAGATCCCAAAAGAATAAAGTGATTCTTCAAAAACGTTTCTCCAGTTCCTTTTATTGCCCTCAATTCCTTCATATAATCAGCTTTTTCAGTAACTGTCTTCGTATCGTCCGCTATTTCGAAAACATAGACACTGTCACATGCTGTTATCAGTTAACGTGTGTATGTCTCAAACAAAATATTAAAATATGTCAATATTACAAGATTATACAATGGCACGGTATGTATTTTCTATCGAAAGAAAATAATAACAACTATAATGTTAATAATAATAACTAGAAAGAGCAGTCACAGATAACAAACCTTCGCCAAGGCAATACCGACATCAGCTTAGCGATTAGCAAGAGATGTTTATTAAAATGAGAAAGAATAACAGTAATAACAGTAATGAACTTGACCGCTTTCAAGAGTGAAAATACAAAATAATGAATTCGACCGCTCTTAATATTAAATTTACACTTAAAATGAAACAGGGAACGTAATTCAGTATTTAAAAGGATCTAGGGGAAGTAATTCAATATTTGGCATTCGAAAGTCAGAAATTAAATTTTATTAATAAAACCAGAAAAATAACCTATAAATTTTATCATGTACCGGATTGAACTCAAAATCTAATTAATGTATTCCAATAATCCCGGAAAGTTTCTTGAGATATCTTTACTCCAGACAGATAAATAAACAAACAAACCCGACCGAATAATATATTGTATTTTGAAACATATGCAAATTTATTTCTACAAATGACTTCAGACTGTGTTTGAAACCAATTATCTATGTGATTATTATAACTGAAATGCCCATTAACTCACATACGCTTGTCACCTATTAAATAAAATACATAATAAAAACTTATCCTTTTGTGTGTCTCAACCATCTCGCGCTCTTATCACTATTACCTTTGAAGGTGTTCAGATGGACTGCATTATGTAGTTCCGCTCGTTCGGTTAAGACACGACATATATAACGAAAATTAAACGAACCGCTCTCATCCCCTTCGTAAGGTGTAAATTCCTCTCGAGCAGATTCTTCACCATGAGCCCCTGCTTTCTGCAACTGACTCCCAAAATGATACTTTCCAAAACGCTACAATCTTGTTCTTGTTTAGGTCAAGAATCAACTGCTATCTTCTTCAAATATCACTATAAGTTATACCATTTACTCTGTATGTCTGTACCTCGTAGGCTCTTGAGTCTTTTACAGGAAGAACCTGCTTTTAAAAATTGTTACTAATATATTTATAATAAATCTGAGTTAATTTTACATCCAGAATTGTTATCTATAGTCGATATCACTTTAACAGGGACAATTCAGTTTCATTATATAATGAACGATTCAGTGTCACTGTAAAATTAACCATTCAGTTTAATTATACAATGAACAATTCAGTGTGACTATACAATGGACTATTTAATTTCACTATACAAAGAGCAAGTCAGTGTCACTATACTATTTAATTTTGCTATACAATGAACAATTCATTGTCGCTATGCAATGATTAATTCATTGACACTATACAATGAACAATTCTGTGTCACTATACAATGGACAATTCAGTGTCATTATACAGTGGTCTATTTAATTTCACTATACATTGAACAATTCAGTGTCACTATACAATGTACAATTCCTCGTCACTATAAAATGAACAATTCTCTGTCACTATACAATGAATAATTCAGTCTCATTATACAATGAGCAATTCAGTATTGCTATACAATGAACAATTCGGTGTCACTCTACAATGGGCAGTTAAGTGTCACTATATTATAGGCAGTTGAGTGTCACTATATAATTGACTATTTAATTTCACTATGTAAAAGGCAATTCAGTGCCACTATAATATAGATATTTCTGTAATGCTATACAATGAATAATTATCTCTCATTATACAATGAGCAATTCAGTATCACTATATAATGGACAATATATTGTTACTATAAAATAAACAATAATATTGTATATTGAAAACACATAGCAGCAACGGAATTTGGTAGCGTTTAAGGCATGAGTCTTATATGATCTCATTTGATTTTTCTAGACAAGAATTTTTTTGAAATCCGGAAAATCTCCAAAAAGTGGAACAAGAAAGAATCTTTTAAAACGTGTAAAATAGAAACAAAATAAAGAACAAAGAATTCGATAGATTGATTCGTCCCAGCTGGCCATTTGTCGATTTGCGTCTGCAAGAAAACCTGGAATTTATGAAAATAAAAAAAAACCAAAAAAACAACCGAATAAATGAAGAAGAAACCGTTTGTTTGAGAGAAGCGTTAAGAAATGGATTCCGAATGAAAGATTTTCAGCTTCATTCTTTCACCTCAGGCTGTTAATAAAAAACCTCTGCAAAACAGAGTTTCAAAGTTATATCATCAAAACATTTAGTTGAATTAATCAAATTCTTTTGAGACTGACAAATTGATAGATACATAGATAAATATATGAACAGATATTTAGAATTAAAGTCAAGATTATCAAATCTTTTATCATTACTTGATAGCTATAGTAATAGAACTTCAACATTAATTCCCTTGGTGTATTGTCCGTATCTAAATTCAACCGCTGTAGAATATGAAAGCACAGATTTAGTGAACGATAGTCCTGAAATCGCTGACGTGTCTTCAGACATACAGAAACACACAAAGACAAACATCAGTGTAGATATTCATGAAAATTGTGTGCTTACAAGTATATATCTTTTCATTTATGAAAGTATACGGCTGTGTGTGATCGATATCAGAAAGCTACAAGGATGTGTGTTAATTCAGTAAAAGCGAGTGTTGATTAGTGATCAATCGTTTTAACCTCTAGAGCCTGCAAACAGTGTCTGATGAAGACCGGATTTTTATACCGATTTTGTGAAAGATAGTTTAATTTGTCATCATCAAAATGAACTTATCCTGAGAACGTGTTCATGAAAATATATTCATGACTACTTGGTTCAGTAAAGCCGCTAAGATGCAAGGAGTTACTGACTGAGATAATATAAGTAAAAGAAAACGTTGTTGAAGAGAGAAAGAAAGAGGAAGAGAAAGAACACTAAAACAACAGGAATTAGAAGTTAGCGCTTGACATCGTATTTTATTCATCTTTCGGCTGTTCTATTAACCATTATCAATGATTTTTTATTCTATTTTTAACTGAACACGCAGATTTTATATCTGTATATCTATAATGATAGGACACATGGCCCAGAGAACCGAACCCTTAATTACAATCACTGGGATATATCATTCTCATTCCTTGCGTAGTAGTAATGACACGATTATGAGTTATCTCCCTCTAACCCTGCAATGTACTTGTTCACCACTGCTTAAGGACGCATAACCCAGTAGATATAGATGTTGGTTAGTTCCTGTGACTTGACCCAAAGATGTGTGAGTTCAATACCAGGCTACAACAGTGGTGAACAAATGACTTAGAGAGTTAAGTTAAAGGGAAATAACTACACAGCTACTAGAAGTATCATCGCACATGGAATGAGAATGACATACCCCACTGATCGTAATAAGGGGTTCGGTTTGAAATTCCTAGCACCTGAAGAAGGCCAGATCGCACAACGACCGAAACGTTGTAATAATGACAATAAAAATCAGGAAAATAGTCCGAATATTGTAAATAGTGTGAATGTATTTAAAAATGTTTTAAATTAATTTACGCCGTGGTAAAAGAAATTTTCTTTCTATGGTATTAAATATGGAATGTATACAAACCAATAACTGATTTGTCATGTGGTATTTAAATTTGACGAGGGAAAAGAAACTGTAAGACTAAAAAAGTAGGCTGTAACACTTGTGAGAAGTGTGAGAGAGAAGAAATTGTTATTATAGAGCATTTCTAGAAATGGATGTGCGTTGTGGTGCAGTGGATATCGACTCGGAACGATAAATCGGGAGGCCGAGTTCGAATTCTAGTTGAATTCCATGCATTCATTTATGCACAAATACCCTTGGGAAAGGTATTAATCCGTCTCTTCCCTCCAGTTACAGGTTAAATAATAGGACAGATTGGGTTCTATAGCTGGCAACCAGTCTAACGCAGAAAGCAATGACAACCAAATGCGAGATAATTTTCTGCCCAGTCTGTCATATCTCTTTCGAGACATAATTGCTCAAAACTTGTATCACATAGGGCACTTAACTGACTGACTAGAAATGTAAACTGTAAAATGAGGTGACCTAGTTGCTAATCTAGTACACTTGAATTTAAAAATTCCAGGTAGAACATAAAAATGGCACAAGGAATGTAATTTACAGTGGTTTTAATGTTTCACTTTCAGCAACTCCTTAAAAAAAAGAAAACAAAAGAAACTCCTTAACCTTTGGAAAAGCGTGTTGGTATATTTGGGGCACATAATGACGACGGCCTGCATACGGACAGGTAACGACCTCAGTAGATACACAAAGATAGAAAAAGGCGTAAGACAAGGATGTGTCTTTTCACAGGATTTCTTCTACCTATACAGCGAGAATATTTTGAGGACCCTAGATGACACGCCAGGATTTGTTATTGGAGGCCACAACCTGAACAACATAAGGTATGCGGACGATACAGTACTAATTGCGGACACGGAAAGGAAACTACAAGACCTCATACAGAAAGTAACAGTGGAGAGTGACAAGAAGGGACTACAAATAAACTTTAAGAAAACTGAGTGCATGGTCATCAGCAAAAGATACAACCCAAAATGCCAAATACAGGTGGGGGATAACAGAATCTAGCAAGTACAAAAATTTAAGTACCTAGGAAGTGTTCTAACAGAAGATGGAAAGTGCGACACGGAGATCCGAAGGCGAATTGGCATGGCAAATGACGCGTTCCAGAAGACGAGCAAAATACTAACACACAGGAAAATCTCAATAGAAACGAAGAAAATAGTGCTAGACTGCTACGTGATGTCAGTTCTTCAATACGGCAGTGAATGCTGGACAATATCATCGAAAATGAGGACAAAACTGAAAGCGGCTGAAATGTTGTTCTACAGAAGGATGCTACGGATATTGTGGACTGAACATGCAAGCAACGGTGGGGTGTTGGAAAGAATGGCAACAAAAAGGAAATTGATGCTGAGCATCAGGAAGAGACAACTGAAGTTCCTGGGACATGCAATGAGGAAAGAGAGCCTGGAGAAGCTGATACTGACTGGTTAGATAGAAGGAAGGAGAGACAGAGGTAGGCAGCGGATAACATATTTGCAGGGTCTGATCAGGTGGATGACGGAACGGGGGTTACCAGGAGCAACAGGCTCAAACATACTAAGAGCCACAAGGGATAAGAAGACGTGAAGAACCATGATCGCCTACGTCCTGAATGGACAGGGCACATAGAAGACGAAGAACGACGAAGAACGGCCTAAAAAATGTGATACTCAAGGGGTAGATTGAGAGTAGAGGGACAAAAGAAAGCAACACATAACATATTTAGTAAACTTGATAGATAGTGGAACAGGTCAATGTTTTTTCTTAAGTCTATATAAACTGTTTGATATACTCACGAAGTGTGTTAATATCTATACCATTTACATTATTCGGTCTGTTGTCCTCGACGTTATTGCCATGTACACGATGGTTCACCCTTTGTACGCTCTTGCCTTCTTTATAATATGTCAGAATTTTGAAGAGAAAACTTCAGTTACAATGCATATTAGCTGAAGAATACTGGATCGTACAACGAACGAATCGTCGTACATACGACAATAAAAATTAAAACAAGAATCTGAACAATGTAAATAGAGTCAAATAGTTAACACGCTCCATCCCACAAATATAGAGAAGTGAGTTAAAATGGTGGGCGGGGAACACTACGCTTTATGCATTTTTTCGTGTGGTCTCGCTTGAATCGTTACACTTTACATCACTCTCGAATCTTTCTAACGCCCAGTTCTCTATAAAGTATCAAGTTAGGGGCAAAGGAATATCGGCTACCTAGTGAAAACTCATGGCTCAGGATAATGACTGAGTCACTCGAAAGAGCAAGAACAGAAAGAATAGAATAATCATAATCTTCGAAGAATTTATCCGCAACATCGTTCATAATTTACTAGCTCCTGTTCAAAAATTTAAAAAGTACAAAAGGAAATTGATAATTGGCAGAATTTAATAAAAACTGTTTGGATGAATACTTGCTACACACACACACACACACACACACACACACACACACACACACACATATATATATATATATATATATATATATATATGTTTGTGTGTGTGTGTTCAATCAGCAATGAATTAGAACACTTTCAGCTATTGGGTGTGTGTATAATGATAATGTACACTACACGCTCAAAAGTCTACCTCCTTCTACCGAGCGCCCATAGCTCAGAGGTAGAATCGCCGACTAATGCCAATTCGGTCGGGTTTCAATCCTGGATAAAAAGCATTCGGATGTCTAGCCGTACTGATGAACTGTGACACAGCGAAACAGATCTCTCTGCGGATGACTATATATATATATGCATTAAGCATCATGGAAATTCAGCAATATATATATATATATATATTGCTGAACTTCCATGATGCTTAATACCATTCTATTTATTTTGTAGTGGTTTACTGATAAAAAAAAAATTACCAAGCATGTTTTTCGTCGTAAAGTGCTGAATATCTAATTGAAAAATAAACCCTGAGGAATGAGGACACTATAACGGTGCTTTAGCAGAACTCTACTCCGTTAAGTGACAAACTTCTCCATATTAATAACACACACACACACACATATATATATGTGTGTGTGTGTGTGTGTGTGTGTGTGTGTGTGTGTGTGTACGTGTATTCTGTTCCCGCTCAAAGACTATGAGTATTTGGATCTGTTTTTGTATGTGTGAAACCGCTTGTCTGTATGTGTATATATTTCTGTTCAGAAAGCATAAAATATATTTGATTGTGACTAGAAAGTTCCCAAACTTGTGATCCACCCTTGACAGCTGTTGGGTTATTCAGCTACTCGCCCGAGCAGTGGTGTGGGACTGGCAAGCATGGCGACATTGCGAGGGTAAAGGGAGGTAAATAAGTATCACGTTTGAGCCGACTACCAGCAGGCTGGGTGTGTCCGCGGCAAGCGTGGGGGTTTTCAACCATGATTGACAAGGCAGTCCGAGGCTTTTGAATTAGTGAAGGAACAGGTCGGCTGTTGGATTAGATGGCGTATGAATGTTTCGCCAATATTGGACCTTGCCGGTTTTCGTGGAACAAAAACCAGGGAGGGTAGAAATAATCTACCTGTCAGAATATTTAGCGACTTTTCAATAGTAGACGTATCGTTTCCATACAAATTCACACACACGCGAACACAAATCTATACACTACACATATATACTTGTCCTAAGATGCCATTATATATGTGAATGTGATTCTGCTGTTATGTGTTAAATAGAAAAAATAAAGGAAAAAATTAGTGATTGGAAAACCCAGGAGATCGATCAGGCCGAAGAGATAATCTTGGCTGGACGTTGGACAGGAGGGAAACAGTGGTCGATATTACAGGACAGAGTAGTTGATTTCATATTGTGGTCAATCAGCACCGCAGATGGGTAAGGTAGGAAGTTGCCCGACCAAATGTTCTTACTCATTTGAGTTAGTCGAGAGTTGTGATAGATGAAATGAAACAGACAGACAGAAAGAAAGAAAAAAGAAAGAAAGAAAGAAAAAAGAAAGAACAGGAAAAAAAGACGAAAGAAATTCCAATATATGAAGAGATAACAATAAGGAAGGGATCGAAAATTAAAATAAGTAAAGAAAGTGAAAGAAAGAGAGAGACAGTGACAAGCAATGGAAATAGGCATAAATAGTAAAGGCATGGAGAATAGAGGAAGAAGACTGGGGAAAAACAGAGAAGGAAAACAAAGACGGATAAAAGTCAGAAAAAAAAAAGTAAAAGATATAAAAATTACTCAAGATCGAACTACATTAAAAAAATACTGTGAAAGAAAATCAGTAAGTCGTTTAAACAATCTATTGCCATTTTTATCGCCTTGTGAAAAGATAAAAACAGTTGGAGGAAAACAATCCATGGTTATATTCTTTTTCAAAAAAAGATACAGATCGATCACCGCCAAACACCTTCGAAATGAATGAATTCGACATAAAACTTTATGCGATTGCTTGGTTAAGTATTTAAACTTGAAACAAAAGAAGTAAAAACGGAGCTCACAATATGCAGTGCGTTTTCTGAACCGGGACTTATTGTACCCATGAGTGAATAACATAAAATCGTAAAGATGAAGACAATGCAACGAAATTGTCCAGACTAGTAGTTCTTGCATTAAAGAAGGGAATTGAATTATCCGGAAGTTAATGTAATCTTCATCATGGCATCGAGAGGCTCACAAAATTCAGAAAATGGCAGTAAAATAGTATGATACACCTACTGATACACCCATTTCAGAGGCTACTTTGACTATTACCTCTAACACTATTAATAAAGAAAGAAATAGTCTAGATAGAGTCATGACACTCCAGTCGGGAAATCAACGTAACAGAAATTCTCTTTGATATTTAGACATTCAGTGGTGTCTATGAGACATTGGTTACTTTTAGCACTAGAAAAATTACTTTTTGCTCAATATATTTTCATGTTAATTTTTTATGCATTTATATAACTGTAAAATGCAAATATCTCTTGGAATAAATAGATTAGCAACAGAATTACTAAAACGGAGACGACAAGCCGTGTGAAGACAACGTTGAAGAATGATGATCACATAATAGGCAAAGATATCTGAGTACCTCACAGGAAAGCTTGAACAAATAAGACTGCAATCTAAGAAAAATATTAGTAAAGGAACTGAATAATTAAATAGAGTTTGAGGGAGGAAACATTTTTGAAAAACTGCAGAGAAATCAATTACTTGTATAGAATATTCAAACGGCTAAGGAAAGTAATCACCTATACATTTACTAAGTTAAGTTGGTTTAGCTCCGTTCCCACTACAGATGGGGCAAGAAATTCATAAATAAATACATATCAATAATTCATATGGTTTGATTGAGAGACATTGAATAAGCATTCATGGTAAACCACAGGGGGATTGTTTTGACTCTAATCGTGATTATATATGTCCGGTGTTTGCTTTAAGGAGATGATTCCATATTTACAGATGTACGGCCTTCTGAAAAAATAGACGTTATGGAGATGGTTAGCCTGTGAACACATTGAATAAAAATGAAATCGAACGAATTAAATGTGAAAACAATGAAAAATAAGTAAGTTATAAGAACTCGTATAATTAAATAAACAATAGATGAATATGTTTTACAATCATTTCACCCCAAACAAGTCAGTACTGCCACTGGTGTGCAGGGGGTTACATAAGAGATGAATGATGAAAAAGAGGAACAAGTTACAGGGGATTTCAGGGGATGGATAAGAAAAGGAAGAGAACACTCTTGTGAAGAAGGTTGTATGAGATTAAAGTAGAAAGGGAGAAGCACATAATACAAGGCTTGTCAGGGTTGGGTCGAGTA
Source organism: Ascarosepion bandense (assembly GCA_037127315.1). Taxonomy (NCBI): domain Eukaryota; kingdom Metazoa; phylum Mollusca; class Cephalopoda; order Sepiida; family Sepiidae; genus Ascarosepion; species Ascarosepion bandense. Next base: position 3,720,387 of record JBBBDQ010029090.1, read on the forward strand.
TGTAATGAAATGGGAATCAATGATTTTAAATATTATATCCCTAGGAGACACTGTGAAAATGCGGAATCATTAGTAGAAAAGCTGAAAAATGATGATCATCAACTGAATGGAGTCAAAATAAAAAAAAAGGCGATGGTCGGTAAAGGAAAGGATTTAGAATTTGAGAGAAACTAATATTATTTTCTATATTCAGAATAAAATAACGAGAAACAGAATAAATTTGCATAAAAAAGTGATGAAACGAAAGAAAATCACTGAAATATGAAGGCAAACAGAGATGCTTAGAAATAAAATCTAGTATTAGAAATATTTACGAATTTTTCTATTTAGTTGCTTCTAACTTCTAGTGAGTAAAATTCTCAAAATAACGTAATAGCTGCTGGAGATTTTAAAATACCTTCAGAACCAAAAGCAATCAATTCTTCTACTGCTATATGCAGGGTCTCTTCCTGACATAGGCAATCATGGTTTTCCACATTACTATATCTCTAATGGCACTTTTGATCGCTTCAAGTCTCTACTTCATCTTTGAGAAGATTGTCCAGCATTCACTGCTATATTGAAAAATAAACATCACAATCCTGTAATCTCTTTTTTGTTTCTATCACAATTTTCCTGTCTCTCTAGTGTCTATTCTACTCCGTTTCCGGAAGGCGTCCTTCAGATCTCACTTTTTGTACTATCCATCTTTTGTTAGAAAACTTTCTAGGTATTTAAATTTCTGTACCTCTTGATCTCCAATCTATGATCTGCATTTTAGGCTTTTCTGTTTGCTGATGACCATGCATTCGTTTCCTTGAAGATTAATTGTAGTCCTTCTTTCCGCTTTCTTCAACTACCTTCTGTAGGATGTCTTGTAATCTCCTTTCTGTGTCTGCTATCAGCATTGTATAATCTACGTATGTTATATTGTTCAGATTGTAGCCGCCTATGATGAATCCTCATATGACTTCTAGGGCTCTCAGAATTGTCTCAATGTACAAGTTAAATAGATCCGGTGAAATGACACATACATATATTACAAACTATCATTGTATAACCGCTGAACTTGTTTCCTGTCCGTATGAAGGCGGCTTTGTTGCCAGTAGAAGTCTTTCCCGAATATGTTTATGTTGCTGAGCATTTCTATCAAAACTTTATGGCGTATTTTATCGCATGCATTCTCATACTCTATAAAACAGTTTCGGTAGCCCCATTGATCAGAAAGGACGAGAACCCAATGTTTGGGAATGGTGCTTGGGTCTTGTGTAAACATTTTTATAGTGATTCCCTTCAGCTAAAATCTGAACTCAACATACCGTGCTAAAATATTTTCTTTAAAGTAACAAAGCATATATATTTATAAAATTCTAATGTCTTCAAACAAACGGAAATTAACAATATACGAATCAAAGTGTTCAAAAGTGAAAATGTTTGACTCACTAATGGCCAAAGTAAAATCCAGCCTTAATTATAAAATCTAGCATTAAATTTAAAAAATATTAAACAGAAGATTTATAAATATCTTGCTAATTATCAGTTTATAAAAATGCATTATAATTATAGGTTTCTCAAAAACAGCATGCATTACTTATAGTTTTATCAATAGAGGAATTTACTATATTAATTAAAGGATTATAAAAATGTATTAATTACGGATTTGTAACGATACTTTCTTGATCTCTTTTGTTGCTTTTATCATCTAGCTGCAAGAATAAAAACCTAATTTTAAGACTTCAAATAACATAATTTATGCTTGATACTTTCAAGAAAAATTCAGAATAAAAAGTAGTGTGAAATTATAATGTTTGCTAAGCTTACTTTAAAAGTAAAATGAGACTAATTAAGATCATGATGCTCCAGTTGAGTAAGTGGAGAAGTCGTGATCTTGTGTTGTACTTCAAATATTCTGTATGTTTAGAAACTGTAACCTTATATTCCAATAAAGTAATTTAAAGAAAGAAATTTCACGGAAAGGAATTTAGACATCTATTTTCGATCGACATGTGAAAGAATAAAGAATTCCTTAACGAGTAGAAGAACGTTTAAAAACTGGATTACATATATATATATATATATATATATATATGCATTATGTTAGATATAATTAGATATAAATAGAAAAAAAACGAACTATATGGAAAGGATTGATCAAACTGCTATAAACAAGAAGGATATGGAAGAGAATTATGCTTTCTAGGGTGATATTAAAATAGTAAGGTGTTGAGACATAAATAATTTGCATTTTTGTTTCCCTTCAAAAGATGTTAATTATGGCTCAACTTAATAGTTGTAAGCCTAGATGAATTTTCAGGAAAGTGAAAGAAACCAGTATCAAATCGGTATTTCGGAATGTCACAAAAGCGTGAATTTCAAAAAGGTGTAAATTTATTTGCTCGCTAGGAAAAATGGCGTTTATCTTCGCACATGAATGTAGATTGGCAGCTTGTTTGACATGGAATAAAATGTGTGATTCATGTTGAATAGAATAAACTGAGCTACTAGATATTTTTCTTAACATTGCATTACATTCTGCGACAAAGTTTACAGAAAAAAGCTACCCACCCTACGAAACTTTGGTATTCAAGAAAAACATAAGGAGAGAATGCACATATCGAAATGCATTCGTTAAAGAATTAGTTGAATATTCGAACAACCGTTAGGAAGTTTGGAATTAATATAGGAACGGGGCGAAATCAATGTATAGATATTAATAAGATCGTAAGACTAAGTAGAAAGTAAAGTGAAGACATCGAGATTAAAGAATGAATCCGATAGAAAAGAGAATAAAGCAATTAAAGAAGAAATCAGAAGACTATGGAAGGGAAGAGAGGAGCGGGAAAACGAAAACATTAATCCCGAATTGATGACATGAGTGATAGGTCAGTGTTCTCGGCATTGGCATTTCATACTGAGATTATTTCTCAGCTGTCTGAGATAAAAGATGGGGAAGGGGGATAAAGGATAAAGAGTGAATGACTTTTGCCACTGGTTAAACCCTGATGATTGTTGACCTTTCTTGATCGAAATAAGATAATAAGCAAATATGAAATTGACAATTCTTCATCCTTCTTCACCATCTTATGAAAACACCCATAAATATAAGCAGATACCTAAAAAGGAATATATACAAGTGACACACATGTACTGATATATGAGAATGTTATTACTCGATGCATATTAAACATGTAAGTCTCATTCGCACATATTTATATACAAATTTATTTGGTAAGGTTTAAAAATCTTACTAAACATAAGGTGTCTATTAATATCCCGAGCGTCAGTCAGTGATAAATGGCTGATACGAAGCTAAAGTAAGTCATTCACAATTGAAGGAGGTTATGTTTTTAGTATTCAGTATGAAACTTCAGAACATGGGCTACCAATGCTTTCCACAACTTCGAGTATGTTGTTGATCTAAGTTAGTTTTAATCTCACTATATATATATATATATATATATATATATATATATATATATATATATAAATATATATAGATAGATAAATAGATAGATAGATAGATATTATTATTATTATTATTATTGTTATTATTATTATTATTATTATAATTATTATCTTCAACATTATTTTAATCGTTACTCGTATTTGACAAGATGTTTTTAATCAAACAGTATATTTATATATTTATTTCTACCAGCCTGATTATTTACGATAATTTTGTTACAAAAATGTGTGTCATTTGTGCCAAATGAATAAATATTATTATATTTTATATTATTTCCAAGGCAGTAAAGTAACTCAGATGTAAGGTGTTACTGAGTGTTAGAGAATACTAGAAAAATGATGTTAAGGAGCAAGAAAAATAAAAAAAAGACAAGTACATAACGATTGACATTGCATTTTTCTATACTTCTGAGATGAGGTAGTATTTACATTATTTCCACTGTTCATCTTTATTGTCATGGTGACAGTGTTTCGGCTGTTGTACGTTCCGGCTTTTTTCAGGTTCTCAAGGACATATGGCCTAGTGGATATAGGCGTTGGTTAATTCCAGAGACTTGACTCAAATTGTTGTATTTTCAGGATCTGGCTACAGCAGAGCTGAACAAATAACTTGGAAAGTTGAGTTAAAAAGATACAACTACATGATATCCGGAAGTAGCATTGCAGTTAGAATGAGAATGGCATACCCTAGTTATCGAAATAATGGTTTTGGTTCAAAATCTCTAGAACCTGAAAAGGGCCGGTGCGTACAACGGCCGAGACGTACTGAACAGGCAATAAAGATGACGACAACGGTCCAAACCATGTAAATACTGATTTACGTAGCATTTAAATATTTGAAGATCAAAGTTTACTGGGAAGCTAAAGAAAAGAAAAACATTCCACAAAGTAGAGGGTCGTTAACAAAAACGTTTTAAAAACTTATCGCTAATCCAGTACTGCGTTTTTACTCATGATGTTTATATACCATAGAAGAAAGCTCATCAGGACAATCCCCATGGCTGTATTTTTAGAAAAACACACAAAGAAGCTATATTACGGCAGTGAGAATGCAATTGAAGCAGAGATAATATAGCAGAATTTGCTTTAGATTTTATCAAAATTCTCTAAATATATAGCAGGAGGACCAGACCGGATATGACAGTAATATTCAATGCATGAATGAATTATAGATTTACAAACGATTTACTGTCATATCACGTTGAATACACCGGTTCTCGTCCGATCACTGAAGTTAAGCTACGTTGAGCCTGGTCAATAATTAGATGGGTGACCGCTTAGGAATAGCAGGTGCTGTAAGTTTTTCTTGATGGATGCGCGTTGTGGTGCAGTGGATATCGGCACAAAAAGAGAAATCGGTGAGAAATCGAGTTCGAATTCCAGTTGAATGCCCTTCATTCAATTACTCGCTAATACCCTTGTGAAAAGTATTAAGCCTTCCCTTCCCTCCAGTTATGGGCTAAATAACAGAACAGATTGTGTTCTATAGCCTTGGCTGGCAACCAGTCTACCGCATCAGGCATTGGCAACCTGTAGCGGGATAATTAAAAACGCCTGAAGTCTACATAGATTGGACTTGGGGGCCTGCCCTTAATCAAATCCCAACGAATCTTTCTTCATCGCTTGGAAGAAGGCCGACTCAACCAGACTAGGGTGAATGCCGAAACATGTACAGGCATTGTAGGTTATAAATGGTTCTAGCGGCAACAATGCCTGACACATCCCAGCGAACTAAATGTATTCCAAAAAGAAGAACTAACAACTGATTCAATATAATCTTTGTACTTCATGTCTGCGGAAAATGTTAGCTTGTGAAGTTTAGAGCCGCTTAACTGGAATTAAAATTCAGCCATACTAATGTAAGGCAGAAAGGAAATTCTCAAATGGTTGATGGAGATATTTTTATTGTAGAGACATAAAAATTAACATGCATCACTTAACATCAGTTTGTAGTTCATTTTTTGTGATCAACTTCCCATTTGTCCATATCCGTCCTCTCAGAGTTACTATTAAGTCAAGAGAAAATAGTCATATCATCAGCATAGTTACAGAGTTGAGAATAGATGACATCAAGGTCATTGTTGAAACTTAGGAATAAATTATATCCAAGGTTACAGACCTGAACTCACTTGCATTAATGCAGTACGATCTAGAAAAGTGACCGTTCAGGAAAGCCTTTATTTTTAGTTTTGATAAAAATTCTATCAGTTCAAACATTCGTCTGCAAATAACATAACCTCACATATTGTAAATGAGATCTATATGACAAATCCTGTTAGATGCTTTCAATTTGTACTTAGCAATAACCAAAGCTTCACCATTATTATTATTAAAGCTTGACATACTTTTTCGTCAATAATCAAAATACATCAGCACTTGTACTTAAGAAACCTAAGATCGTGTTGCCTGTCTGAAATATGTCTTTGCGGTATAAGATTCTTGAACCATTCGATGTTGATTAGGGCCTCTGGTAGCTTACCAAAAGATGATAGAAAGCTAATAGGTCGATTGCTGACATGACCAGACGGATCAATCAGTCGGTTAAGTGCCATATGTGATACACGCTTGGGCGGTCATGTTTCGAAAGAATGACTGGGCAGAATATTATCCTGCAATAAGTTGCCATTACTTTTTGTAGTAAACTGGTTGCCAGCCAAGACTATAGAACCCAGTCTGTCCTGTTATTTAACCCATAAGTGGAGAGAAGAAACAGATTAATTCCTTTCCGAAAGATATTTGCATGTAAGCAAATGTAAAGAATTCAACTGGAATTCGAATTCGGCTCCCCGATTTCACGTTCCGAGCCGATATCCCCTGCACCACAACGAGGTCACCTGCGTTATTAAACCCTCGAACTATAGAAGAGGGTTTCCAACACGAAGATTTCTAAAAGAAAAAGTCAAACATTTATTGTAGAGTTTTGAGGGAACAGAAGCCAGTTTAGAAACACATTTGTTGAGAAATCTTTGACAACGTGTGGAAAAGCAACATTTTAATTATATCATTATTTTCACTTCGAGTTAGATTTTAGATGTTACTAGTGATAAACGTATAACACTGATGTAATTTCTCTTATTTCGTATACTTCATTGCTTGTGATTGTGTAGCGCCAGTGTATGATATCCGACGAAAATAACACACAAATGAAATGCAAATTACTGCTGCGATCTTATACATTTTTGATAAACATATATATATATATATATATATATATATATATATACAGGCTGCGATGGATTAACTGGAGTATAGATTAGACAAAAATAAAAGTGACATTGCATCTCATTTTAACAGATATACAGGCTGCGAAGAATGAATTGTTATTTAAATTACATAGAAATGAAAATAATCTTCTTTTAACAGATCTACAGTGTGCGATGGAGAAATTTTCATCTAAACTACTCAGAATTAAAAATAACATTGACGTCTCATTTTAACCGATTTGCAGGTTGCGATGAATAAACTATCATCAAAATTACGGATAAAGGATAAATGTCACTGACATCACATTTTAACATATAGATCTAATTTAAACTTATTTATCAATAGAATTTTGTCTCTGTGTGTGTGTGTGTCTGTGTGTGTGTGTGTTTCCGTTACCTATAGACTCCAAAATAGTTGAACCGATTTTCTTGAAAATTTACACAGTTGTACTATAAGCGGCTACGAGTGTTCTTAGCTAGGTTTTGTGTCGAGGTACTCCCGATAAATATCAAAAATCGATAATCGAAAAAATAGGGTTATAGAAGGAGTGGTCCGATTTTAATCAAATTTGATACACTCATAGACAAAGATATAAGAAACGATATTTAGAAGTTTCAAGGTTTCAGTTCTTACAATAGTGCAGAAAATCGATAATATATATATATATAAGGCAAGATGTTTGTGTGTGTGTCTGTTTATCTGCCTGTATGTCTGTATTTTTTTCAGCCCTTTTATTTTAGTTTTTGCTTCAGGTTTGGCTCTAAGTAGGTATAATTGTAGTTTTTAGTCTCGGCCATGATACCATTTACTCAGAGGACTTATTTAGCCTTCAAAATTCAGTCTACAACGAAAAAAACTTATTTGATATCGATACCAGGAAATGACCATGTTTTCCAGCTTCTGTGCTATGGTTTAGAATTTTGTTGACAGATATAGTGTCTTCTAGCAATCACCTTCTTGACCCAGCTTTACGTCCTCAAGATATTTGATATAGGCCACAGTATTGAGTCTGAGGCCCAGTGGGAATATGATTATGAGACCTTACTTTGCAATCGGTAGGTATCACTCTAAACACCTTCGTAATCACCATTACACTAATCAAACTCTTTCCGAATCATCAGATTGACACCAGACACTTTAAAATGTTGGTATTAGAGATTAAGGAACGAATGCCACGCAGTACAGCATGATGTTACCAAATTTATGTCTCGAAAGTTTAGTTGAGACTGAATAATGAGTTCGATACTCACGGGATACCTCATACATTAAGCTTTGTGCCACATCTAAGTTAATCTTGGAAAATCACCTTCATATATTCCCTGAGTAAAAAATGAAATATTTACTAGTCTAAATTTTGTGAATTTCTATTCCATATATTTAAAAGATTTCAGCCCTATCCCAATATTTTAAAACATGCCCTAGGAACTTGATTGAGCAAAGGTTAGAATGTGTTTAAAAATTTTTAATTTTATACATGAAACTAAATCTAACTCAGTCGGAGTTGTCTGTAACAGTTCTTTTACAACTGGACGAATTTTCTTTCTATTTTTTTAAGTACTGGTATTTTGAAAATGAATAGAATCTATTCTCTATTGTAGTCTAAATTTATAAATTTTTTTCAGTGAGTAAAGTATTTGTGTTTTCTTTAACAATTGTTTACTCATTAAATATTGTAAATATATAGTTTGTTTTATGTAATAACACTAGCAATCAATTTTATAATTGTTACCTTTGAAGATTCATCATCCGACTTGAAGTTCATTGAGATATAATTAAATGTTGTTTAATAATTTCGGAGAAGATGGAAACAAAAAATTATATGCAATTCTAATTAAAATTATTTTTATCACCAAAATCAAAGACTGCTAACCTATAAAGCCCGAAACCATGACATAGTTACCAGTAAAAAAAAACAACATAAAATCACATAATTCATCTTTTTAAACGTTTAATAGAATTATATAAATTAACTTTTTCTACTGCTATAATTTCTTGCGTATTGTGATACTAATAATATCTAAAAGAAATAAATTGACTCGACTTATGACAGGGTATATTAAAAATTGATGGGCTTGATTTTTGGTGATTTATATTTTTCTGAAATAATATTGAGCAAATATAATAAAAAAAGGCTGGAGAGAAACGTTTGAATTTATGTTAGAAGTTGAAAGAGAAAAGGAAAAGATAGAATATATAAAAATGAAAAGTACAAAGCAATGCGGAAATAGGTCTGTAACTGAGAAGGGAATAAAATTTGATAAGGAAGCTGATGGACGCGAATTTAACGATATCAATTGAGATGAAAGAAAAAGAGAAAATAAAATTAAGGAAAAAATCGGAGAAAAAAAAGAAAAGAGGAAAGGAAACAGAAATGAAAAGAAAACAGAAAGAAACAAAAAAGGAAGAATGAAGGAAAAACAACAGAAAATTAAAGAAAGAAAGTGAAAAAGAAAGAGAGATAAAGAAATGAAAATAAAAGAATTAAAGAAAACAAACGAAATAAAGCTGAATGAAAGAAAATGTAAACAAGAAAAATGAGAGAAAATAAAAAAAGCAAAAATATAAAAAGGAAAAAATAAATGAAGGAAAACAAAATTAGAGAAAGAAATTAAAAAATAAAGAGAGATAAAGAAATAATGAAATAAAACAGAAAATAGAAATAAAAAGAAACAGAAAATGAAGAATAACGAAGAACACAATAAAAGATATGAAAGAAAAACAGAAATGAATAGAAAAGAAAAATAGAAAATTAAAGAAAACCAAATAAAATAAGAAATAAATAAGAAAAAAGCAGAAATGAAAAGAAAAAATAAAGAAAAGTAAAGAACATCAGGATGATATTTTATATTGAAATGAATGTTGTATTTTAGAAGTAGAATTCATGTCCCTAGTAAAAATTTTAAAAAAAGCCCTTCTGTCCAAAATTTACAGTAAAATTATAAGCACTAACGGCGTAAAGGGGACATTTTACAACAAAATTTGTCCCTCGCCCGAGAAAGAGCGACATGAGCAACAGGTGTCTCTGGACCGTTATCCTGCGACTGTGCGCATCAAAGACAAAGTTACTATCGGAACATGGAACGTCAAGACACTCAACTGTGGACAACTAGAGAATGTCAAGCAGGAGATGCACAGACTGCACATAAACATCCTAGGCATATGCGAAACCAGATGGCCTAATAGTGGAGATTTCAGTAGCGACACCCACAGGATAATATATGCAGGCGGTAAAAAAACGAAAAAGAGGTCGGCTTAATACTAAACAAACAAAAGAAGGAATGTGTTCTTGGATACTGTCAGCTTTCAGAGAGAGTCCTCTTGGTTAAACTGCGGGAAAGGCCATTCAATATATCTATTATATTAGTTTATGCGCCGAAAACTTAGAGTTCGGAGGACGAGATAGAAACTTTCTATTCAATACTGAACAATGCCAAGGCCCAGTGCAAAAGCCAAGAAATTAGGATTATAATGGAGGACTTGAATGCCAAGGTAGGTAAGGATAGAGAAGGAGACACGACGGGCAATTTTGGACTAGGGGAGCGCAACGAACGAGGAGAAAAATGGGTCCAATGGTGTTCAGCCAATGACCAGGTAATTACTAACACCTGGCTCCAAGAACACACACGACGTTCATGGACATGTAGAAGCCCAGGAGGCGACACGAAGAACCAAATAGATTATATAAATATAAACAAGAGAATCAGGAACGCAGTGGTCCAATGCAAAACATACCCAGGTGCCGACTGCGGAAGTGACCACGTCCCAGTCATCTGCAAACTAAGGGTGAAACTCCGAAGACTGAAGAAGCCCAGTACAGCACCAAGGCTACAATACGACACGCTAGAGAATGACCTCACCCTGCAGAAAGAATACAATAACAGTGTGAGGAAGAAATATAAAGAACAAATTGGAAAAGAGCACTCAATATGGGAGACACTAAAAGAAGCGATGGTGACCTCAGCGAATAACATAGCCCCAAAGGAAATTAGACGCAGAAGAAAAACGAGTGGATGACCGAAGAGATCCTCCACATGATGCAAAGGAGACAAAAATTAACGCCAAGACATGAAGCAGAGTACAAGAAACAAAGCAGAGATGCATAAAGAGATAAGAGAACGAACAGAACAAAAAAACCTGTTCCTCAACAGGATGCATAAAATCCAAGGATGGAACAATCATATTAGAGAAAGAGGAAATGCTCCAGCGAGGGGAAGAATATATAAAGGATCTTTTTGCGACAAGCGCGAACAACCGAGAATACACAAGGAGATGGATGGACCGGAAATACTAAAATCCGAAGTGGAAGCTGCAATGGCCAAAACGAAGCAGTTGGTCAAGACGGCATAATGATAGAGCTGCTGACAGTCTTAGAAGAATAAGGCATAGAAAAAATTACCGACATAATAAACGAAATTTATAGCAGCGGAATAATACCAGACGACCTATGTAAGTCGATATTTATAGCACTGCCAAAGAAACCAGGTGCAAACGAGTGTGAACTACACAGAACTATCAGCTTAATGAGCCACATTACCAAACTAATGGTCAGAATCCTGATGAATAGAGCGAGAAGCAGGATCAGGCCAGAGATAGGGCAGGAACAGTGCGGGTTCGTCAAAGACACGGAACAAGGAACGCCATATTCATGATTAGGATGCTCTCCGAAGGGCATTACAAATGAAGAAAGATTTGTACCTATGTTTCATTGACTATGCGAAGGCATTCGACAAGATACGACACAAAAAATTGATGGAGATGCTCGGCAGCCTCGATATTTTCGGCAAAGAATCAAGAATCTCTACTGGCAGCAAACGGCCTGCATACAGACAGGTAACGATCTCAGTAGAGATAGAAAAAGATAGAAAGAGGCGTATGACAAGGATGTGTCTTTTTACCGGATTTGTTCAACCTGTACAGCGAGAATATCTTGCGGACCCTAGATGACACTCCAGGATTTGTTGTTGGAGGACACAACTTGAACAACATAAGGTACGCAGACGATAAAATGCTGATTGCGGACACGGAAAGGAAACTACAGGACCTCATACAGAAGGTAGCAGTGGAGAGCGACAAAAAAGTACTACGAATAAACTTTAAGAAAATTGAGTGCATAGTCATTAGCAAAAGGTACAACCCAAAATGCCAAATAAATGTGGGAGATACCAGAATCAAGCAAGTATAAAAGTTTAAATACCTAGGAAGTGTCCTAACTGAAGATGGAATGTGCCACACGGAGATCCGAAGGCGAATTGGCATGGCAAATGACGCGTTCCAGAAGATGAAGAAAATACTAACACACAGGAAAATCTCAATAGAAACGAAGAAAAGAGTGCTAGAGTCTACGTGATGTCAGTTCTTCAATACGGCAGTGAATGCTGGACAATATCATCGAACATGAGGACAAAACTGGAAGCGGCCGAAATGTGGTTCTACAGAAGGATGCTTCGGATATCGTGGACTGAACATGCAAGCAACGATGAGGTGTTAGAAAGAATGGCAACAAAAAGGAAATTGATGCTGAGCATCAGGAAGAGACAATTGAAGTTCCTGGGACATGCAATGAGGAAAGAGAGCCTGGAGAAACTGATACTGACTGGTCAGATAGAAGGAAGGAGAGACAGAGGAAGGCAGCGGATAACATATTTGCAGGGTTTGATGAGGTGGATGACGGAACGGCAGTTGCCAGGAGCAACAGGCTCAAACATACTAACAGCCACAAGGGATAGGGAGACGTGAAGAACCATGATCGCCTACGTCCTGAAAGGACAGGGAACATAGAAGAAGAAGCAATAAATAATGAAATATCTATTAAAGTCACCGCTATAAGAAAACTGCTCATGTAATTTTTATTTTTTTGTAGGATTCTCTCTTTAGTGTCATATTAAGAAATATAGGCCCCACTAGGTGAACCGGTATTTTATTGCCCTTCTCAATCAGGTACAGCCACTTTTATCCTATTTGACAAAGTAATGTAAGAAAATAAATCTTATTTAATACGAGTAATTAATCTTTAGGCAGGTTGGCTTTCCCTTATTGGCATGATAATCAGAAATACCAACTAAATATAACGTTTATCTGATAAGAAATATTGTTCATCCAACAAGACGTAATATCGGATTTAAAAAATACTATTTTACGGTGTTTATTTATTTTTGAGTGAGTTACATTGTGCCTTTATATATATATATATATATATATATATATATATATATATATATATATATAACACATACGCATATTGGTAAATAAAAAATATCCGCTCTTTTACCATAACATATCTTTGGGTTTCTCACACTGCTTTCTATTCATACTAGCTTATAGTTAGTACTATTGTGTTCACGTGATCGAAATTTGAACTTGATCACGCTAGTTTTTTTTCTTTTTTTTTTTTGTCGCTGCTCCAGTGCAAAAATGGCCTCTCCGCTAGCAAACCACACAAAAGAGGAACAAAGATCAGTAATCCGAATCTGCAGAGAACATGCTTCCTCATCGATGATAACTCGACGGTTCACTCTTATCATCTCACCAGTTTGCTGAATCTTCTCGTCAGTGGTGGTGTTTGACTAGTTCCTGCTCCTTCTTCGTGCATCACGCTTGTCCGACTCACACACTTCTACGCGGTAAGGCACCATTGGTGCATAGTGTTTAAACCTTCTGCTGAATTTCAAACCTTGATACAAATTCCGACTTGAAAAGCCTGATCACTGTTTTTTTACTCCTTATTTAGCTGAACGACCTTGTTTGCACAGTAACAGCAGCAAGAAAACTGGTGAGATCAATTTCAAATTATGATCACGTGATCACAATAATACCAACTATAACCACGCACAAACAGAAAGCAGTGTGGCAGACCTAAAAATATGTTATGACGAAAGTGAAGATAGTTTTTAACTTATCTTCGTTTATAAAAACAGTCACTGACTTCATTCGGTGTTGACCCTGGTGTCCAATTTTACATTGAGAATTTTAAGCATAAATATAATAACGATAAAGCATACTTTAAAACTTATCAGGTAATGCTTATCGTCTCCCAGTTGCGCCTCTGTCTTAGGGCACAGCATGGCTCAGTTGTGTCTTTGTTCGCGGACAAAGACGTAGTTGAGAATAATAAAATACTGAGTAGTGCTCTGTCTCAGGAACATATGTCCGAGGTTGCGTCACTCTATTGCACTAGAAAGGTGGATCGGTGATCGTCACCAAAGCCAGTGCAACCAATGGTTGCACAGTTTTAGCAATTTTTTGGAAATAGCCTGGGAGTACGCGCTTGAACTTCCCGCCATAAGCACGATTCTGTGTCACATTACGCTTCAATGTAGGGAGGTAAATATCCATACTTTAAAATTACGTTTTATAACATAAGAAAATAAATAAAGATCAATGTGAATTTTAGAAAAAATTAAAAAGTCAGTAGGAAAGAATAGAACAGAAAAAAAGAATATTGACAAGAAAGTAAAAGAAATTGACAAGAAAGTAAAAGAAATTGACAAGAAAATAATGAAGAAAATAGTCAAATAAATCTAGAAAAGAAAAGTGAACGTTTTAATGAAAGCAAAAAAAAAGACAAGAAAGAAAAGAAAAACAAAAAGTAAGCAGAAAACGGTAGAAGATAAATAAGAACTAGTTTGGCGCTGTTACTAGAAAAATAGAAAGAAGACGAAAGAATTAAAACAGAAAAAAGAAAGAAGAAGAGAAAGCGAGAAATAAATGAAGAGCGAGAGATTAAATTTTTAAGCAAACACATTATCCCAGTGAACATCGCTTGTAATGGCTACCGAAACAATGACCAGAAAGCGACCTAATTTTCATGCCACTTCAAAGACGAAAAACTTTACAAACAAAATTCATTTTTAATTATACAATAAACTGCCCCATTTCATTTTTGTGCATTATCGATGAAGTGAAAGACAATTAATCAGTCGCCGAAGTAAACTCGCTTCTAATTTTGAGCCAAGGAGTAGTTGGCATGGCGCCCCATATATCACGTGTTCAAAGGGAATTCTTATCTCATTTAAGACTTCGTTAGAATTACATACAAACAAAGGAAAGAGGAAAAAAGCAACACTTGCAATTTAAATTTGAGATCAACATTATTAATAGGTTATATATATATATATATATATATATATAAATTTATTTTTAAACTAAGTAATTAAGTTTAAACAACTAAATTTAAATAGAATAATTAGGCTTACTTTTAAATATTTTTTTATTTTTTGACTTTATATTGTATTATATTTGTTTTGTTGTAATTAGTATAATTTTGATTATATAGTGGTGCGTTGGTATTTGTGATTACAACGGATTGATTAACACACACACCTAACCCCCTTCATTTACGTTTCAAATCTACGGGTCAGCAGTCTAACTGACTTGCTGAATGTATCTTTAGATTTAATTTGACACCCGCCCTTACGCGTGGTCTTTGATTATATGTTGCGTATATATATGCTTATGTATGAATATGTGTGTGTATTTGCCGAACTGATGTAATGATGTATTTTTTATTAAATTTTCCTTTTAAGGGAGTAATATTTATTTTTATTCCGGTTTTTTTCGAGGCCTTCGTGAATTTCATTCGTGTAAATTCCTCTGTGCAATAAAGACGGAAGCACTTAATGGTTCGCCTGAAATAGGCCTAAACTTCCGACTTACCAGGAAATAACGTGTCTGCCTTAATTTTTCTTATATTTGCTCTATATGTATTTATATACATATATATTTAGAGATCTACTAGAGAGTTATCCTACCACTGTATGTACATGATATCTTTTTTGGATTCTTCTGTATCT
The DNA here is from genome assembly GCA_037127315.1 of Ascarosepion bandense. NCBI lineage: Eukaryota > Metazoa > Mollusca > Cephalopoda > Sepiida > Sepiidae > Ascarosepion > Ascarosepion bandense. The sequence continues at coordinate 3,735,824 of JBBBDQ010029090.1, forward strand.
ACACAGCATGTTGATATATATATATATATATATATATATATATATATATATATATATATATATCAAACCCGCTACATATATTGGTTTTACTACAACCACGCTCTCCCATAGACTTACCTCTCACTTTTCTGACCAGAATACAATTAAACAACATTTCTCAGAAAAAACATAACCATGTAGGTAATATCAGCAAGATTTTAGTCAACAATACAATAATCCTCACTCATACACACAGTAAAAAGAACCTTCAGATAATGGAGGCTATCTACATTAAATCCAAACAACCCACACTTAATAAAATCACGTTTAAATCTGGTCATAACACGTTACATTGCATTTAAATATATGTTTTTTTTTTATCATTTCGAGCTCTCACGCGGTGTGACATCATAGAAACGCATTACAAATTTTCGAACTGCTTTTGCTATTTTTGGAAACTGTTGCCATTGCTCAGCGGAGATTTATGTCAGCACAAGATAAAATCGTCGCTGATGGTGGATGTTTTGTGTTAACGTCCCTGTAACCTTTCTGAAGTTGGCTCATGTGAGCCGAAAGCTTAGAACCAACTTAAAAACTTATCCAAATGTTGGAGATTTTTTCTGTATTTTCAACTGAGATTAAAGCCAAAATACGATGTTTAGAACGGCTCATGATTAAACATAATAGGCATTTATTGTCTCTTATATGTAACAGTATATGCTTAGAAAATTATCTGCTGCCTCGATACACTATATATATATATATATATAGATATATATATGAACACGTTTCACTGAATTTTACCAATATAGTTTTAAGATTAGCATTTTATTATATATTTTAAATTTCCGATACATTCTACATCAGAAATGAATACGTAAATAAACTATCCAAAGTTCATTGTCTTTCTGTGAACCCATGTCTTTTGACGCACGATGTAGGAAATCCAAATCTTATTTCATCAATATAAAACATCAGAATTTACTCAAATCAAGGCGTCTTAGTCAAGTGAACTTGAATATAATGGGGACAAAACACACATAGTCGAGAATTTATTCACAACTTCAATCTTAATATAGATTTCATTCGACAACTGGGAATATATAATGAAAAATGGAATAGATATTCCATTGGAATTTAATAAACTTGTTTTGATTAAATATTGCTGCCTAAATATACATTATACGCATTACTTAATATACGTATAAATATATATATATATATCTGTGTGTGTGTGTGTGTGTGTGTGTGTGTATGTGTGCGTAAGAATTGTTGACATAGTTGTCACTGACATCCGTGTCCGCAGTTCATATATTTACAATTGCTTTATAGTTTACCCTATAAATATTTTATACCTTAAAACACACACACACTCACACACACACAAAACACAGACATGCAGACATACAGATAGATAGATAGATAGATAGATAGATAGATAGATAGATAGATAGATATCTTTCATAAAATGGTATAGAATTCTTATACCTATTTTTATTACAAACTATTGCAATTCTCTCTTCAATTTGTTGATGTTGTAATGAAATTCTTCAAGGAATGCGCTGTAGTGTTTTCATACTCTCATACTTCCCATCTCATTCGGTATCATCTTCTGGAATGAATTACAACACAAATTTATTCTAACTATGATCGTTGGGATGATCACTTTAAAACACATGTGAACGTAGTCTATTGTAACTATAAATTTTATAGCTACAACGGGTAATTTTAAAATAATTAAATCAAAGCGCGTTTAAGCTTGTTTTTAAAATTCTCAAAGCTCACAGTTACAATTGTTTTTGAACGAGATGAAAGAAGTTGGGTAGGAAAAAACTACAGCATGTACAGAATGAATTGCATTTTAAAACCAAAACAGTGATTAGAGAGCTAGGAAAGATTATTATAAGATCGGCATAATATGTCTATACTATTTATAAAATACATAATTGAATATTTTTTTGATAATCAATTCACTTAAAGTAAGGCAGTACTGCCACTGTTGCGCAAAGGGATACATAAGAAAAAAAGCGCCTATTATAGCCAGACACGTGTCTTCGATAAAGCCGGAAGAAGTGACTCCTGTAGGCAATAGGGGCCGAGCAAGCCGTGGAGGACCAGGAGGAAGAATGCGGTTTAAGTCGTATGTTCTTGGTTGGAGTGAATGCACCGACACCAGCTTTAATACAAGAGGAGACTTTGGATGCAGCCTTTAACGGGAAAACTAAAAACTTCGTTCCAAGGCACGTGACACAGGAAATCGCTGAACAACTCCCTGTCAGCTCTTTCTTAGCAGTAAGATATTCTGCTGGTTGGATGTTACTGGGGAGGAGCGGGAATAGACGAATACATTAAAGAAACCACTGTATGATCAGATTTGCCAAGAGGACAAATCTGCATGACCCGGCAAGAGTCAAGGATAGAAGTGAAATAAGGATTTAGCAGAGAATCAGTTCTATTAGGTTTATTGGAGAAACGCATAGGGAAATCCACCACTTGCGTAAGGGATTGAGTGATTGAAAAATTCATAATATGGACACTAGCAAGATCTGTGTCTTCAACCACTTAGCGTGGTGGGCATTAAAGTCTCCAAACCAGAATATATGAGCCAACAGATGAGAGAAAATGTCTTTATTTATATTCTTCGAGTTGCTGTCAATTATGGAAGAGCCAGGAGTTGAAGGGGAGCAGTAAAGAAAGAAAAAATAGCTAACCGACCTTAGTAGAAGGAAAAACGTGTACTAATGGGCAGGAGGTTCAAGAGAAATCACCCTAGCTAGAGGAAGATATTCGCTGACATAAACGCCCATTCCGTGCATAGACATTGGAGTCCTTTCTAAACAAGGGAAAGTAACCAGGTATATAGAAATCAGAAGAAGGAATAGAAGGCCAAAGTTAGTTTCGCAGAGGGCTAAGATGTAAGGTGAGTTTAACTGGAGGAAGTATTCAATGCTATATATATATATATATATATATATATATATATATATATTGAAATGTATGTTATATTTACAGGTAAAACCGTTCAATGTCAGATACATAACGTTAAATGGATGTTGAGGTCAACACCCAGCAGCTATTTCATTCTTATACACAATATTCCGGTTATGTATGCTGACTTTGGCTCGACAATTTATATAAGTTGTTCAATGGTGACTTATGTGTAGAAAACTAATTATATTATCCTAACGGTTTCAAATAACTCTAGAGGGTATTGTACAGAGATAAATGTGGATATTTCTAACCACACATTTAACTGTGTTTTTAAATTTTCACACACACAAACACCCACACACACACCCAAACACACGCGCACACACACATACACACACACACACACACACACACACACACACACACACACACACACACATATATATATATATATATATATATATATATATATATAAATATATATATATATATATATTATAATTACTTCACATGAGCTAGGCAGGACGGCTACTCGTGCGCAGGGGTTTGCAATGAGAGAAAAAGCAATGTCGGAGAAAGTATAAGAGAAAGATGAGAATCAAAGGTGGAGATAGTGGCTATAAGGGAAGTAAGCAAACGGAAGTGAATTCCACAAACAGGAAGTGCGGCAAAAAAGCTGTTAGAATAGAAGAGTGGTTACATTTAACTGTTTCGACGGTAAAAAGATGAGACCTTGATGCCAATCTAGTATTACATGTAAATTCTTAAGGACGGAGGACCAGGTTAAAAGCTCATGAGAGGCATGTAAATACTCGTAGAAAAGACAGCGTATGCCACATCAGAAGTTGCGAAAATTATTTAACAATTACAAATTCACAGATATCGTTTGGATACGTAAAATATCGAAAATCACCAGATTAAACGGTCTAATATACAGAAACGAATTGTGAAACAGTTTTCACTTGTCTTGAATCATCTTCCCTTCAAATGATTCTAGACAGAATTGAAAACTTGGGACAAATTAAATATATTTTGAGAGAAAATCTCCGTTTTTATAGGTTTGTGTGTCTCCGTCTGTGTGTTTTTTAATCAATGAAATTTTAAACGGCAATCAAATTATTAGGATGTTATGTTTGCCTCATCCCTTGAGATGCATGCATATTTTAGAGTGAGTGTATTTGTCGTCTTCTTCCTGATATCGGTTCATCGCAATTCGACAAACTACTCAATGACAGAAGATATAGATTATGATCCGCCCTTTCTCCGAGACAAGGTCGTTGACATGGTTCGTGGTGAAGGAATAACTCTTGTCATATCAGCACCATTCCTGACAGGCCAATAATATGCACGGAATAAAGGAGACAGTTTTATTGAAGATCCGGTGACAACAGGATGCTGCTATGGGTCTAACTGTCCAACTAATGCAGAGCGTGAACTATTGATAAAGAAGATGCTGTTCTGAACACTGACCAATATTGCAAGAGATGGTATTTGAAGCAGGTAAAAAATAAGAGGTCACCCTGTTGTCAATGTTTCGAAATCACTACTTTCTTTACTAACATTCATTTTTGGGGAATCACATAAAGGTCTATAAAGTTTATCTTTCGGTATTGAATATTTCTATTACATCTCTTCTGGGGATTTTACTATATATTTAGAGATTAAGAAAAATCTGCAATTTTATTTATCCTGACATGGCATATCCGCTTCACTAATATTCTCAGCGCAGTAACGTAGCATCCCTGTAACTTTTCGATAAATATATTTCTGGATATTTTTTGATGGACTTTCCTTTAAAATTCAAGCATTGTAATAAATTGGTCTCATCATTTTATAGTTGAAATGGCTTGATGTAACCGTAAGTTTGTAAATTAAAATTTCTTCTCTCGCACATCTCTCTTATGGAACTCTCTTCAGCTGCTTGCTTTTTAGTCAAATCTTACCTTCAAAAATTTAAATGAAATGTCAGTTGTTATCTTCCGTCTTCTTAACTCCTGTTTTCCTAGTGTTCTTTTAATAAATAGTTATTTTTGTAATATTATCTTACACTGAGTAACCCCTTACGTATTAGTGACTTTCTTGTCTTTCTTGAATTGAACTGATTAAAAAATTATATAATCTTATTAAGATTTGAGACCAGTCTCTTGTAATCTAAATGTCGTGTATTTTTTGGAGAGTGGGGCTTGTCATGAATGCATAACTGCACAAAGATTAATGTCTAGATTTTATGTGCGTTTTGCTTCCAAAATAGAGCGCCTAGTATCAAATATTTACAGCCCGAAAAATCTTATTCCATAGCAGATAAATATAGTTCTCTGAATGTTTCGCACATTGCTGATTTCCTTTCGAGACCATTTCAGTGAGTTGATGAAACACGGACAGGTATAAAGAAAACATCCCCTGACGGAGTCTCTGATGTTAGATAATTATATAATGCGCCAGTGAGAGAGAGTGTTATCATTTCATAACAAGTCAATACAAGCAGTAATCGCCATAAAAGTGGGTAATATACAGACCTGAAAGATAAAAGAATCCTGACATTAAGCAAAAACGATACAATTATTGTGCTTTGAAAAAAAATCTCTTTAGATCTCGTGTTATTTTCGGCTTCGACCAGCGAATAATCGTTAACAAACGGCACGTATTTTTTTTATTCATTTTTCTTTTTTTATTCTTGTGAGGACGATTTCGATACATACCTGGTGCCAGCTAAGCAAAGCTAGAATGGTTGTGATTTATTAATATTTAGCAAGTTAGTATTTGTAATTTTAAAAAATACCACGTTACTTCTGGATGTAAGTGATCATACAGCTCTTAACATTCGATTTTCTCTATTTTCTGTGAATTGCAGACTTATTCAGTAATATAGTGGTATTGTTTTCTATTGCATTCTCCATGGTTTTGAATTCAAAGTTTTCTTACAACAGAGATTCCAAACTGCTGTTTAATTTAATCGAAATTTAATCCATAGCTTTGCGAAAACAGAATGTTCTATAATTTTTCTAAATTTAAACATTGAGTTAAATTTTTGCAATATACTCTGTTGTAGTTGACACTTTTCCAAACATGTTAAGCTCCCTCAGTGTAGATGACTTCCATAAAGCAATACTTAATAAATTAAACTTGTAGATTTTATCATTTCGAGTATGGTAAATAGTCTGATATTTTTAAGACGAAATGTAAGTTTCAAAGAATAATAACAGTAATAGCAATATTATAAATGGTCATTGCTCACAGAAAATTTAATTCTGATAAAGGCTAAATTAAAATTTGAAAGATCAGGTTTCTTGAAGAGCAATGAGAAGGAATTTAATTTTTCAGGTTAGTGACATTGATAGAAACTAGGTTTCAGAAATGTTGGCTTTTTTTCAGATTAAGTTAAGGCAGCAAATGTTAGTATTTCAGAGATTTACTCCACTTAATTTTTTCTCGGAAAGTGATTAATAATTACGTCGACTCAGTGTGAATATTTTACTCGAGATATCCGGTTTGTGACATGGATGTGTTCTGTTACAGGATTTATTTAATCTTGACAGTGAGGTGATTCTGAGAAAATTATAATTTATATCAGAATTTACTACTGGCAGCCACAATTTAAAAAGCATTAGATATGCAAATTCCAAAGTATTTACAGCGGACATAGAAAAGAAAATGCAGGAACTACTATCAGTCAGTTAAGTGCCATATATGGTATGTCTCGAAAAAAACATGACTGACGTGGCAGAAGATTTTGCCGCAGTAGCTTGCCATTACTTTCTGTGGTAGACCACTTGTCAATCAAGGCTATAGAAACCAGTCTAGCCTGCTATTTTACTCATAACTGGAGGGAGGAAATACATTAATATCTTTTCCAAGGGTATTTTTGCGTAAGTGAATGCAATGAATTCATCTGGAATTCGAACTTGGCTCTCCGGATTCCTGTTGAACTTCTAAAGACGGAAGTGAACGAAAGTCATGAGAAAAGAGGAAACATTAATTGAAGCTTGCAAATTCCAAAATGGATGTGTTAAAGTTAAGCTCAGTACAAAAATTTAAATATATAGGAAGAGTTTTAACAGGATGGAAAATGCGAGACTGAAATCCGAAGATGCATTGTAATATCGAAATATGTCTTCCAAAAGCTACGCAAAGTAATAAGAAACAAAAAAAATATCGTTAGCGACTTAGAAAAAATATTTAGCTGTTACTTAATAACAGTCCTTTTATATGGCAGAGAATCTCATCACAAAAAAGAAGGAACTTCAGGTAACAAAAATTTGTTTCTAAAGACTGATATTGAGAATTTTATAGACGAAACATGTGAGCAATGATGCAGTTTTAGAGAAAATGGAAGCAAAAATAACACTGAAAATTCACATTATAAATACACAGTGAAAAAGTCTCTAGTCCATAACAAGGAAAGTGGGCTCAGAATTTTTGTACTGAAAGGACATATTGAAGGTAATAAGGACACGGAAAACAGCGTATAATTTACCTAACTAGTCTATGTAAAAGGTTGGTAGAATAGGAATTAATACATAGCGAAAATACATGATTTACTAAAATGTACTGGCAGGGAACTGTGGTGAGCCATGATCGCCAACGGCACATAAAAGATTCAGTTTTATACATTTTAATTGCTAAGAATTCGACCCGCTTTTATTTTTCGTTCTAGTCCGACATTCCTAAGAAAATCGTAAAAGGATAATAAATGGTGAGTGGGTGTTGATGCGCGCTCTCACTAAACAAAAAAATCCTGAATATAAAGGAGTAATAAATCCGTTGGAATGAAGCTTAAAATAAAAAAGGGTAAACTTTTTACTGAAGAGGAAAACAATTTTAAAAGCGTATAAAAACAAAGAATCCTTATTTAGTTGATGTTGCGTGCAGGACACTCCACATTTTTGTTCAGAAACTAAAAAAGCCTCTTTTAATTCGAGATGAAATCTTTTTGTTAACGAATGCTAACGAATGTCTGAATTCTGACTCTTCGACATGTCACATCAGTAGTTGTAAACAAGACGTACATTAAAAGAAAAAAATGAAAAATACAAAAAAAAAACCAATCAATTGGTTCAACAATATTACCACCAAAGAGCGCACACATACAATTAGACATAAAAGATTCTACTGATCCATCAAGGAACAATCACTGAATAATTCTCTAAACTAAGCAAAACAACATATACACATCCGAAACACATAACAAAATATGAAACGTTACCAACAAAAAAACAGGCAAAATAAGTTACAGCAGCATAAAAAATATAGAAATAACTAAACAAAAGAAAATACTTAATAAAACGAATAACAGCAACACAATCAAACCACACAATATGAAGAAATGGAACTGCCGAAAGAAAGACAACTCGCAGCTTAAAAATAAATATCTAACCAACAGGGTTAGACATTAGACAATATATAAGGTTGTTGTGAAAATGACACTAAGATAAACAAAAAGATTTACAACAGAAACATTTTTCAAATTTTTTATAAACAAAAACGTCATTCAACAAAGAAAAATACAAAAACGACACAACACTATGAAAATATAAATGAAATGGGAAAGAAAATAACATAACCATAAAATATTAAACGGGAAATAGTAAAGAGAGCGACACAACAGCGATAGTTAAAATGTACGATATTCCAAGAGGAAAAACTAACAATGATTAGCGCTAAATATCAATTAAATAAAGCAAATGAGATAATATTAAAATGTAATCATGCGAACAAATATCTACTTTGTTACAAAATAACAATAACAGCACAAAATACAAAATAAAAATATTAATATTGATATATAAACACTACCACATTATTATTGCAAAAAATAAAATAAAGGCACACACGCAGCATAAGATTTTTGTAGTCAATTTTAAAAACGGTTAATACAGAAAATTAACTAAGTCGTCGCTGCTTCGCTATTGTCTCTCTAATGAACTGAGTCAACCCTGCCTTTCATTCGCCTGAAGAGAGTCAACTTTAGACTCGATACACATGTAGTGACACAAATACCATTATGGGCACTTAATATATCATACGAAAAGCATGTATTAATAATGAAAATAACGACAATAAATTTATATTTCAAACAAAATGTTCACAGCTTCACGCACTTTTTCTAATATAACATATATATATATATACCTTAAAACTATATTTCTATTTACTTGTATTATATTGTTATCATATATATGTGCTTGTATTTAAATCAGATATTAAAATCTAAGTAATGTATCAAAATTGGATACATTGGAAAAGTTGCTGAAAAAAGAGGAAATATATCAACAAATGATACATTTCGCTAATTTATGTCCCTTGTTTTATCCCAAACGAAAGAGATAAAAGCATGTATGTGTGTATTCGTTTATATATAAAAAATTATATATATATATATATATATATATATATATATATGAATGAATAATGACCGAAGAAAATATTTGCAATGTTCAAAACATTATTTCAAAATAGTGCTCAATATAGACCTATGAATATTCATTATAAATTATACTTTATTATAAATTATACTTTAGAACATGTCCATACTACAATCTACTACAAAAGTGTGCATTTTGTTTCGACTTTAAAAGCTTAATGTCTCATCAGGTAGTAAACACTATTTTTGAAAGGAGATGGAAATTATCTTCCTTATATTGGCAAAAACGTTGTGTGTACGAAGTACAAGGGGAAGGGAAAATGAGAAACCAGGATGGGGAATCAGAAAAATAGGTACAGAAAAAATAAAAAACAAAAAGGGGATAACGGGAGTGGAAGAACTAAAGAGACATGATGAAAGTTTCAAAGAAAGGCGCCAAGTTTAAATAGGAAGTAAAGTGTAGCCATATACAACCTTTGATGACTCGGCGTCTGAGCTTAACAAAGATGGAGAAGTAAGAAAATGCATAGAAAGGGGAAAAAGTGAGAGAAAATGGGTGAAGAAGCAAGAGTTGTGGGAGGCAGCATAATCGGCGAAGGGCTAGGAATTTTAGCACTCTGGCCTTGAATGGTTTAGGGGTAGAAATATTTGTTATTCTTTGAAAAGATTGTGAAATCACTTACACAGACGTAGGTATTATTCATAAGTATAGGAAAAAAATTATTAAAATTTAATTAAAAAATTAAAATTTAGTGTTAAAATAGAATTTAAACCTAAATTTTTAAGACATTAATTAGATCAAAATTTGTAGTATGAAATAAAGATAAATTTAGAGATAAAACTAACATATTGAGAAAAATCATACAGCTAAAAGTGAGTGTCAAGATACTAAGATTAACACTATAAACTTTTAAGTTGCTTGAGATCCGAAATTTAGATTTTATAAATTTAACATTATTGTAAGGTGATTTTATTAATATTTTTATAAGTTACTGTAGTTTCATGCCTCTGATTCAGTAATATTTTACTCCTAATGTATTTAATGATTTCCTTTTTTTCTTGTAGACAAAGGGAACATGGTTCATTTATCGATCTAGATGTTATAGCCTATTTGAGAATTTTCCATTTAACTTTAGGTGTTTTATTCTCATTTTTTAACATCCAAAAGTGATGTCATAGTTTGTTTGTCATTATTATTAAAGGATGAGAGATTATTGCAAAGATAATTTAAAAAAAAATTCATTGTAGTTCCAATAAAGATTTTAACATCCTTACAATTCTCCACGAGTGAAATTGAACACATATAGATCAGGGATTTTGTTAAACAGTTATTAGATAGAGGGAATTTGTTCGACTTTCTGCAATTACATAGGTTATTATTATGGGGCAAATTAAAGTGAGTATTAGAACTGTTTTTGTTGTATAATTTCAATATTTTATTGTTACGTAATTTAATTATTTTTTTTTTAACTTTTTGGAGTAACTATAACAGTTTTAGTGTATCCCTATTGAAAATGTTTCTTACAGGGTTATTTTTGGGAAATTATTTATCAGTTAACTTAAGAAATTTATGTCCCAGTTTAAAATTAACTGATTAAATGGAGGGTTATACCATATAATTTCCCTGTTTCTATTTTTCCTTTTGGAGCTATTATTTTTCCACAAAATTGATCTCAGAAGATTGATAACCGCTGTCTCTAAGAATTTTATCATAAATTGTTTTATGTTTTTTTTCGAATACTTCTTTATTAGAGAAGTGTATGTTAATGCGGAGTTCAACTGGTGATAAAACATGTTTGATAACGGATGGTGGATGATTAGAGCCAGGGTTTATATAAAATAGGTTGGCATTATTTTTTATGTAAGGTTGAAAGTTATTAGAAACCAGGTCTAACGTTATATCTAAGAAGTCAACTTGTTTTATATTATGATTAATCACTACGGTAAGACCAAAAGATGTAAAAACTTTATGAATTAATTTTCTGAGGCTACAAACCTTACCTCCAGTAGATTTATTTACTACCATATGTCCGTCATCTTCATAAAGTCTTATATTCTTTATATCTATTTCTTTAAACGCCTTGAAGTTGTACAGAAGAAATAATCCGACTAAATCCGAAGACTCTGCAGAATCCAGAGTTCCCATAGATAAATCCAAATTATCCGTTGAATTTTGGTTGATTGTTCGTTGTCGTGGATAATAACTGCAGTTCAAAATTATGTTAATTTTCTCTTTCGAAATGTCTGAATAAAATTCAGCGAATTCCAGGGCAAGATGGACGAGGTTTTTAGGTATAGATGGGTAAAAGTCCACGATGTCGAATTGGAGAAAGGTAGAATTGTTTTTATCTTCAAAGATCTTGAACCAGTCGATTACTTCCAAGAAGTTTGAGTGTTTTTTTATTTACCGGTTTACTCGTTCTAATATTACTTTACTTTTTTTACTGATCACTTATTTAGTTGGTTTGATAATCCTAGTGGGTAATTTTCGGTGGAACTCAGGTTTGTTATCTTTTAATAGTATATATGCCTCCTTCATTGTTATTTTTGGGACACTAGCACTGATAATTAGTTTGTCAGTGATTTGTTTGTCCGAATGGTTAATATTATCAATGCAGTCAGAGTGTGCAACGTTGATTTCTTTGTAGTTTTTCGTTAGATTTTTTTTTATTAGGGCTTTGTACTCCTTAGGGTCCATTTTATAAAAATTTGAGGTTTTATCTGATTTTACAAAAATTTTGTTGGATTCATTTATGCTCCGGACCAGTATATCTAAGTGTTTTTAGAATTTATTCTAACGTGTGTGGAAGGTGATGTTTTTAGTATTGAATAAATCGTTCGGAGAGTTGAGTAGTTTGTCTGTGAGATGTGCAGTCTGTAGGTTTTTAAATCCACCTGTATCTTTAGTATTGGAAACACCAAGACCCTTAATGAATATATATATATATATATATATATATATATATATATATATATATATATATATATATATGGAGAGAGAGAGGAAGAGAAGGGGTGAATGGGAAAGATAGAAATACTCTAGTCTTTGGAAAAGTAGATATTCTAATCAGTATGGAATTATGGTTTATATTCAAGATATCTTGAGACCAAATGGTGTTACTCCTTTGCTGGTATCTATATATAGGTCACTTGGAGATTGATGGATGGGGGTGGAGCAGAAACCCAGCCCTTGCCAATTCTTTTGTTTATGGAAAAGTCTTATTTTTCCTTGTCATATCCCCTAAATTGTTTATTTACTTTTATGTTAATTCATTTATATGTTTCATTTATTTGTGGTGGCTGTTATATTTTTTGCACTTTTCTTGATTCTAAATTCTGGTACTTTGAATAAAGTCATGTTTAGACAATACAACTTTCATTTAGATTTTTAGGAATTTTTTTCTTTTGTACAGTTAGTGTTGAACCGATTTCTAAATGCAAGCGCGAAAATAAATTGTCTTAAGTTTTTAATCCTCTAATATCTGTGGCCTCAAGCTCCAACAGGGGTCTACGGGGTTAACTGTAAGCATACGATGCACAATATATTCAATTAGAGGTAAACAAATTAAGGCGTTAAAGAGAAAAAAGGAGATAGGAAGATAGAAATTATTAGTAAGTGATATTATTGGTAAAAACTAAAGAATTATAAAAGCTTGATGATAGCCCAATATTTTTTTCAGTTAATATGCTTATGGTTAAATTTGACATTTTTATAGAAAATACATTTGGCAATTGGTAGTTTTATGATTACTGTTGCAAAAAAATTTAAGCTAATATTGTTAAAAGTGTTTTAAATGAACTAAAGTTCAATAGTGGTAGGCATCCGTTTATCTCGCGAAATAAAGTAGTTACTTGTTTGTTTAAAAATTCAGTTTTTTGGTAGTGAAACTGGAATGTCTTTTCCATGGTACAATATAAAAGATGATATCCATAGACCTCCCGCTGTCCTGACTACATGTCTCCCCTACTCTTCACCGAACCTACAAGATCTAAAGGAATATAGGGCATTACATCTTGGAACAGATTGACTGCAGGAGTTACCTTAAGTTGTCAGTATTGATAACCACCGCCTTTGGAACTCCTCTCCGGGTTTTCTCTTTTATGGATTTAGTTTCATAGACTTTACTATCTTTTGGATATGACTGCAAGGCAGAAGAATTTTCAAATGTGTTTTTCCTTTCCCTAGATGGGCTGCCTTCTTGAGATGTTAACGTCCAACTGCCTTTAGTAGCTGGTTATGAGGAGTTAGTTTCCGTTTTCCACCATTCTCCGATTTGGTACAGGTTATCAGAAGTTATTAGAGATGACTGCCACGGAACCATCTTATAGATAACGAGAGCTTGTCCTCGTCATCACCCAATGTATAAATTACGTATATAAACATTATAAACATTAGGTATTTTAGTTCAACAGGATCGCTATTTCTAGTAATGATAAGTTTCCTTACTAATATTTGGCTTCTGGTTGTGTTGAAAGTTAAAATTTGCTTATATCATTGTTTTCTCTTTGAATTACCTGTAATACAATGTTTTTTTTTATTGTAACTGCTGTTGAAATTCCTATTAAACAATAAACGTCAAGATAATATTCACAAAATATGTTAAAAAGGAAAAAGTATTGAATGAAATCGCATGATCAGATGCCAAATTTAGAAAGAATATTTATCAACAAGATGAACGATTCAGTGCATTGACAAGTCAGTGAATGTTCTCAAATCCGACCCCCACCAAAAACATAAAAAATCTGTCAGCGAACTAAACTGCATAAATAAATACAATTTGTTTATATATATATATATATATATATATATATATATATATATATATATATATGTTTTGAAGATTTTTTCAAAGTTGGCTGTGATTTTTTTTCTCTTTATTCTTCGGCTGCAAGACAGGCGATATTTTTAAGAACGATTTATAATGTCTGTTCGATTTTCAGGTCTGTATTTCAACTCTCGGCTCAGTTCAGCTAGGCGTGGCATGGTGTTGTCGCTAAAGAAAATGTCTTATCGGAACACAGACAGACATTTGCAAAAGAAAGACCAGAAAAAAAAATTTACATCATAAAAAAATTAACGGGAAGGCAAAAAAATCCTTCCTAACACTTTCTTGGTCCACTCGCTCTAATTTATTACCTACTCTTTGTTCTTACTTCGTTTCCTTTTTTCTTTTCACGAATTGGTTTTTCGCCATAAGTGTTCGCTGAGGCGGGAGTAAATTTATTGTATATGAATGTTTTAGTACTGACCCAACATAAGTACGTTGGTGTACATTTATTCAGAAAATAGTGAATGTTCACATGCATTGAGCGGATTGGTAGGTATACACAAATTTAGTTTTTATTTCAAGTATATAAGAGCAAAAACTCAAAGACACTTGAATAAATAGGCGGGGTGATGATAAAAAGTTAGATGTTCCCAAAATATTCTGATGTTTGGCTATTTGGTTAGACTTTAAGAAACACATCAGGATTGAAATTTTTCAATATCTTTGTGTTTTCTTGTATTTTTGCATGCGTACGTATGGGGGTTGCATTTAACAATTTGACACATAAGAAGCCTACAAAGCTACTAAGACGCAAATTCTATTAAAGGTGACAGACTATAAGAAAAAGGTAACCTTTTTAGGGATAGAGAACAATAAATATGAGAAATTATGAAGACAAGCGATAACGTTTGTCATTGCATTTAAATTTTTAAAGATCAAATTTGACTGAAAACCAAGAAGCTACGAGACAAGATACTAAAAATACAAGAGAAGAAAATGTAAGAATAAAATTTGAGATTACATTTCGCAATGTAAATTGTAAAATAATGAACCTAGATGCTTCGTCTAGTTCTGCGCTTAAATTTGTAAATTTGAAATACCAAAGATGAAAACACCATTAGAACAATTACTTTGGAATATTTATAGAACAAAGCACTGATATAAAATATTTTTTGACATGTCAGCGATCAATATTCGACGCCAGGTATAATCTTTAAGTTAGAATGACGCGCTAAACTTTGAAAACAAACTGAACAACTTGGATAAACTATTTGGTTCTAGCTCAGATAAAATAAAGTTTATTGGATGTGAATCTCCATCAATATTATTTCTCCCGAGCATAGCTATACTGTAATACATAAAATCAATAGTGAAAATTAAGTGTTACATTGAAAACCTACCCAGATACTATCATTCGTGTTATATGTAAATTCAGAATAAAATCACTGAAATTAAAGAATACAAAGCAACGCCTAAAATATATTAATTGGCCTAATTTGCAAGTTTATGTGCGTTTTGTTCAAAGCTAATATAACTTAGGTAGAAAAGAAACTTCGACATGACATAGGGTTTTCTCGTCCTGATGAAAAAGTAACAATAACAATAGGAAGGAATATTACAGTATAGATAAGATTAAATATAAGAAGCAAAATGAGGCAGGCAATAATGGATGCCTCAACGAAAATTGAACAGAGATAGTAAAAATATACGTCTTTGATATGTCAGATATACATTATTAGAATCAAAGAAATAACAATGTTAAAATCATCATGTTAGAGAACGTTTCTATAAGAAAGACGGAAGCATATAATATATAAACTGTTTTTTTATGATAATTATTTTTATAACAATAACAACGATAAGATTTAAACCGAAAAAAGGTGGAATTTCACGTGCCATGGAAATTAATGATGTACATTGAGAAAATAAAGAAAATATTCCACACGAAATGTAACCCACACAAGTTTAAAATATTTTGAAATTCTCAGTAACATATGTGTTCGGAAAAAAAAAGAAACATTGAATATTTTTACCAACGATAACATTTAATAAGTCAAATATTACCTTAAAAACAAAGTTCCGTTACATCATAAAGTATTTCAAAATATCTTCGTCATTGTTCCTCAAATCGACACCGATGTTGATGAAACAATTATTCACTCGTCTTATTGTTAAGCCTGATCAGTACGTGAGGTTAAATTGCAATCGGATCTCAAAAATGTCCTACAATCTGTTGCTAACTCCGACATGAAAAACTTGTTCATATTAACTTCTCCGAAACGTAGCTGTTCTTAGTAAATCTCTTCCAGAATATTTTTTCTTCCATAAGAATGGTGGATGAAAAACAATTATAGAGTATCTCTTTGCTCCTTTTGAAGGGTAAGGGATTTTTTCTGCATTATTTTTTTTTTTTTTTTGCATAAAAATTGTATTAAATGAAGTGCTAACTTTGCTGATTGGAATTGTGGTTACATCGAGATTGACAATCATTTTTTCGTTTCCTTACTGTTATCAAATCCAGTCTGGTTCTTAGAGTTTCTTGATGAAATTGAAAGAAGGAACAGTTATTTTATCGGTCCAAATCTGGCATCTCGATTTCTGTCACTCTTCATACCGCCGTAACGTATCTTTCTTGTACATTTTCTATAAATACAGTCTGAAAAGGATAAGCTATTGCCGTTTTATATTTCTAATTCCACGCATGTTTTTTTGTTTTTGATTTTGTCAACTGCACAGTATATTAGGGTCAGTTAGGCACGGTTTGCAAAGAAAAGAGCAACATGATGCAATTCATTCGGCAGTTATTTGGATAACGGCATACTCTAATGATACGCATTTCCGCCGGAAGCCCCAACTTGAAAGTGTTTGATTGTTAATCTAACGACAAAGAAGGGGATTCAGAAAGAGTTTAAATTGCAGCATGGAAAAATTATTTCTTATTGTTGACATAAGAAAGGAACTCTTAAATGTTTTGGTGTGGACATCAGAATCAACACAGATGCTTATATAAAGTGTGTTGAGGAGGTGGTGCTACCCTGCATCAACGGGATTCTCGCTGCTGTATGACCCTATGTCTGGCAACAGGAGTCTGCATCATGCCACACAAGCAGCAGAACCCAGTCATGGCTGTTAGAAAATTTCTGTGACCATATCCCTCATTACACACTCCACCCACATCTATTGAACAGGTGAAGAGGCTAATCCCTTGTTTCCGGTTTAGGATGCGGTTTCCGGTTTTCTCTTTTCTAATCTTCTCACTTTATTTTTTTTCAATTGGAGTAGATAGACTAAACTATCGCCCGGTTCACACTCCACCCACATCTATTGAACAGATGAAGACGCTCATCACTTGTTTCCTGTTTAGGTAGCGGTTTCCGGTTTTCTCTTTTCTAATCTTCTCACTTTTTTATTTTTTTTCAATTGGAGTAGACAGACTAAACTATCGCCCGGTTCACACTCCAGCCACGTCTACTGAGCAGGTGAAGAGACTCATCCCTTGTTCTTTGTTGAGGATGCGGTTTCCGGCTTTCTCTTTTCCAATCTTTTCGCTGTTTTCTTCTTTTTTTTCTATTGGAGTAGATAGACTAAACTATCGCCCGGTTCACACTCCAGCCACGTCTATTGAACAGGTGAAGAGGCTCATCCCTTGTTTCCTGTTTAGGATGCGGTTTCCGGTTTTCTCTTTTCTAATATTCTCTCTTTATTTATTTATTTTTTTTCAATTGGAGTAGATAGACTAAACTATCGCCCGGTTTACACTCCACCCATATCTATTGAACAGGTAGAGAGGCTCATCCCTTGTTTCCTGTTTTGGATACGGTTTCCGGTTTTCTCTTTTCCAATCTCTTCACTCTTATGTAGCCCCCTGCACATTAGTGGCGTTACCGCCTTGCTCGAGGTGATATGATTAAAATAAAAGAAATCTGGCCACCTAAATCCCCAGATTGCAACAGCACTTGATTATTATGTGTAAAGTGCCAGTGAACGAGAGAGCAACAAACTCTTTGTAACATTAAAAATTAAATAAAGACAAGGATTATTGCATCAGTCAATACCTTAAACAATAAGGCATTCCAGTAGAGAGGCAGGGGATTCCGAAGTAACCGGGAACCCGTGGTTGAAGGCAATGGTTTATTGAAAAGGTTTACACTTTTGTATTTCAAGATATTTTTTTCAATTTTGGTAAATATATCTATATATATATATATATATATATATATATATATATGTGTGTGTGTGTTATTTTTATTTTTACTTAGATTAGACAAAAAATTATCCATCAAACCCTATATTTTCATAGTAATTCTTCTTAAGAACTTTTCACATTAGTAAGTTAACTTTACGAATTTAATCGTTGTACTAGATTCACATCTGGATCTCATTACTTTGCAGTTGAGATTAACAGATCTAACTGTAAGTTTTATGTTATTTTTTCTAGTACACTTCTCTCGAGCATTTTTCTTGTAATCGTGATATTCGAAAATTTAAATGCAATCTTAATCGTTGTATTATCAACATTATTGTCTTGTTTTATTGTTCTGTATCCTTAAAAATGTTTTCAATTTACGCGTAATTTTTCAGATTTGAGTCTTAGTGGATTACTTAACTTGCTTGAAGTGAAAAAACTAAAAAAGAATCTTTTTGTGCGTAGATTTGGAGAAAGCCCCGAAAACGTTACTCCCGTACGTCGATATTAATGAACTTCGGAGGAGGGATTTACGTACGAGATTCCTCGTAATCATGTACCAATATCAGTGTGGTATTGATATCTTGCATCAGGGCCTAAATCATTTGGAATATTACAGTATACCGACTTTTCAATCATTTTCTAAAATTCATCCTTCGACTGGCCTAACAGAGAAAATGCAATTGAAGATCTGTGTTCAAATTCCACCTGTTAGATTGCATATGTCTCTCTAATGCACTTTGAAAATGAACTTTATCTTTACTATGTTGAAGCTCTGTGTAAAATGTAAGGGTAGATTGGGCTCTCTTGCCTTAGTTGTTGTCAACCAATTTATAGGGATGGTAACTATGAATTCAAGATTAGACAGATAATTCATAACCTCGTTAATGATTATTTTAGGGTAAACAAAATAGTAACCTTCATTACTTGAGGCGTGCAGTTCTTCTCCTACGTGCTACACTGTGATCATCGACAACGAACTGATCGAATTCGTGATAACGAAAACTTGGCATCTTGTTGGATCATGTCAAATTGAAGTTGTTGTTAACTTTGTTTCAACTACCTGGAACATGAGGTGTTTATCTGAGAATAGATGAGCTAACTTTTCTCTTCATGATAATGTTGACAGGTTTTATAAAGATATCGGATAATATTGAAAGGCCTTGAGTGAAATGGTTTCATGATTTTCCATAGAGACGAATGCACAGAAGGTATATCAGCAAAAATTCTATCGACTTAGAAATTTCTCTTTTCCCTACGCATGCCATGTCAATGTATCCTTTCTAATTTCTCATATATTAAAAGTCAGATGGATATTTCTTACAGTCATGTGCGTGTTTAGATGAACGCTTAGTATCGAGGTTATCATCGCATAAATTCGGTTAAGAATGTCTAATTTGAATTCCAGTCGAGTTATGCATCTGTCTTTCTCAGGGCCTTGATTTGAGCAAACAGCGATTTATATTTTTGCTTGCAAATATTCTAGTAGATTGATAACTAAAGACAAAACTATTTGTATGTGAGAACAGAACACATGCCCCAGTGGAAACATTTTTGCTATGGTAATTAAAACAAAGTGTTAAATATCTGGTGTTATAAACTATAGGGAAGTCAACGCATTTATTGTTTACATATCTTCTCTTATGTTGATTTTAGGACGCAGGCTAACATGGATCTTCATAACTATTTGTAATTTCTTTCTTTGTTTTATGAGCAGCAAGTAGAAAACAAGTAGGAATCTACTTAATAATTTTGTAGCAACAAATGACAGAATAAGAACAACCAAGGACACTAAAGTTTCAAAACTTCTTTAAAGCAATAAAAAATAGGATGTGATAGACAGATATTTCCATCTTAGTTGTTTCCGTTCAGAGCTTTCACGACTTTCTGATCTTTGACCCTTTAGCAATGTTTTGTCTTCTCACTATCCTTCACTGTCACAATTCTGATATCCTTTTACACAAGCCCTTTAGTTAGGTCACACACATTTCTCTCTGTCCTCTTGTTTATGATATGTCCTGTGAGTGTCTAATTTGCCATGTCTTTTACTATGTAATGTCTCATATAAAGTCCAATTTTAGTGAGATTCGTAATATTTACTTACGCATAAATATCCTTGGCAAAGTTATGAATCTCTTTTTCTCCAGTTATGGGTTAATTAATAGAAATTCTATTAGTAAAAATCATTATTTATCTCCAAAATTTATTAAAATCTAGAAATATTTTGTGGCTTTGAATAACTGGCAAGTGGTCAATAAGCTGATAAGACAAACAAGCATCCATAAGGTTTTAGTAATTTAATACACAAGAAAATGCCGAAATACTTTTTGTCGTTATTTAACAAGTCACTTAAATATAGTCAACATATTTGACAGATTGCTGAAGTAGTCATAGATATTCGAAACATGCCTTATTTTATATTCTAATTAGAACGAAGGTAAAGTGAAATTTTGGAGTTGCAAATATTAAAAAAATCTATTCAACTATTGCGGCTTTATGTTGCTTAGTGATGCTATGTTGAACTCTTTTCTTTCAGATTATGAGAATATTATTCCTAATATAGTTCGGAATTTTCCACTCTGTTCACCACAACTGACGAAAACATTAGAAATCTTGTATTCTGTGAGTGTCATGAATGCCTCAACGCAACTGTCGTAGAAAAATATATCCAGTTCGCTTAAGGAGTCGAATCACTAAATGAAATTATTTACATGATGTAATTTTTTCCATTTCCATACTGACAATCTTAGACGATCCAACGGATGGTCGTACACAAGTAACCAATTCTGATTAGTTGGAAGCTGCTTTTACTGTGAATCTTGTCATTATGTCTGGATATCTCGTTGAGAAATTTAATTTAAGTCATGCAACTATCCTACGCGAATGAAATAAATATTGGCAAGGCTTCAGTGGTTGGAAAATGCGACCTCTATCCAAAGAATCGCTAACAACATGTCGATCGGTGCGGGTCATTGCTTACGCAATTCGAGTGTCTATTTTTGACAGGCTTGATACTGGTGATGGGAAACTGGTCCTTTACCATAATATTAAGCACTGTCATCAGTGGATATGTCGAGGAAGGAGCTACAGAGAGAACCTTAGCCAACGAAAATTTTGTTGAGTGTATAGTGGGATATTCAATCATCCATAGTGAACTGTTAAACATTAATCAAACAATCAATGCTGATATTTAATGCCAACAGCATCGTCGTTTGAAGAAATTTTCGGATAGAAAATGCCGATTCTTAGTCAAAAGGGAGTGAGTAATCTTTAATCAGGATAATGCTCCTTAAGATTTCATAGACGAGCTCGGTTCGGAATAATAGTTTCATCGTTCATATTCTCCTGAACTTGCTATTTTTGATTATCACTTGCTTAGTAGTCTGCAGAACAATTTGGATGGATTAAGCAAGAAAAGAAACTATACATGCGTTTTTATATCAAAACCCAAAGAATTTTACAAGCATGGGATATATAAACTTATTGAGAGATGGAAGGAGATTCTCGAAGAAATGGAGGTTCTATTAGTGTTCAAATACTTTTATTAGCATTAGTATTTACATTTCTAATAAATACGATAAAACCGGACTGAACACTTCTTCTAACCTGAAAACCGAACACTAAAATACCTTTATATATATTTACTTAATATCATTACTATCAGAAACAAGTGACGAAATAAATATATTTGAATTGGTGTACCGAATTATGGATAATGTAACGCATTGTAACGTAGCGACTTAGATCAATAAACGGTTAGGATTTAGATATTGGCTCTTGATTGTTCTCGTTCCTAAATGCTGTCAAAATAGTTTGATTGAGAAGTGAAACCATTGTCGAAAAATGATAATGAAAACAAATAGTTAAAGGAATCATTCTTGCATATCTCTTGTCTCGACGAACAAAACGGGACGGTTGCTAAAATACTTTGGATATTTGGGATAGTATAATGGGTCACAGAAGGTCCATTCCTTGTATAGCTGACTGAGATGCCTTTTGCTAGCAGGCAAAATGACCCCTACGTTATGAAGAATGAAATCATCCTAACTGCAAGCTTAATTGTGAAAAGACATAAATGAAAGCTAGCAGCACATATCGCATTAGAACAAAATATTTTGGTCAGTACTTATCGGCGATAGATAAAATTAACTTTCTAAAATGCTTTGAAGTATCATACCTAATAAAAATATAATTCTTACATTACCATATATTTAATTTGCATAATTTTCTATGATCAACATAGAATACTATATTATGCTTGGATAGAATGCAACCTAATGGAGCAAAATTTAGTGAGCTGATTCAACAGATAATTTATATATAATTTATATATAATTATATTGCAAAAAATGGTTCTTTTTTGGAAACCTTGTGCTCTACTTAGCTTATTAGCAGATTCATGGCTGGAAAATAGTTTTAGAAAAGAATGCTAGAGTGCTATGTATTTTCTAATCTCACATAAGAATGTAAATGCGAACAATGTTCTCACAGGTAAATAGGCTATTTGAAGTAATATCAATGTGATTCTATCGGCCAATATCCTGGAAAGAACTTGAGGTACGAAGAAATGTAATGGAGGGAAAACTTTCAACGAAGCAATCACGACACAGCTGACATTCTACGACAGATATGGAGGTTAAATACTTGGAGAGATTAAAATGATAGCGTAATAAGACAGGTAGTGGAAAACACGAATAACACTAAATGGTAAACAAGACAACACCCACAAATATGGTCGAGAAAGATACATAATCAACGCAACAAGTAAAAAGAGTAGGCGAATATCATGATTTTCTATACATTTAAAGGGCTTAGTCAATATCAGATTTCAGAGGTAGATTGTTATTAATTACGGAATCTAAGAACTATGTTCAAATTTGTTCTGAGATACCTTATGCTTGTTCAATCCTAAAATCCTTGAAATATGTACTAATTCCTATGCAGACATTCTGCAACTTTGCAAAAAATTTTCAAAATAAAATATCATATATAACAACGATAGCTGACGTAGAAGAATTTACGAGAATTATTGCAAAACACATATTTTCTAGTTACTTTACTTCATAACCAATATCAGTTACATCCATTTAAAATCAAGAATAAGGGAGGTGGCTAGTTCCGTTCATCTTTACAAATGCAACAGAAAGGAAGTAAAAGAGATGTTCTTCTACAAAAGTATAGTGGAAATATCATAGACAGAACAAGCGGACTAAGAGGAATTGCCAAACTGTGATAGAAGAATAATTATACTTAACATTAAACATCATAAAGTAACAGTTGAAATTTTGATCGCACATTATGAGGAAAAAGGACTTGGAGAAATTTACGCTCATATAAATATTTAAAAAAGGAAGAGAGACAAAAGAAACGGATATAACTCTCACGTTTATCAACCTGGGTTTGAGTGAATAGATGAGAAAAGGAAGGTAAAGATTCAAATGAGTTAAAAGAGATATGGAATTGTGGAGGCCCGTATTCACCCATGTTCTTAAGAGATAAGTTATATAAAAAAGTACTGTTTTGTTGATCTTGTTTATTGTTAACTGATTAATTTAATCAGGTCATAATTTTATAGAAATTATTTTTTAATCGTTTCACCTCAGGCAAGGCGGTAACGCTACTGATGCGCAGTGGGCTACATAAGAGTATAAAATATTAGATAGGAGGGGAGTAAAGAGAAAGACGAACCAATTACAGGGGGTCAGAGAGAGGGGCAAGAAAAAGATGGGAATACAAGTGTGATGACAGCTGCAAAGTTAGAGAGAAAAGAAAATATATACAGGGTGATGTAGAAAGAATTAGAGTCAAATGGTTAAAACATTGCATTTAAATTCCTGGAGGTTAGTTTTTTTTTCTCACAATCAATAATTTTATGAAACCCGGTACAACATATTTTATGCTTTAAATAAATTTTAATAAACATTTTCTTCAAATAAGATTTGTAAGAAATAAGTGTATTTTAAAATCTTGCATAGCAGTTGAGACAAACTCACGTGAGTGAATTCAGTATCCGAGATTGTTATATTTGGCGTTATTCTGAGATTAACATTATTCTGTTAGGCTTAACACCAGTCAGTTCCATGCATTACTTAAAATATAATTCGTTTTATTTAATTTGGACAACTACTATGGTCATTTAAAAAACTTTTCGTCTGTCAACTCTCTGGTATTTTTCTACTGGCTCTGATTCTCTTAATATACCGATATTTCGTACAAAATATTTTGGTATACATGAAAAGAATAACACACACACACACACACACACACACACACATATATATATATATATATATATATATATAATGTTATAATGTTCTTACTCATGAGGGCTAGTGAGAACATCAAAATTGTGTCCTCACGAAACTTCAAAGTCGGCATGAATCTGCTCAGCTTAAGAGATAAATTCTTTGTAGATATCAGTGCTATAATTCAACCCCGAAATCGATAAATTTACGACAAAAAACTTGCTTGCTAAAGTATATTTTATTTGTAAAACCACTGAAAAACAACCTTAGTGCTAAACATATTCACAATTACACACACTATATATAGCGGGCCGCGGTTTCTACCAAGATGGTTTCGTCACTCATTAAGTTATCACTAAACAAAACTTAATTATAATTGTAACATCACACCATAGTATGTGTGTGTGCGTGTGTAACATTATTCTGGATTCCCCAGATTAACCTATATAAAATATCAGATGCCTATGCTAAAATAGATTGATACGGCATGTGTTGAAAAATAATACGATAAAATATTGTTTAATATAGACTAGTGGGTGTGTAGAATTCTCATAGTATTCCAATGTCCCACACAAATAGAAAGAAATCTCTCAAGGTGATAACCATATCTACTCATAGAAAAACTCCAAGGAAAAAGAACATGAGCAAAAATGATTTTTTTGGTTATTTATACACAATGTTTAGGTTTTGATATGCGAATTCATTTTTTTTGTAAGCGATATTTTTTATCAGCGCATATGTTAGCCTATATGCAGCTCCTTAGTAGGCCCAGAATGAAGATGACATCTTCTTAAACATCAGTAGCAGTGACTGTAACAAGACAGAAACTACGTTTATTGTTGTCACGCATAATTAATTTGATCTTAATTCACTAAGAATCTTAATTCAACAATAAAAAGGTAAATACTATAACACCTCTAATAAATTAAGATAAGGAATCGTGATATGTTTTGCACCAGGAAATTGCTATGATTACTATTATAAACAAAAACTTTACTGAAAATGTCATATAAAATAATGAATGTACGAAATATTTAACTAAAACTTTTTAAAAGTATTTGCTGGAAAAAATTTAATCAAATTGACGAGAAAATGTTCAGATGCTTTTTCCCTAGCAGTCCCTATTGTTTCGAAAAGATTTTCCTAACGTTAACATAAATTCTAAATTTGGAAGAGACAAACAGACAAAGAGACAGTGAAAAAACAAAAAACAAAAACAAAAAACAGACAATTTTTTTTTCAAAAAGTTAAAGAAAAAACGGTTTTTATTTGTTTGTGCAAATAGGAGAGAAATCGCTATTTTTTCGCGTCCTACCATTCTGACAAGACTGACCCAGACTTTAAGTTTACGTCTTGCCATAAACACAGACGGAGTGCAATTTAAGTGTAGGCAGAAGATGAATAAAAGAAAAGAAGAAAGCAAAGACCTACCGAGAAGATGAGGGGGGATAAAAAAGATTGAGTTACTTCCCCTTGAATCAAATTCAGAGATCTTTGTAGAATAGGAATAAAGATAAAAGAATGCCAACAATAAAAGTAAAAAAAAACATTAAAATTAAAAATAAAGAAAACTAAAATCATTGATTGAAATTGCAAATGAAAGAAGATAGGTAAGTTTATTGTATCATATAACAGAGATGGGACATTGAAACAAGCACAATGTAATAAAAATAGAAATAAATTAAGGTTCGAAGATATTCAAGTGTACCTATAGTATATATATAGTATATAAACTCTGTAATATATAGAACATAAATTCAAAAGCCTGCGTATCAATGATATGCAAACATATCAAATAGAAAGAAGAGCATTTGAAAAAAGAGAGATGACAAGTTGATGTGTACTGAGTAAGCAAGGCGCCAAAATATGGCGCGTAGCTTCGCAAATTAATAATACAAGGACTTAAAGATAAATAGATATATAGATAGATAGATAGATAGTTAGATAGATAATCAACAGTTTGAACGAGACCATTACGCCCAAGCATTCAGCCACGATAATTTCTGACTTCTTGCTATAAAAACCACTGAAAAACAGCTCCGGACATACATACAATCTGAGATAGATAGATAGATAGATAGATAGATAGATAGATAGATAGATAGATAGATAAGGGCCGCTTGGATGTGGCACAAGGCAGGAAGTATGGGGTACCCATTGAGGCTCAAACTCACTACTCAGTTGAAATAGGTTCTAGCAAGACAAG
>JBBBDQ010029090.1:3767500-3930000 GCA_037127315.1 Ascarosepion bandense
ACCGCTGAGAGTAAGTCCTTTTTCCTCGTTCTTCTCTATTACAATTTCTAGGGGGTCCTGTAGGTTTCTTTTTGAGTCAGCCATATGAAACAAACAAGTGACAAAACTGATGATGCCTCGTGGCCTGGAAATACGGAGGTCCGTCTTCGAAATCAAACTCTGCGAACTTCTGGACTGAGCAGGGAAAAGAAATATCGACAGACTCCGAAGACTCACTCAGCATAACCATGCACAAAAACACAAGAGAAAACTAATGACAAAACTATAACCTTCTTAAATTAATAAAACTTATTAACTTTTTATCTTAGCTGGAAAGACGAACTGATTCCGAAGAAATTTATAGCCATAAATATGAAGATCATGTGTACAGGATCGAATTTTCTGATTTCCATTCAATTAATACTCAGACAGCTTCTTCCCCAAAACTGCTACATTGTTGGTAGTATCTTAATGACTTGGGACAACCGTTATCAACGTTTACTGACCTCATTTACTAACTCAATACCTAGGGTGTCTTTTGCATTTTGGGGTCAACAAGAGTAAAAAGACATATGACTCTGACCTACAAAATTCTCACAGCGATTCTATAGTCTGTCAGGAACATTTTCAGTTCTTTATCTCTTTGAGATGCAATCTGGTTTTGGAGTAAATGGTAGCAAAATTAACATGATCTTTTCTAAAGAAACTACAAGAGAATATCAGGAAGGGTTATATGCCAATTTTGTCGACAAACCGCGTTCGACACGGTAAATAGATCAGGTCTTTTTAAAAATCCTAATCAAACTTTGTCGTCAATCCAAATGTTGCAATATAGTTTTTTAGCTGCGTATGTTTCAGTTGGCACCAATCAGATGTTTTAATCAATTCACTTCAAGCAAAGTGATTGCCCCAGTAAGACGCACGGGCTTCTTGAAGTAAAACAAGAGGAAACTACAATATAAGAAACACGAAACCCAGTCATAAACTAAAAACAAAACCTCTACTCTTGTTCTAGAGACCGAGTAGAAATGTTAACAGAACGATAGGTGAATCTACCTACAATTGTTGAGATATATAAAAACAGTATAAATATTAGAGTTTTAGTAGAAACGTCAAATATATGTTGTTGAATTCGTATTAAATGGAAGCAGACAACCAATACTAACAAAAGAAAAATGTCTACTCCTGATCAAATGTTGGGAGGTGTGGAAACTGATTTTATTATTGGATAATTATTGGGTTTCTTGTACTTACGATCTACCATATTATACCAGGTGGGGAGTAAAGCCCATTGAAGAATATTATTAAGCATTGATACTTTTGAGGAATGAGAAAACAGACATGTGACAAATATGAAAGTTATTTTTGATTTTATATGAACGTGAAACAAAAATATTATCGAGAAAAATTGAAAAAAATAACAGACGGTAATTATAAAATTTTTATTTAAATGAAGACGGTTCAACTGAAGATTCTGCGAGAATAGATTATATTTTAATTACATTTTACAATGATAAATAGTTGAGGCGGTGTTAAAAAGCATTCGAGACAACACACGCCTTATATCTAACCAAATAACAAAAAACTCTATTTTTTATTCCCTTCGAGGTCGTGTTGATGAGATTTTAGCACCTTCATATAATAATACAGACGTTCGATAAAAAAATTAATTGATAGTTGCTACATAAAATATAGATTTAATCAATGGTCAATAGACTTCTGTACCCAGGATGTTTTGTTTGCATGACTGAAGACAAAGAAACAAAAGAAAAAATAGCAAACTCAGAAGTCTGGGTAAAAAGGCAAACTTTCGAGAAAGAATGACAATCCTGTAGCAGCTCATAGAATTATATGAAATAACAACCATTTAACCTTCTTCTATATCCTTGGTTCCTTCAGGAATTGAATGATCATGGCACTGCACTGATTCTTGTCTCTTAAGAAACGTTGTTTATTGGCTATCTACCCTAAAACTTGTTCTACCATTTATTTACCCAACATCGTTAGATCAGTAATTCGCTGATTTCCTCTGTTCCTTTTTCTGATAATAAACCCTGTAAGTGTCAAGTTATGCAAGTCCTGTTTCTTCATTATGCACTTGAGTATTTCAACCCTTTCTGATACTAAATTTAAAATCTTATTTTTGTTTTTACTAAAACGTTGCTGTGGCTCACATGATGAGCCTTTGATTTTCTTAACATCATTTTGTAGAAACATTTCTTTAACCTCACGTCTGTTCTTCATCAATGACGGGATTATCTAGCATTAACTACAATAGAAGAGAAACCATAACCTGAAAAACGCGTGGCACACACCATGATGAAAGTATGCCCATCTGGTCACAGATATATACATATATATTTACGCACATGCACACATACGCAGACAGTTATAGTAGTATACATTCGTACAAATCAACTCACACATACGATCGGGTATTGAGATGGTTTTGACTTGACAACGGGCTTGTACTTCAAAAGTGTCTGTGTGGACATTGGTGATGTGTAGTAAGATCTGGAGTAGTGTGATGTGAACCAATAACATTTGAACCCCTCTTCGTATATAAGTAGAACATTCAAGAAGTGTTGATACTTTTCTAGGGGAGGCAGTTCTCACTCTCTTCGTGTTTTTTAATTTTGTCTCATTACTAAACATCTACTTGATGCCCAGATTAAAACATCACCTTTGTTGATTTGTCAGAAATGTTACTTCTTCGAGTTATTGGTTTGAAGGAGGCAATTCTAGCGTGCCCGAAAGCCATGCCATGGGATGACCCAACCCTTGTGAGTGAAATCGGGTAGATGTCTACTTTGAGGACTCGGCGAAGGTTGTGCTGGCTCAAAGTCACTTCGTCGTTGCCGAGGGTTTGAGCGTCCTTGAAGTGGGTGTGCCTGTGCGAGCGACTGCAATGTGGATTAGCTAGCCGCCCTTGCATACGGCCATCCTCGGACATCCATGAATATACTTACAACTGCTTGACCTGCTAACTTTTGTTAATTCAAAATTTGAAAGAGACGACTGCAATAGTTCCTTAAACACTCCATACTAAATCTATGTTTCTTAATTCCTTGTGCTTTTAATAATTGTGTATTCTTCAAAACGGCTGAAAGTATTTTCGCAAAAGTAGCCCAGAAATATAAATGGTAATTATCTAAGCATGCTCTTTTGTCAACAAGGGAAAGATTGTCATATCACAATAGACTATTTGGTCTTTGTCTGCACAAATCTTCATTCATCAATAGTTAATTTTTCTCATTATGAACTTATGACTGATAACAATGGCGAGAAAGCGATTCACAAGGACAGAATTTTTTTTCTCTTTTTGTATATTTGCCTCAAGTATTTTTTATACAAATCACTGTATGCTTTTAAGATCATGCAGTATTAAAATTCTAGATTAAAGCAACACTGTTCGTGGTCACAATTCTTACTGGGAAATTGGTGATTAAAATTCTAATCCGTAATCTGCTTTTACTTGTGTCATTTATCATTACAAGTTAAAGACAATTTGTTGTCCTTCCCGCCAATACTAATTTGCCAAGAAATCCAAGAAGATTAGTTCCTGTTATAGTTGCTATCATTGGATCTCGTCAATAAAATGAGGACATAAATTTGGCGCAGATACCGATGTGCAATAACTAACATTCAGACAACATACAGCAAATAACGATAGTAACATAAAGATTTATGCTTTTACTAAGCAAAGATTTCTTGATCTTGGCATATTCTTCGATTATCCTAACTATAATACTTTCTCGTATGAATTCATAACGATCATAATAATAATAAAATTACAAACAGAAATTCAGATACTTAAATGATTTGAAAAACAGACAGCTCAGTTAACCATGATTAGGAGACTAAATTTATTTGAGGCAAACAAGGAATTGATCATTTGTTAAATAATGGTTCTCGCTTGTTCGGCATGTAGTCCGTAAAATCGTGGCTTCTAGCCCGTGTAGTCCTTTAAATTATAGTTCTTGCCGCTTAAACATCTATCTATCAAATTGTGGTTCTAACCAGTTCAGCTTGTAGTCATTTAGATCATGATTCTAGTCTATGTAAAATATATCTGTTAAATTATGGTTCTAATCAACCAAACATATTGAATTGTTTCAACCGGTCTAGGGAAGTATTCCGTTAAATAGTGATTCTAAGTGGTCCAACAATAATTCAATGTCAGAAAAAGCATTTTGGCTTAACGATATTCAAGGATATCCATTTATTTTTCTTTATTGGCAAAATTAGCATATTTTACGTTTATCAGTACAATTTCGGCAGTTGCAGAGAACATTTGAAGGGAAGTGGCCGGCCTTCTGGTTGTTCTGTCTCCTATGCGGTTTGTTCCGTGCACGTCACATTACTCACTCCACAATACAAGCAAGTCACCGCTTTGTTGAAAATATCAGAAAAAGAGCGAATAAAAATATTAAATTTTGATGTATAGAATGTCTGTTGATTTTGTCAGTATGAAAAAGAAATCTTTGTTTTTGCAGTAAATTCGTTGCTGTGTTTTACGAAAAAGACAACGTTTGGGTCCAGTTAATATTCGCGTCACCGTGTGATTGCAGTGAGAAGAATATTGTTATATTTTGGCCACAGTTTACTCTGAAAAAGCATCAATTTATTTCAAGTTGAATTGTTACGAATCGTTTATGAACCGTCATTTATGAGAGACTCCGAAAGAATAGCAGTCCGATATTTTAGGCCCAACATTGTTTTTGCAGACGAAGAAGTTGCAGATTTAATACCCTCAAAAGGGTTAGACAACAAAGATATAGAGTATAACATTCTTTGGGTGCAGACGTCGGAGTTACTTTGCTATACATTGTTATACACCTTGAATTTTCTATCAATTGTAATTGTAATTTTCAAAATAACTTATTTTTCTTACATCTCAATGACTAATTATGAACATTTGGTATATTAAATTATTTTTCGTTGTGAAACACCCAAACAGTGTAGAAATTTTGTATCCTTTTGCTTTCAAATGCGTTAAAAAGTCCATGTCAGATATGTTGATTCCATGTGTCGTATCAACTGAGGCCGTTTTAATTCGCGTTTTTGATATGTTCTTCTGCAACGACTGCAAGCCATCTGCAATGTTTACCGTTTTTCAGATTAAATTTCTTTTTCTGATTCTAGTGAAATGCTTTCGAACTGTATCCATGATCTGGCACCATCTCCATAAACGGTACGTATAATTTTTGCTGTTTGTTTATTTTTCTGTGCGGAAATGAACGAGCATGAAATGCCAAGAAAACATGTATCTTTTTTTTTTTCACTTCCCGCGTAAACTCATATAAAAATCCGTATTCGAATAGTATAGAAAAAGTTTCTACATATTATAAATTTCAGTCACATGTGAAACGAAATCCCGTATTCTAGTGTGACGTTTAAAATTACCAGCAACTTTGTTTTAACCTAGTACTTTGTAATTGATTAAGCTTATCTAGTAAAAAGAAAAAATAAATTGTTCTAGCCACTATACTGTCTATCCTGGAGAGATGCTTTCTCAATGGGGATCCGACTGCCACTGAAGTAACAGTATAACAACAATAACCTTGCAGACCATGTTAAAAGAAATTGAAACTCATAGATTATGGTGATTTTTTTAAGCGTAGCATAGATGTGGCACAAAGCCGAATGTAAGTGACACCCAGTGAGGTTTGAACTCAATTGTAATGATTCTAGCGAGACAAGTTTGCTAAGCATTACACCACCTTGAGGTGTCCACACTCATCGATAATGAAACCGACATTCATTGATACAAAGTTCTCCACATATGCCTTCTATTCTCTTTGGGTAGCAGCGGCACGTTTTAACACCCTCTGGAAATATCTCATATCAATTTCTTTTTATATCAGATTCGGTTATAAGTGGTGGATAGCTACAAATCCCGAGCTGGAGTGGCTCAATCTTCACTTACCAGCCTTGGTACAATTAAAAATCATTTACACGCTATTGTGGTGAAAAATAATTTCTACTCTTCAGTTTCTTTCTCAAAAGGCTTAACTTTGCAAACTAGTCGCTCTTCTGTTTTCGTTTTCATCGTAAATGTTCAGAGTTTTACAAACCATCATATTGCCACGAAGTCGAATTACTCACATTTGCTCCGTACATAAAAAGAAATTACTTCTCAAACAAGTTTTTCGAAATATTTATATTTCGTGGCCCGATTCTCCTCGTCGATTCTTTCTTGATCTTTAAATGTGGTCTCTTAAAATCAAAGTCAGTACTTATTTTTCTCCGTGTTCTCATAATCGACAATCATCATTTTCTTCCTTATCGTCATAATCGTAACAGCTTCACTTCCATTCATATCGCACACGCCATGCAACAGTATTGTAATCCTCAAATGTGAGCTGCTCTCTAGCCTTATACTGGGCGAAATTTAGTACAAAAGACATTAGATAACATGAGGGCTCTTAAACATGGCAGGTTCATACGTAACAGGTTTAGATATATTCATATTATATCCCATCACAATTCAACCAGATTAAGCATAACTGCAATCATTATCACGGTATCTCAGTCTTTGACTTTTATTTGACCGAATACCATTGTTTTCCTTGTGCATCAATAAATCGTAGATGCTTAATACTTTTGCAGTGGTTGGTGAATTTGTTTTCTTCCTCGGACGACTACCAAGCAACAACAAATGAAAGTGAGATACTCTTTGGGAACAGTTTTTCACTGTTCTTGGCATAATTCGCTCTTTTAAGTAATCCTCACAAAACATTCTTTGTACCGTTTAAGAGCTTATATATCTCTGATATTGGGTAAGAGTAGATGTCATTCTTGTCACATATCGTCTTTCATTATATTTCCACTTTAATATGACAAGTGTAACTATTTCTATCTTACGCAGAATGATTTGCCAAATCCTGATCTTTATTTCTGAAAAGAATTTCAGTGACGAACCGTTATTACTTGATGTAGATAATTACTATTTCATAATCTTCATTCTTCTTTATGGAGATCATTTTTTCGTGATTAATGAATTTTTAACTTTGAATATAGGAAAGATGTGCAAAATAGTAAGCGAATACAACGCTACAGTTAGT
Source organism: Ascarosepion bandense (assembly GCA_037127315.1). Classification (NCBI taxonomy): domain Eukaryota; kingdom Metazoa; phylum Mollusca; class Cephalopoda; order Sepiida; family Sepiidae; genus Ascarosepion; species Ascarosepion bandense. The sequence continues at coordinate 3,774,547 of JBBBDQ010029090.1, forward strand.
ATTAGCTTAATTCTTGGATTCTGTAACTGATTAAAAGACTACTTGTATAGATGGGTGAAGGATAACTGTAGATTAAATTTGTGAAACTGATGTTCCAATATATATGTAATTTTTCATTTCCCGTCAATTTGTACTTGCTTCGGTTCAATAACTTTTAAGTGGCGTTACCGAATTGATTTAATTAGAGTTAAGTTTAATCTATTTTGTAAATATTTTGTTTGGTGAGAGTATTTTGAAATCTCCTTGATCTCTCAATATTTAACAGTTAAATTACACATTTGTAACATTAAATTTACTGTGTGTATTTTGTAAGACATGTTACAGTTTTAGCAGTTTCGTCTCCATATTTAAGTGATAAAAAGGAATTTGTAGCATTGTGTTCTGTTTCGCATTCGAGAATATATAAAACTTAATTTCGAGCTGAAGTAAATAGGATGACGTAGGGTAATTGAATGACTATTACAATAAATAACATCGAAGAAACTGCTATCATCTACTGTTTATACTATTATTGACTTTACGGCATTTGATCCCTCAGTGTACATAGAGATGACTATTGCACATTTTCACGCGATGAGGCTAGGAATAATAATACAAATAATAATAAGAAGAACATTGACATGACCGTCCGTGCAGATTTTAACGTATCTTTGAAAATCTTCAAAAAGCTATCAAATTATATCTACGTTGAAATCGAAATCTCAAAAATGTGGCAGGTGAGGATATGAAAAGTTACAGATGCAGTTGAATTCCTCGATATGATTTAAAAAAGGTTCCAGTAGACTTGAAGAGATCCTTGGTAGCCCAGTTCTTAAAAGAATACGGAGAAATTTACTCAAAAGTTCAGTTCATCTCTTACAGGGGTTTTATCTATGTATGCGAGATCTTAGGTTTTCTTTGTTTTTTGTTGTTGTTTTTTTAAATGCAAAGTGGAAACTGTCATGACGCTATTTCTGCCCTTAAATCTCTTGTTGGAACCTGGAAAATAATAAATGTACAACAGAAAAATAAAGAAATATGAAAATATTCACAGGAAGTTACCAGATTTATAAAAAAAGCCATGTCGTATCAAAATTGAAAAATTTACGGACACTATGAGTTGTATATTCAGTTTCCAAGAATGCGTATGGGCGCTCTTTTCTGTCGCAATATCGCCCCATCAACCTCCTCAGTGTCATCAGAAACTTATTGAGGCTAACATAAAATATCTCTTATCAATCAATTCTTGATATCTTAACTGTCATTAGATTCAGTTAAGTGTTTAATAATATACGCATAATATACTCTCGAATCGATAAGATGTTGCACAGGAGGCTGCTACACTTTCTAGCTAAGACATTTCTGGAAGAGTTTTCTCAATTATCAAGTTCTTTCCCCGGGGTGGTTTCATGATGGCCGCTAATGGCCAACCTCAGGACGCCCATGAGATAAATGCCTGTGTCGCCCAAGTCTCTTCCTTCGGTTCAACCGTTTCTGTCATATATGACAAAAATTACCTAAGACTATTCGCGGATAAATAGTAAATATATATGTATAGTACGTTTGTTGAACGGCTGTACTCTCAATAAGGCTTCTTGGTTAAAACATTTGTTACGGCTCAGGCTCGAACCTAATCTGAAAGTGATCTCTCATAAGATGACCATCGCTAAAGTAGTTGAAAAAACTGTTTTCTCCATATACAGCTTCAAAACATATCTGAGTCCACCTGCTGTCTGTCTACAGGATACAGATCAGACGAAAAAGGTTTTTTTCAGAAATTGACAAGTTTTTCCATTTCAGTGAGGCAGACATTAAGCACTTTGAAGTATTATCAACACCTACATCTTCTCTCTTCCTCTCTATTTCCTTCTTTATTTTTTGTCTCAATGAAAAATATCTGATGAAAGGTATGAGACTGCAAACAACATGACTATTTAATGCAAATCTTTTGCACAATATTATCATAAGACAGACAGAAGGGAATTTGTACAGCAATAAACTTAAAATGCAAAAACTGTTGCAATTCAACCTTGCAATCAAACGAAATGAGTTCATTCAATAGGGTCTAAAATGAAAAAAATTGGGAAAGTGAGGTACACATACTGGATTACCGAATAAAAAACAGAATTAAAGAACTTTGTAATATAAACGGGTCCCTCAGTTCGAGCAACGTGACCATCCTAGAATAAGCAATCTGATAATATTAGCAAGACGTATAAACCAGAAAGTTTTAGACAGAAAATAAAAAAAATATCAGTTTAATAGCTTGCACTGTCCCTGGAACCACACCGGCTAATGAAAGTTATTTAATGCAAATAGATATTTCTATCCAAAAAGACTACCTGATTTATTAGATATTCATTAGATAGTCAGACTATCTTAATATATTGACAGTCTAAATTTCAATGACTGTAAAAGCAGAAAAATAGTAAGACGGTGTTAAGTAATTGAAGAATATGAAACGCAAAATTAGCAAGTGTACTCAACATTAAAACACTACCAAATAGAATTGTCCAAAGACTAGAAGAATTCACAACCTGGATTTGAATTTATGCCTTCCAGATGAAAGCATTACAAAAATTGTTTACAATAGCGATATGATTGTGATGGTATTGGAAGAACTTGCTGCCTTTTTTAGTTGAAAGAAATTAGCATTATTATTATGAAAACCTAACGAAATAAGGAAAATAAATATAGAATAATAATATTTTATTAAGAGTGGCGTAAATTTTATTACTATTATTATTATTATTATTATTATTATTATTATTATTATTATTATTATTATTTGTAGTAGTCATATTATAAAAAGCAGGAAAGTATATAGCTGCATCCATAAGGTCCGACAAAAAATATATCAGTAAATAATTTAACAATCATGCAAAATATAACGTTTAGCAATGTGGCACTTAAATTCAATCATTATTTCAGAGGTTTTCATTTTGAATATTAATATCAGTACTTGCTGACAGCATAGGTCTATTATATGCATATTAAATATATGTTTACATACATAAGGTTAATGAACACAATAAAATTAATGAATTAAGTTTTTAAAAAAGAAAGAAATAAAAAAAGAAAAAAGAATGGGCGTGGGGTTAATACATAATATCAATAAGACACTAGGGCCAGAAACTATTCTGTTTAATCAATGAAGGGACAGATATCTACTTGAGACGAAAAACGAAAGTAAAAGCAAGACTATCAGAAAATAAAGAAAAGTCTAGAATGAAAAATGCAGTGATATGTACAATGCGGTAAAAAGAAACATATGCAACTATAATTTGTTTAAATATTCACAGCTCAAACCTGTTCTACCCTCAAAATAATGTAAACTTGTCTTTGTAAAACTAAAAAAACATACAAAATGGTATCGTCTGCTTCTTTGAAACAAAAGCTGAGTAGAATGTACTTCATGCAAGCAGAATATAATGTTATTTGAAAGAAAAGCACTCAAATGCACGCAATAAAATATGTCTAAATGATATAATGGCATGTTTCACTCTATGTCCTCATTACTTAAATATTTCAATCTATTCTTTCGATAATAATAATAATATGAAACGTTCAGTAACTAGGAAGCCCAGAGCAGAAAAGCTAAATTTGAGAAACAATTTACGCAGTCACCATGATAATGAAAGGAAAAGAGCTTTGGTAAGCTTCGAGTAATACAACTAACACATTGAGTAAGAAATAAAAACAACTAAGAGAAAACAAAGCGGCAATAAAACAAGCGAAAATCAAACAATCTACTAAAAATAATGACAGAAGCCTAACATTAGAATTAAAGCATTTAATAACACTATAATTCAAATTGTGGAAATTGCACATAATTTTATAATTATATGGTTAGGTAGAAACAAGCGTACGGAGAAACTGAATAGTTCTTAATAAACGCCATATAAAATGCCAGCTCCGAGGATAAAACAAAATTAAAATGTAATTTCCATACATCTTTATTTGCACTGGTTAAAACTAATGTAGATATCACTTTTCGGCATAGTTTTAATGCACTTGAATCATTTCAACTTCTTTATCTCTTCCGAAAAAAAAGTTTTGGTTGCGCATGAAGCTAGGTCTCTACCACTTGTCTGTTTGTGCACTGAATGCGCACAAACTTTAGCTATTCCAAGTCATCATACAATATGGCGTCTGCAAATCTATATCTGATCCTCAAGATTGCCGATACTTGTGTTAACCGATTCGTCGGTCTATACTAATCAAGGCATTCACTCACTGGATAATTAAGTGCGATAGTGATGGGCGGCTTTTTTCCGTTTACTCTTTTCTTCCATTTAATTATTCATTACACTCCTGATCAAAAATTTAAGACCACTTAAAAATCTTTAAAAAGAATTTTTTTTTTTACAGATAAATTTTAAACTCGTACCACTTAAGGTTACCAATACTACAATCTAAAATGTTATGGAAACTAAAAGCTACATTCCAAACATTTTATTTAGAAATTTTAATTTTTATAAAATGAGACGATTTACATATGATCAAAATTATAAAACCAGGGGTATAAATTATTAGATCTATAGCAATTCCAATGTTTTTAGTTCAGTTAGAGATTAACAATCACTGCGTAAAGGTGTTACCATGCCTAAAGCAAGCAAACTTACCAAAGGTGAGCGTTCTCGAATTCTAGAATTACATAAGCAAGGTTTGTCACAGCGGGCGATCGCAGCTAAGGTAAATCGCAGTAAAACTGTGATTTGCAACTTTCTAAAGAACAGTGAGAATTATCGAAAAGCAAAATCCTCTGGTAGGCCCCAAAAAATTTCTCCTGCATTGAGTAAGAGAATAAGACGGGTTGTTATGAAAGAGGCGGGACTTTCTTCTAGTCAAAGATGCAGTTTGCAGTCCCGTAACCATCAGACGACACTTACGACAAAAAGGCATGGTAAATAAAAACCGTAAACAAATTCCTCGGCTGCTTCCACGTCACAAGGTGGACTACTTAAAGTTTGGTTGTGAATACCAAACATGGGACGTTGAGAAGTGGAAGAAAGTTTTGTTTTCTGATGAGAAAAAATTCAATCTAGATGGTCCTGATGGCTTCCAACGTTATTGGCATAACAAAAACATGCCTCCTGAAATTTTATCCACACATCATAGTGGTAAAGAGTCCCTAATATTATGGGGTGCTTTTTCTTACATAGGGACGATGGAGCTCAAGGTGGTGCATAGTTGTCAAACAGCCGCTGGTTATGTTAGCATGCTACAAAAAGCATCATTGATGATGGAGGGCCATCGTTTGTGTTTGTGTGAATTTTTGAAGTCATCAAAGACAGTAGAGGTAGAACTCATTATTAAATTTGGTTGTTGAATATTTTCATACACTTTTTGTACAATTTCGTAAAATTTTTGTCTCTGGTCTTATAATTTTGATCATGTGTAAATCGCCTCATTTTATAAAAATGTAAATTTCTAAATAAAATGTTTGGAATATAGCTTTTTGTTTCCATAATCTTTTAGATTGTAGTATTGGTAACCTTAAGTGGGAGGATTTTACAATCTATCCGTAAAAAATATTTCTTTTTAAAGATTTTTAAGTGGTCTTAAAATTTTGATCAGAAGTGTATATCCATGCTAATGCTATGAAAACAAATTTTCATTACAGTGACTACAAAAAGAGATGTCAAAGATTACAAATCCCCGTGAAGGCAATATTGACATCAACTCAGCAATTTGCAAGAGATCAGTATTAAAATGAAAAAGAATAACTGCAATAAACTTGGCCGCTTTCAAAAGTGAAAATGCAAAATAATAAACTCGACCGCTCTCAAAATGAGATCCACTCTTAAAAATGAACAGGTACGTTACTTCAGTATTTAAAATGATCTAATGGACGTAATTCAGAATTTGGCAAAAAAATAAATTTTATTAATAAAACCGGAAAAATAAACCAGAAACTTTATTCCGTACCTGATTTCTAGCAGATATTTTCTTTTTCTTTTTTAATCGTTTCACCTCAAGCAAGGCAGAACCGCCAATGACGCACAGGGGGCTATATAAAAGAGTTTAATTTTTAGACAGAAGGAGAATGAAGAGAAAGACAAACCAGTTACAGGGGATGACAGAGAAAGGGCAAGATAAGGATGTGAACACAGGTGTGAATACAGTTGCGAAAATAAAGAGAAAAGAATAGAACAAGACACACAGGGTGATGTAGAATAGACCTGATTCAAGTGCATAAGAGATGGGAATTACATTTAAATTCCTGGAGATTGTAGCCATCAGAAAAGCAAGTATATGGAAGGGAGTTCCACAAGCGAGAAACGGGAGAAAAAAAGCTGATGTAGTAGAACTGTCACCAGCATTTCATTGATTTAACTGTAAAAGGGTTACACTTTGTTGCAAGTCTGGTTGAACTAGTAAATTCTTGAGGAGAGAGCACTATTGACCTAAGTTCGTCGGAGCAGAAGCCATGAAAATATTTGTAGAAGAAATGGAGGGAAGCCACATGCCACTGGTGAGAACGTGGCTGGAGTCGCACTGCCAGGTTGGGAACATTCACATTACAGATTCTTCTTTGTAGCCTGTCGAGAACACTGAGATGAACAGCAGGGGTGCCTGACCAGATATGACAACAGTATTCCACGCATGTTCGGATGGTTGATTTGTATATGTACAGGATTGATTCAGGAGGAAAAAACTTCCTGGCCTGACACAGTGACCCAACCTTCCTTGACCATGGACAGATAGACAAGCTAACAAACTCAACAGAATACAATACCTCCAGCATAAGGAGGAGGTAAAAATCGTGATGATGATGATGACAATGCGTTTTTACTACACAAAGCTACAAATCTGTGCTGATTAAAGCTGTTGACAGTAATACAATACCTCCAGCTTAAGGAGGAGGTAATAATAATGATGATGATGACAATGCGTTTTTACTTGAAAAAGCTTCAAATCTGTACTGATTAAAGCAGTTGATATGTATATGTCTTGTATGGGTGAATTAAAATTGGTTACAGTAAATAGTATGTCAGGTTTGGTTGTCGTTTCTTTGATAATAACCAATCACCCATATTCGCTAAGAGCTGCTTTCTATGGGTCTATGTTTATGAGCGTTAGTTGTTGAGGACATCATAACAGCTTGTCGAAGAGTTTTTTTTTTAATTTTGTTTTGATTTATGTCTAAAGCATGAGACAGCCTCCATGACTTGTGAGTCACATCAAGATACATGAAATTAGTATCCATCAAAGACTGTCCTAACAGACTGGCTTACCCAAACTGTCGATTTTTGTAACGGAGATCAACCTATAAGTTTATGCACTGCTTTTATCAAAATATTTCATCACATCGCGAACATTTGGCTGTGATCCATGCGCTTTGTATACTCTTATCAGATTGGATATCATGTGGGTTTTATATGTTTGTACCCCAGTGTCACTCCTTCCTATGTGTCCCCATATCTTTTTCGTGCAATCAATATGTGGTATTTATCATTCAGTTGAATACAAATAGCTGTATACTTTGTATTCATCGTACTCACTTTGTTATTTCAGGAAGCGTGTAAGGTATGTTATATCCTGGCTTTTTAAAAGTTCTATGCTTGATGTTCAGTCCTATCTCGACAAATAAATGGAAAAAATGCCTGTCTCTCCGGCTGAAACGAAAGTCAAGAGAGAATTATAAGCTATATGAAGTCGCATCATTTTCAATGAAAGACATTAAATATTTCTGTTATAGCAAATAAAAGAGTATCAAACTCATGCTTTGTAAAACTTTACCTTCTCTCGTCTTATTGTTTCTTTATAAAGGAATTTCGAGGATTTAAAATACGAATCATATTCTTTTAAAATTCTTTCTAAAATACAGAAGTAACATAAATTAGAATATGTGCGGTTGGTAGGGTAATAAACTGCTCATGGGCACGAACGACGGGTAAAGTTCGATTTTTTCATTAATTTTAATTTGAAATTACAAATTATCTTGTTTTATAGCTGTTTATTGCTCGTCCAGTGATTCTCAATACTGATCATTTGGTAGGGTCTCATTATTGACAAAAATATTCAATAGTAATAAGAAGAATATGAAAAAGGAGAAGAAAATGAAGCAGAAGTAATATAGAAGATGTGGAAGAAATGGAAGATAAAAAAATGCAATGTGAAGAAGAAAAAGAAGAATTTAACTATGGTCATTTGCATCATATTTATCAGTAATATAAATATCACAGTCGCAATAATCAATTAAAACATTCGTACATTTCAACACAATGGAATTACTTTCCTCCCCACAAATATAAATGAGAAAATAATGTTTCCGTAAAATCATCAGATTCCATAATGTGAATGCATTTTCTGGAAACCTTCTTACAATGAATTTCAATATTTATAATTAAAATAAGTGATTGAAAAAGATTCAAATAATTCTAACAGACAATTTAGGATTTAAAAATCCGAGAAAGTATTGAGATGATACCAGCTACGGAACTGTTCAATTTAGAGAGAATATGAATGAAATTACTACCATTTAAAGTTATTTCGAATTGCTTGTTTCCTAGTAGTTGCAGAGTTCTCCTGGCATAAAAATTCAATAAGAAATAAAATTGATTATCAATATTCGTGAGTGTGTAAGTGTTATGAGGTGAATATATATATATATATATATATAACTGTGTGTATGTGTGTGTATTGGTTTCATATATATATATATGAAACAATATATATATATATATATATATATACTCAAACTAAGTCGTTCACTCCAGAGCTTTATAGCCTGGTTCAAGCAATGATATAAACTGAAATTGTAGGAGGATCTGAAATAATTAGATAATTCACCAAGTTTTTATCGGGGGTACCTCGACACAAAACCTAGATAAAATCACCCACAGACGCTTATAGTACAACTGTGTAAATTTTCAAGAAAATCGGTTCAGCCGTTTCGGAATCTATAGGTGACGGGCACACACAGAGACTAAGTTCCATTTATAAATAACTTTATATATATATATATATATATATATATATATATATATATATATATATATATATAAAATTCAACAAGTTTTTATTAGACATCAACAGAATACAGAAAGCACTGGACGGCCGTTTCGTCCTATATTTGGGACTCATCATCGGTGCACATCCTATACCAGTAATTGAAACCTATTAGTCGTGGCTCTGGAAGGCAGAGTCCTATGGTTGAAGGAGTCTGGATGAAGTCCTTCTAGGAATATGTGAATGAGTAGCACTATATCAAGTTTAGTTAGTTACCTCTTCGTCACCGGGGACCGTGGGAAATTTGGTATGACATCTACGTAATAACGCAACTCTCTGGGTTTCAATTCCTGGTAGTGGATGCGCACTACTGATGAGTCCTTAATATAGGACGAAACGGCCGTGCAGTGCTTTCTGTATTCTGTTGAGTTTTAATAAAAGCTTGTTGAATTATATATATATATATATATATATATATATATATATATATAAACTTATTTATAAATGGAATTTTGTCTGTGTGTGTGTCCGTTACCTATAGATTCCGAAACGGCTGAACCGATTTTCTTGAAAATTTACACAGTTGTACTATAAGTGTCTGTGGGTGTTTTTAGCTAGGTTTTGTGTCGAGGTACCCCCGAAAAATAACGAAAATCGATAATCAAAAAATCGGGTTATAGAAGGAGTTGTCCGATTTTCATCAAATTTGATACACTCATAGACAAAGACATGAGAAACGATATTCAGAAGTTTCAAAGTCTGTCTGTATGTCCTTTATACAAATCCACAATTTGATCCGATTCTCACCAAACTTCGCACAAATATTCTTTAGGCTGAGTCTGAGCCCCAGGTCCATGGATTAGTTTTAAAGTTTTCATTACACCCGAGCAACGGCAGGCTATACAGCTAGTATATATATATATATATATATATATATATATATATATATATATATATATAATACAAACGATAAATAGTGCACGCAACGCTCATAAAACACAATTACGTCCTAAATGGTGATATATAATATTTGTAAAATTTTTCAACTTTACAGGTAAAAATGTATCCAGGTCGGATAATTCAGTTCGATTGAGGGTGCTCTTATTGTCCTAAATTTGGCACACAAGCTTACTTGACGGCCACATTAGTCCACATTAGCAAAAGAAATATGTCGGTAAACGGCCGTAATCCTCCTACAATTTTCCTGCGCATGAACAGAGGTACACTTTACGAACATGCCTAGCTGGTTGATACCAGACAAAAAGCAACTAAATTTGTGCTGTTCAGTTTTTTATCTGAATTCAAGAAAGAAGAACATGGTCGTATTAAGACCTTCAGTGAATTAAAATCAGAAGTAATCAGTCTGCTGTAGCATCATAGATTTTATTTTTATGGATTTGACATCCGCCTTTCCGAATGATATATGTTTCGGACGGGTGATGATAATCATACTCCAGGAGCTTAAATCAAACTCTTTCCTCGGCGCATGAGTTGTGCAAAGCAGCGCTTATAAATTCATAGGTCCAATGGTGTCAGGTATCAACAAGCGTCTAGCGAGGTAGAAAGATTCCAAGAATTAAAGTAGACTGATCCATCCACTAAAGAAACAAGTTGAATATGTGCTTGGTATGATTCGACGATTTCGCCCTACCAGCTTTTTGTATTTTAGTTTTTTTTGCTTCTTCGCCTTCACGATGTTTTGCCATGACTGATCTTCTACATTAGTGTGATATTAGAGTAGTTGCTCTCGAGGCGTCTGCTAGTCAAATCTTTGCAGTTATTTACCCATTGCTAGGCAGGAGAAGGATAGATTCTTACCTTTCAGAAATTTATTTACATGTAAAGTTTAGTGACTTTATCGGAGATACATGATTGCTTCTATGCAGAAAAGACACAGTTTTATTAAACAAACCAGATATGTGGTAAATAGTCAGCTGACCTCTTTTTTCTTGGATAGCAATCAGTCAACAACAACTACCATTTATTTGCCAACTCGCAAATCCACTTGTTTGGAAAACAATATCGCTGTGATAAGACGTCATATCTTCGTTGGTAATTTTTCTTTACAAATAGGATGAACAGACATGTTTGAACAGTCTGATCTCAGATTATTTTCAAATAGACAAAGCAGTTAATATTAAGAAGAGTTGAAATGATAGCATACATTTTTTCACAGTTATGGCAATACACCTTCGTCGTCAACATATGATCATTTCATCTTGTAATATAGTGTTTCTATATATTATATAGGCATATATTAATAATCATTACTGGGAATTATGGTGTTAAACAAATAGATCTTCCGGTACCCACTCTTATTCGCGATCTATTTAGCAACTGTAATCTTGCAAGCATTTATTCATTGCTATGCAAGTATCTGTGTCCGTTACCATACAATTGGAAAGCTATTTTACATCCTTCATTGCAGTGATATAAACTTTTATGACTCTTATTCGTGATCATTTTATGCTGATAACAATTGTTTTGTAACACACACGCAGGTAAAACGGAAGCTTCTTATAAAATCATCAGGACGTAGGCGATCATGGACTTCTACTTGCTCCTGTCCCTTGTCACTCTTAATAATTTTCCACTTGGTATCATTCCTAAACCTCGCTCCGTCATCCATTTGACAAAACCCATGAGATATATCTCGCGCTGCTTTATCCTGTCTTTCTTTCCCTCTTTCCATCCCGTAAATCTTAGATTCTCCAAACCCTCCTTCCTTATTAGGTGTCTGAGAAACCTTAGCTCTTTTCTCCTGATCCTAAGTGTAAGTTTTCTTCTCGTTTACATCTTTTCCAACATCTTTTCATTGCTCACTTGATCGGTTCATGATATCCATTGTGGAACCACATTTCGGTTGCTTCAAGCCTTTCCTTTATCCTTGAAGAGATCATTCAACATTCGCTGCCATATAGAAGGACAGATATCACGTAGCAGTCCAACACTCTTTTCTTTGTTTCTAATTAGAGCTTTCTGTCTCTCATTACTCTGGTTATCTTTTGAAATGCGTCCTTGGTCATGCCAATGCGTCTCCAGATTTCAGTGGCACACTTTTTATCATTAATCAGAACATTTCCCAGTTATTTAAATTTCTGTATGAGATTTATTTTAGTTTGTCCAATGTATAGGTGGCATTTGGGTTTTCTTTTTGCTGATAACCATGCATTCAGTTTTCCTGAAGTTTATGCTCAGTACTTTCTTCTCGTTTTCTCCCACAAACTTCTCTAAGAGAGCCTGTATTCTTCGTTCAGTGTCTGCCGTCATCACTGTGTCACACGTGTATCTTATATTGCCGAGTTTGTAGCTGCCAATGACAAATCCTGGCAAGGATTCTAGCTCTCTCAAAAGTGTGTTGGTGTACAGGCTGAAAAGATACACATAATTGTCTTATGCCCACTTCTGTTTTTTATAGATGCTAAAATCGTGTCCCGCCCATATGAAAACGGTTTGCTGCCAATGTAGGTTCTTGATTATACTAAAATCTTTCCAGAATATGTTTATGTTGACGAGCATGTCTAACAAAACTTTTGGCGTACTTTATCAAACGCCTTTGCGTAGTCTGTCAAGCACAGATGTAATTTCTATCTGGACTTGTATTTCTCTTTCTGATAGTATTCTGAGTATGAATATCCCATTCCTTATTCCAGCGTCTTTCACAAATCCACACTGTTCTTGCCCTTTCTCTAGGCTGATTCTGCTGCGCACTTTGTTCATCTGAATCCGGACGATGAGTTTTGTTATTTGGGTCATTAAGCTGATTTTCGGTGTAATTCACATTTCTTTGCACTTGAGTTTTTATGTAGTTCTATGAAAATTAAAAATTGATTCGTTTAGGTCTTCCAACAGACTTAAAGTCATGACCTGGCAGGTCGTATATGGAACCATTTATTTAAGTAACGTTTAAAATCATAGACGTCTAAGATACATTTCTCTACTTTGGTAACAGACTATCTAGACGTAATACTCTTTAAGATAAAGGCAGTATTAGGATCGTTTGGCGTTTGGTAAGATCATATCAAAACCGGACGCAATAAGACAACAAAATACTAAACATATTAGAGGTCTTTCACGTTCTGTCAGATCTGCTATATGGACGGGAAACTTTAACAAACTATCATCAGCATATTCACTGTCTCTAGTGATTCCACCAAAAATGCTTGCGTGTTACGCTAACAATTTCATGGCGATCAAATATGTCGATAACTAAAGTGCTACAGATTGCTAAAATGTCGTAATTTGTCCACGTGCATAATAAAGTAACAACTTTGATGAGATAGTCACCTTACCACTTAAAGGGTGCTCACATTTCGAAACACGGGCACTGTGCTGAGTTCGCGCAAGTCAAACGTCCTTAATGTAAGCCGCCATTTTATGCTAACAGATCAAATATCTGGAATCAGGGTCGAGAAAAGCTATGAAGAAACAGAATTTATTTTAAAAACTTTGCTTAAAATTGAAAAAATCAGAGTCGACTGAAAATGAAGGAAAATTTTGTTCTATAACAATTTTTCACGTTGTTTTTGTCGAAATGCACCAGAAACAATGGTATTTGAAACTCGGCTGAAACCAAAGTTCTTTGTGGTTTCATAATTCTTTTCATGATTTATTTTATAAAACTTCTTTATATATAAAAATATTGATATTATCTTCTTCTATAGAAATCGTAATTAACAAATACTCGTATCCATTTATGAAAGCAAAATGGACTTGTGTTATCAGAACGAATTGTCTTGAATTAGCCAACTTTAAAGTAATTGGTTGCCTAACTAAATAATATTTTAACGCTAATTTTTAGCATTAGACATATATACATAAGTAATGTCAAAATAGTTTTTAAAAATCAATTTAACTATCAACCTGATTGTCCTCAAACGATCGATTCTAACTTATTATCCATGATTTCTGCAAGCAAGAGTTTTGCGCAGTTGTAGCTTTCAGTTCCCGGTGTTGTGTAGGTGTTAATCGATGACGTTTCTTGCGGCGTTATTTCATGATTTTTTCTTTTGATCCACTAATGCAATCTGATACAAAACGTCTTGTTTACTGTGCCAACAATGGCCAGTGAACCGTACACGTGTCTCGCAAATGGTGTGTTTAACCTTTTGTAGGCTTCACTGTTATTCTTCATTCAGCATATCTTATTTCCAAATAACATATCTCAGTAATCGAGTTTAGCATCTATTATTTAGCCAGTTATGTCATTAATGTAGCATCTATTATTTAGCCAGTTATGTCATTAATGTAGCATCTATTATTTAGCCAGTTATGTCATTAATGTAGCATCTATTATTTAGCCAGTTATGTCATTAATGTAGCATATATTATTTAGCCAGTTATGTCATTAATGTAGCATATATTATTTAGCCAGTTATGTCATTAATGTAGCATATATTATTTAGCCAGTTATGTCATTAATGTAGCATCTATTATTTAGCCAGTTATGTCATTAATGTAGCATCTATTATTTAGCCAATTATGTCATTAATGTTTAACTGTTGCATCTTTTTAACAAGATGTTTTTGTTGTTGGCCTAAAGAGTTGCACTTGCAGAGATGTTTTGATATTTGACTCCCAGCTGTTAGACGGTTTATGGCCATACCACGTTGAAATATCGATTCTCATATGGTCACCAAAGTTGAGCAAATTCGGTGACTGCTTTGAAATGCCAGGTACTGTACGCATGGATAGCCAATGTGTGCGTAGATGAAGTTTCTAAATGAGAAATTGAAGAACTGAGTTCATGCTTCACTCGAGCTCTTTAAACACTTGGAAAGGCATGAATCAATCTCTTCAACCTCTAGTTTGTTTAAATTAGTGGGAATTGTAGTACTTAAACATTATTATATCAAAAAACGTAAAGCGTATAATATTTTCTGTTTTTAAATAAGTTTAACAAGCCTTAAAAAGTCAACAAACCCACATGGTAGACATTTTTCATAAAACTGTATTGACATTGTTGACATTTATGTATTTTTTAAAAGAGTTTAAATATGGTCATAGATATAAAAATAATCTTGTATGTATGTTACGAATTCTACTTCTGTTGGATTGAAATATATGTATTCGATTTTAATTATATTTATATGTAATCTAACTTACGCTGAATCAGAAGCTAATCCGAGAGAAAATGCTTACAATTGTTGATGTGTGTTGCTTACAAGGGCTAGATAACCTTCAACGAGCGTTTCCGTCATTGAAAATTTGCAATCTAGTTCAGAATTAATGATAGAAAAAATCTACAAAGTTTGACTCGTATCCCACTGTAACACAACATTTTATCTACACCGACATTAATTCTCTACCTTGTATTCATTCTCTTGGAATGTCTTGAGATATAGAAAGCAATGGAATAGATTCCTTTAGGCGCTAACCGTGTTTGGCAGAGTTCTGTATTTACTTCTTTATTTGCTTTCTTTAATCACTTAAATGCAACAGTCGTATGTGAACGATTCGATTTCATTCATTTTAGTGCTTCCAAAAAATGTCCAACTTGTTGGAATGATGCAATCTCCAAGACATTTCATTTACACTGGCATAGAAAATAAGTAAATATTGTCTCTGATTGATTTGATATGTCTAAAGCGTCTGCTGGGGAAATATGCTTCTGTCTCTTGGGAAATCATTAACCATTACCGCGAGGAAATCGAACGCTACTAATCTGACGTCAGCGTTGAAATAGATAACTACACGAGCCAACAAAAATCATCAAAATTCTTTTACTTTGTTTTTGTTCTTATATTTGATTTTCTTGCCCAACAGAACAAATGTGTAAGCTTTACTCATTAAAATACATAATAACAAAATGGTTGCACTTGTCTTCACATTGCCTATTTATTGTCGTTATGAAATGTTCTCTATTTTTTTTAGGTGGACGAGGATATTAAAAGCACCATAATCAAAATTTATTTTTGAAAAATTATTGGTTATTTCTATTTAATTGAATTTAATTGTTCCTAATTTAATAGTTTGTCAAGGATTTTCAAGCAGACACACAAACCTATAAATAAAGAAATACATGAATGCAAATAGATAGATCGATAGATTAGAGCTTTTGCAAGTCTTCCTACCTACAGCATCAGCAAACATTGACTATAAATTACTTTTGTATTTGTGTTTTGATAAAAAAAATTTCAGCACATCACAGTATATATATGGTGGTGATTTAAACTCTATCGATATTTTTGACAATCTACAAAAATGCGTATAAAATTATGATATAGGTATTAACTCTCAGAACAGACCTCAAGTGGAATGAATATATAGAATCCATAGCTAAATCCGCTCCCAAGAATGTCGGTTCTCTGTGTTGGGCCAGGAAGTTTTTCCCGTCTAAAACAATCCTGCACATATATAAATCTGCCATCCGCCCGTGCATTAAATATTGCTCCCATATCTGGTCGAGTGCTCCTGCTATCCACCTAGGTGTCCTTGACATATACACACACGCATATATATATATATATATATATATATATATATATATATATATGCATGGGTGTATGTATATGAGACATGCACACAGATATGAGACACACACATATGTGTGTATATGTTTGCGTGCGTTAATTTAATTACACTCTATTTATAGATTTACCGAATTTTATCTACACATAATGAAACTGCATTGAGCATTTTGCAATGAAGCAAAATTTACAAATTCTTCTTGGTATGTGAATATAATCTCTCCAAACTTGGAATAAAAACAAAATAACCGATTTTATTTCATCTTCACAGCCAGGATCATCCATGGTATGTTCACGGTAGACAACAGTTCCGATTCTCTTCGTTTTCATCTGATGAGAAACTAGTTACACTCACACAGCTTCTTCCCCAGAAACTATACTTTGTGGAACAAATTTTAGCGAGGCCGATTTTCTTACAATCACAATCTTGGTCTCTTTATGTCAAATGTCAAGCGAATATCTATCCTACGCCCCCTTACAATTTACTGCGGTAAATTTAAACCCAGGTTTTTACAGTGTTTCACTGTTCGTTTGAAGATTTTCTGTTTTCAAAGTTAAAAACAGCGAGGATGGAAAAGAAAAGAAATACAGTATATGAATAAATTTAACTAGATTGCAAGAAACTCTTTCAAAATTAATTAAAAAAATGAAACTAACGGCGTCTCTTGTTCATGCACATCTGTCGTCGCAACTACCTGAATGAACACAGGTCGATTAAATACCAATGGATGAAAGTCGTCACAAATATTTTTTTTTCCATTTTGTCTAACAATTTCCTCAAAATGCTCTTGATATATATATATCCTTATCTAATTTATATATATATATATATATATATATATATATGTGTGTGTGTGTGTGTGTGTGTGTGTATGTATGTATGTGTATATGTACATACATGTATATGTATGTATATATATGTGTATATATATGTATGTATGTGTATATATGTATGTATGTGTATATGTACATGTAGAACTTTGTTTGAACCCACCTAAAATCAAATTTCGATTATACTTTAAATAAATTATGTGCGTGTGTGTGTGCGTGCGTGTGTGCGTGCGTGCGTGTGTGTGTGTGTGTGTGTGTGTGTGTGTGTGTGTGTGTGTGTGTGTGTGAATAATTGTATTAATAGAAATGGATTCTTTTCGAGATTTACCTTTGAATTTAATATTTTTAATTTAAAATTTAAAATTTAATATTTATTTTTAAGTTTCTAAAAAATTTATTTTAGATGTTTCTATAAAAATTTATCCCAGTCATTATTTATTCAAACTAAAATCTGTTTGGTAAATGTTCAATCGTTTTGTTTTTCAACATTAATGTCAGCAGTTTTCTTTTGTTGTTAAGTAAAGATTTTTTCATAGCTAACTTCCCAGTCAGCCACCCCTTTGCCCTTTTTTCCTTTCTGTTCCACCTGCCACTTCTATCCCTCTGATATGGTTAATTTTAACATTTAAACTTGTATGGGAGAGAGGTGTCTGTTCTAATATGTAATATAGTGGTCTGTCTGCTTTCCCCTTCTTAATTTATTACACTCAAAAATTGTTAATCCCACCACTTTTTTCCTGTATAAGGAAAAAATGACTTCTACCGGTATAAAATCTTTTAACACATTTGAATTTGAGTAAATAAAATTTTCGTTTCACCGTTGCTGAAGAAGCGAGGATTTCCTCATACTAATGGCTATCCAATAGATTTAAATATCAAAATTTTTGTTTTATTTTTTGTATTTGGTTATGTAAATAGAATGTAATATTTGCATCGAGCCCTCCACCTTTATGAATTGTAATATAATGGAATTAATATTAATAGGATAGGGTTTTTGCGATTTACCTATTTGATCATAGTTTTGGATTTAATATATATATATATATATATATATATATATATATATATATATATATTAAATAATATATTTAATAAAAGTATAGTTTTAAGTTATGCTTATTTTCGATCAAAGTACTCGGTATCTGAGACAGACGGTATGTAAATAATAAAAGTCAACATTGAGGTCAACAACCAGCGATGTCAACCTGTTTATATGCATGAAATATATTTCCCAGGTCTGATAACTGTGTTTAAGCATGAAACCATCTGTCACCTCTGGGTGTTGACCTAAATGATATAGATAGATAGATAGATAGATAGATAGATAGATAGATAGATAGATAGATAGATAGATAAGAGTGTGTGTGTCCTCTTTTTCAAATTACAAATCACTTTCCGCTTGGCTACTGCAGATACAAAAGTTATCTGAAATTAAAGCTATGTCTAAGCTATCGACACATGTATGATCTTCAGAGGTATAAAATAAAAATCCAATAGAAAAACAAACGAAAGATTATTGACGCACATTTATATTCTTCAAAATGAACCATCTGTTAATAAAAAAATAACTACAATCCCAAACCCTTCATTTTTGAAAGTTTTTTTTTTAATCGTATCAGCCCGAGTAAGGCGGTAACGCCACTGATGTGCAGGGAGCTACGTAATAGTGAAAAGATTGGAAAAGAGAAAGCCGGAAACCACATCCTAAACAGGGAACAAGGGATGAGCCTCTTAACCAGTTCAATAGACGTGGGTGGAGTGTGAACCGGGCGATAGATAGATCTATCTACTCCAATTGAAAAAAAAAACAAAGTTTGAAGATTGGAAAAGAGAAAGCCGGAGACCACATAAAAAACATAAAAGAAACAGAATCGAACAAGGTTTTCATTTATAACTTCTATTTCATAATTTGAAATTGATAAATAAAAGTTCTAAAACAAACACATAAAAAATCTATAGGCTTTATTTTAGTGTTTACAATTTCAGTTGGGAAGTCCAATTGCATCAAGTGCAGTTGCAGACCAACTAGGAATCGGAAGTAAATCTAACAAATCTAAGATAATAAATCATTTATTTCTGGATTTCAGAGGTTTTTTTTTAATGAGGTTTTTCAGTGAACTTCTATATTGCAGTTTTGAAGGTAACACAATGAAACAAGTTTTAAGAATTTTCATTTTAACTTTAGGAATATGAAGGAATTGGACAATAGCATCCAAAATTGCTGTTGGAAATTATCTGACTCTAAAATACTCAAGTAAAAAAGATTACTTAGCATGACACAAAATTTAGTTCAAATATGACAAATATAATAAAAACAGAAAGAATTAAAAAGGAAATTAATGACATTTTTTTTTTAAATGTTATGCAGGAGATTTTTTTTAAGTTAAAAAATAAACACGTTTCTGTTTTATGCTTTTATTACATAAATGTCATTTTTATTAAGTTCTGTTTAAGATTGATAACATTTTTCCTTAGAATTGAGATTTGAGCAAAAACAGTTTTCTGCAATGTTTAAATGTATGAATATACAGCAATTTACCTGTCATGCCTCTAAATTAAAAAAAAATTCACATTATGGAACTCATGAAAAATTTATGAAACAAGTCTGATGATAAATTTTATGAAGTTGACATTTCCATAAAAATTCTTAAATAAAAGGAATTTGACTGTCTCAAGTTTTCTAACAATAATAATCTGAATGTAATTAGCAAGATCTAGTTATGACATCCAATCAGCTCAGAATCCAAAGAGTTTCTAGGGTACAGTTAGGTAACAGTTAATCTTCTTTAAACTATGATGTAAAAGCTTAAATGAAAAATTTTCCTACCATCCTAAAACAATTAATATAAAGGAGTTAAAAATTCTTCAGATTTAATTTCTAAATTTTGAGTGTGCTTTTGTGAGAATTAGAAAAATAAAAATAGTAAATTAAATAATGGAAAGCAACGAAAACAAATCTAAGACAGTAAATCATTTACTTCTAGATTTCAGATTTTTAATGAGGTTTTCTAACCAGAAACACTGAGGATGTGTAGATGGTGAAATTGCCATCATATGAAATTGGCAGACTAAGTTTAAATTCCAGTGAAGGTTGCTGTATTCACTTCACTCTAATGTTTTTGGGAAAGGCATGAACCCATCCCTTCTTTTAGCTATGGGTAAATAACAGGACTCTTTAGTCCTGGTAAAACAACTGAACTGTAAAGAAGGCAATGAAAAATAAACCATATTTGCCAATAAGTCATGGTAATTTCACAAATATTAAAAAGGAAGTTGTAGAGATCCATAATTGCCTGCATGCTTATATGACATGATGGTTATAAAAAAAACTGTCCAAGTTTAACTATGCAGCAGATAAAAAAAGTGGTAGTGGAAAACTGATGCAGTGTCAAAATTCAAGTTTTTAACATAACAATCCACTTCAGGACTATTTTTAAATGAAAGATTTACATTGGTCTAAAAAATGTTCAAATTGATAATTCTGCAGTTAGGTCTTTAAAGAAAGCTAAAAGTACGCGCAAGTAAATGCATTTTCCGAGTTTCTAATTTAATCTTTTTAAATTTTTGAAACCTGGGAATTAATGACAATGACCACAGATTTTCTTTTAATATAGAGGAAAGATTTCTATGTCACGTCACATACTGAACGATGTACCATAGTCAACCAGTAAAAGGCATGAAATCTATTTGTTTTAATAAGCATCCTATAAAAACAAAAGAATTTAATATGAATTTTATACTCAACGATGTACGATATATGTCGAAGTTCTATGGTTTAAATTAGGCAAAAGAAAAAGAGGTAACATACCGTTTCGGAGTGTGAATGTCTTCTAGCATCTCAGTACCAAGTCGGCAAATTAGCCGTGTTCCACTGCTCAATACTATTTGTCAGCGTTTTTTGTTTTGTTATATAAAAATATATAAATCATTCAAATGACTAATACACATTGCCGTTAGACGTGATTAACATGAGCTTCTGCGTTTTAAATCATTGGATTCAATCTAAAAAAATAATCTACACTTCTGATCTTCTTTCCCCCACTTTGAATAACGCCAACTACTGAAGATGAAAACGCCTTCATTTTGAATAATTTTCAGAAAGGAATTCGCAGTTTGGAAATGAATGCCTGGATAAATGCAATACTCTTAAAATGTCTATTCTTTTTAATAAAGCTTTTTATAAGAACTATTGTGGCCTTATTATATATTAATGTTATGATATTTTATGCTCATATTAATTTTTTGATCAGTTTATACAATTTTACAAAAGTTGCCGTTATAGACATAAATATGATTTTTTGCTAATCTATGCATTACCAAATTTGTGAAATATTATTCACACACTAGAAAAATACATTTAAAATCAATACCTTCAATAAGCATATTATATCTATCATTTTTAATAAATATTTAAAACGTGTACTGAATATATATATATATATATATATATATATATATATATATATATATATATATTATTTAAATTCACTTGTTTAAACATTATATTTACTGGATATTTGCCAACTAAACATGTAGAACCAAATCTGTACTGTTATTTAACCCATGAAGAGATGGATCATTTTTTATGTAAACAAACGTAAACAAAGACAATATTACGAAAGCATACATAAAGATACGAAATGGTATTAACCGAACATATTTATTTAAATTTATTTGTTTGAACAGTATTTTTAATGGATACTCTTATATAGTGAGAGAGAGAGAGAGAGAGACAGGCAGACACAGAGATAAAGGGAGAGTTGTGCCAAAAAATATATATGAAAAATTGTGAAAAGGTTTCGTGACGCGTTTCTTCGGACTGGGGTTATCGTTGTTGTTCAAACTACATGCCTAGGAACAAGAAATGTTTGTAGTTTGCAAACTTCTGTTTTTTCAATCTACTTAAATTCATATATATAATTTTTCTTTTTCTTGCCATCATCTTTATTATCACAATGTGGAATATTTAAGAACAAACATGACAGTAAAGAAAAGGAAAATATACTACAACAGTAAACTCAATCCGATGAAATACTAAAGGATGAAACGCATGACAAAAACGATTGCTAATTTGTCAATCATCTTTTCTTTCTGTCCCCGATATATAAAGATTGATATAAAAATGTATATATTGTTATCCCATAGATATATTGATAGATATGCATCATTGATTCAAGAAAGAATATTGTCAATGATATAATTATCTTCCAATATGTTGTGCAAAAGCAGATATGCATAAAATATTGAATTCTATGCAAGGTATCTCTTGTCATCAAGTAAAGTATATTTTTCACTTGTTCTTGCAAGCAACAACAAATTAAAGTATTTCAAGTCACCAAAGCCTACAATTAGATTTAGCAGACATATACAACGCACTTAAGGATTTACTGATTAATCCCCAGTCAAATCGACATAAGATATATCAGAGCGTCTATTTTGCAATGATAATTATTTGTCACCTTGTAAAGTCAAAGTCCTATTTAATGGATTTTATTCGATTATAAACAAAGTGTCTGATCATATCCTGTTGTGGATTCCAGGTGAGGAACTGCACAAAATAACGAACAACAAAAACAGTTACTGAGATAGAAAAGTAGGTTATATTGAACGTAATATACAAACCTGAACACAGATTAGTAAATCCAGGAATACTATTAGTAAGAATTAAATACATACAAGACTTGAAGTGAAGTTGTTGGAAATTGTATATCCGTGTATATTATTCTAGCTGAGTGGAACTCAGAGCTAGTCTGATTTCTGATGCGGTATTCTCTGGGTAACTTCGATATCTCTCGGTAACTTACGTATCAGTTCCGGCACTCTCAGATGACTCTAACGAATCTCTACTATTACTCTCAACTCTCAACCGCTGTTCTCTCTATGGCAGGAGTATATGTATACTCAACCTAGTCCATTGCCATATAAAAAGTTGAGATCCCATAAAATATCCATAATAATTTTCGATGTGTTTGTTATTGTTATAATATTATTAAGATTAGATAAATTGTTTTGAATTGTAGATGTTAATAAGTAAGTATGTAATATTATATGCCATTATCTTATTTGTGTTTGCATATCTTGTATTTCATTCTCTTAACGTTATCGCTAAAATAATATGTCTATTATAATCTGAATCAAAAATACTCATGGCAATAACAATTCTGAAACAGTTACATATAAAATAAAATGTCACTACTATTCCTCAGAATATACTGGAGAAACTTACATAAATTAACAAAAAAGTGTTTCTAACATTTCATCAAATGCATTCGTCATAGGGTGAAATAAGTTCAACCACAACTTCGGTCTAAAGAATGTAACAATTATTAAAAGAAAAAACAACTTGGACGGAATTTTTTTGAGATTTCCGCTATCGAAACTTGCCAAAAATTAAAATGAACATTGAATTTTTAAAATATCTCCTTCAAAAAAATAATATACTCCTTTTCTCAGGTATTATCTGTCAGTCAGTCAGTCAGTCAGTCAGTCAGTTAATCCCCTTACATGATACACTTGGGAGATCATGTCTCTTTCAATCCATGTCTGACTTGGCAGAATATTTTCCCGAGATAAATTGCCATTTCTGGCGGTAGACCGGTTGCAAACCAAGACTATAAAAGTCAGTCGTACCGCTATTCAACCACAGCTAGAAGGAGAAGAGACAGATTTATACCATTCCCAAGGGTATTTGTGTGTAAGCGAATGAAATGAATTCGATTAGAATTCCATCTCGGCTCTCCGACTTCTCATTCTGAGCCGATATCAATTGCACCACAACCGACATATACATAGTCATAAAAATGTTATAAAATTTAGTACATTGATAATAAACCATATATATATATATATATATATATATATATATATATAGTGAAGTAATACAATTAAGTAATATCCTTGATAATTGGTATGGTTAATACCACGGGGAGGATCTTGCTCCGATGAAAATCCTATGTTAGAATTTTCATCGGAGTTTCTCCGTAATAATAACATTAACAATACCAGTAATGTTATGAAAATAAGTCAGACAAATTCATAAATTCATCGGTGATAATTTATTTTGTTAATATATATATATTCTTTTATTTGATATTATATTACATCACATACCTTTCTCCATAATATACTTTCACTTTGACTTGCATCGTATGCCTGGAAAATATGTATCAGCGTTCTTACATTCCTACGTCTTTTAAAATTTAAAGCATTTTTAATTCTGTTTTAAATACATGCTGTAAAATTAAATCCTTACGTTTGCCTTAGAGGACAAAACGCTTTGATAAAAAACCAAAAAGAATCGCGTTGGTAAATGATAGTCTTCATTTTGATTTTCTTCATTGTCATTTTCAGCTGTATTTTTACATATCTGAAATTTCGCATGCACACATATATAGACAGACACACAGACAGATGCACACACGCACGCACACTCACACACACACGTATATATATATATATATATATATATATATATATATATGATTAATTTTTAGTAATTAATTTTCAGTGATTAATTTCTGACCAACGGTAACCCATTTTTCAAAGCAGGACATAAAATATTTTTCTGACGGAATATTTTCAAACAAATCTTAAGTCAATAAAAAGTGTCCCCGATTTGTGCATTCATTTTTCATCGAATAGAATTACTGTTTATTTACTGTAGTTTGCGCTCATTACAAAATGTCTTCCGCGTGAAAGTGTTTAATTAACTTTCAGCTAATAACGTTAGTTTTAATTAATGAAGCGTTAAAACACTATTTGTGAGACCCTGTATGTGAAATAAGATATATACAACACCGAAGTTAGAAAAATCTCATTTGAGTATCTTATAAATGCATTGTATTTCACATTGTACGTCTTTGATCTGAACGCGAATCTAATAAACGGACAAAGTTACCTTATTAAATTTTAAACAAAAGACGTTTTTATTTGGCTATAAAATAGCTAATTATCACATGCAATCATTATTTCATGACACTTTCAATATTTCGTGCAAGTTCTCTCGAAGAACAGCTTCTATTTAAATGCAGACCATGTCTAAAAAAGTAATAAACGCAAAAATAAGGTTTTTCGTTTCATACTCTTATCTTTCTCGACTAGATAGAGTCACAGCGTGATTGAATGGGAAAGAAAAAGTAGATAGGAATAGTGAGTAATGTAAAACTAGGCAAGAAAAGATTTCATGCAAAAAATAAGAACATATAGAAGACATTCCAACGAGTTTTTCAAGAAAGAAAAAAAATCTCATCAAATTTCAAGTTCAGTTTATTTTCCGCCACTTTCGATTCACTCGGCAAAAAAAAAAAGAGAAAAAATGTTCAGTCGATGCGTGTGTTGTCACGTAGTGGAAATAAGAGAAAAAGAATAGGCAGAGCAAAAAAATCCGACAGCGTAATCTACCATCTTCAGACGGATGCAGTGCGTTACGTGAGGCTGTCGGAAAAGGAAAGTATCAAACCTAGCCGAAGAGAGCAAAATGATAGCGCGCCATCCCAGGTTTCTTTATTGCTGAAACGTGATGTCGGCGCCATTTCCATCCAATGTCCGGTCAGTCAGGCTAATAAGAGTCCATTCTTTGTGCTTTTTCCTTTGCAGGACCACGACCAATCAGAATATTCTCGATCCGAATCCATCAGAACAATTCCAGATATCTTTTGTACTGTGCATGTATTTATTTGTTTCTTTATTTGTTTTATATTTTTTCTCCATTAATTCTACTAATCTCATTTATGTTTTGTTCAAGTTTATTTTAGTTTTTTACAATAATTCGAATTTCGATTACTATTTTGTAAAATAATGAACGTGTGGGTTGATCGTGTTAATTCAAGTCATGTACCTTTTATAATGAATGTTTCAGAATCTTCAATTAGTAACCGGTTTCAACTCAGACTTGCAAGGTAAATATATTTCCTTTTTATGTAAATTATGTTCAGCATTTTAATTATGAATTTAAAATTTTCGGTTGTAAATTTTTATAATGTTTTTGGTTACTATATTTTGAACACACTGTATTTAAAAAAGGTTATTAAAATAAAAACATTTCTTATTTGGAGGTTCGTGAAGCGTTACCATTTCGGCAATGTTTGTATTGGCATTTTGGTTTTCTACCGTTGGAGTTTCGGCAATGATAATGTTGGCGTTTCGGTTATGCTAGCATTGGCCTTTCGCTTATGATAGCATTCGTGTTTCGGCTATGACAGACTTATGTCAGAAATTTTACGTTGGTGTTTTGGCTTTGTTAGTGTTGATATTACGGCTATATTTTCAGTTTTTGTAGCGTTAGAGTTTCGACTACGGATCTTTTGGAATTTCAGCTATGTTCGTGTTTGCCTTTCATCTATTTTCGCATTTACTGTTCAGGTTATGTTAACTTTAGTGTTTCAGCTGCAGTAGCTCTGTTAGTATTTTTTGTTTTTAATCATGTCACCCCAAGCAAGGCATTCCACTCCCACTATAGCGCAGAAGGTTAAACAGGGCGATAGACGAGTTAGGATGTACATAGGGGGAGAGTTGGAGAGAATGGGAGGGTTAGTGTGTTAGGAGGTGTCTATTGACCTTACATTTAAACTCCTGGAGGTTATAGCCGTCTGGGAAGTAAGCATGCGGAAGGGAATTCCACAGGCGGGAAGTGCGAGAAAAGAAGCTGTTGGAGTAGAAATTGCGGTTACATTTCATCGATTTCACTGTAAAAGGGTGGGACCTAGTTGCCAATCTAGTATCTCGTGCAAACTCACAACTAGGGGGCACCAGTGATTTAAGTTCATCATAACAGAAGCCATGAAAGTAATTATAGAAGAGGCACAGGGAAGCCACGTCAGCCGGTGGGAGAGTGACTGCAGGCGGTCAACTAAGTCGGTATCAATCACGTTACAGATTCTGCGCTTTATTTTGTCAAAAAGCCCGAGGAGAATAGTAGGGGCACCCGACCAGATGTGGCAACAGTATTCAAAACACGGGTGGATGGTAGAATTGTATAAAGTGCAGGATAGATTCAGGCGGAAAGAATTTCCGGGCCTTGCACAGAGAGCCAACATTCATAGCAGCGGATTTAGCACTGGATTCGACGTAGTCATTCCACTTGAGGTCCGCTGAGAGTGTCAGGGCAAGCAAGCGTAGTGTTTTACTGTCTGGAAGGCATTTTTAAAGCTCGATGGTTTACTTAATATTTGAGAAAAATATTTTTTATCTTACAATTGCAGTTCTATTATTATTAGTCTTTAATTTTTAATATGTTAAATAATTCTTACAAATGTTATCATCAGAAATCTAGACGTTCAAATCTCCTTTTATTATTAAATGTTACTTAATTGACACAATGTTAACAAAATTGAAATTGATTCAAATTTATGAAGAATCGTTTTGGGTCCACTTCACTTGATTTTTCGTATTTTCTTTTATTTTAAGCAAAATCATGAATTTATCTCGTATCTCTGTTAAATAACAGGAGAGCCATGACGCTCTACAACTTCAAAAACAGAACAGCTTTTTTGAAGAAGAAAGGGAACCATTTACTGAACTGAATGACCTGTATTTAGTTTTGGAGTTATTTTTAACTGTAAAAATAAGTACATATTAAATTAAGGCAAAATCAGATTAAATTCATCACGATTACTTTTTGGTGTTAAAGCTGGTGTTAGTTTTTCTAGAGTTTTCTTTTTCGTTTTCTTTAAAAGCCTATCTGATGAGCCCTTATTGATACATATACCTTTGCTAAGAAAGTATTTTAAGTCTTATGTTCCATCTTGAGAAGACAACCAAAGTGTGCTCTTTCTTATGTACTGATGGAATGAAACCGGTGTAAAAAATTAGTCCTAATATATCACCAATTCATGGGAGACGGGGTAGAATCTTTATTACACTTCTACGCCAGAATATAATAGGTTCTTTAACCATGTGATATATATATATATATATATATATATATATATATATATATATATATATATTATTGTAGCTGCAGTAGATAGTCGGAGAGAGTATGGATCTTACAGATATGTTTACCCTATATTATACAAGTCTCCATTTTATTCTGATTCTTTGTCTTGTTTATTATTATGCCTACGTCCTAGATGCTCACTGGTTTTGGTGAAATAATTGAGGAGTAGTATATTTTGTAATTCATCAGCGTTGTTTTCTGATTTATACGAGCATCACTTTAAGCTATTAAAAATGTTATATAGTTTATAGCAAAGAGTTTACTTCTATTCAACAACTCTAATAATTGAACAAGTAACATACATACCTCGTTTTTTTATTTGCATTTACCGATGGAAGACAGCAATAATACGCAACGGGTTACTAGATGTGAAAGAATCAGAAAAAAGAGGCATTTCTAAGGAGCAAGAATATTTAGAAAGAAATTCCATAACGTTTGGCATTGCACTTAGATTTTTAAAGATTAAAGTTAAGTGGAATGCATGGAGGTGAAAGAAAGTTTTACAAACGAAAAGTGCTAGCAAGGATATTGTTAGCAGAGAACTTACAGTTCATCTAATCAATTCAACTCTAAATTGATAAGAACTTGTTGATAATCTAGTACTGCATTTAAATTCATAATGACTACGTTTCATAGTGAAGAGATCATCCGGACAATTGCCAAGAAAATATTTATAGAAAAGACACAAAAAAACAATATTACGGAAGCGGGAAATGAATAAAGTTAGGGCTAATAATATTGATGATTTTTCTTTGGATTTTATACAATATAACCAAACATATCGCAAAAGCATGGGACTATATGTGGCAACAATAATGTAAGGTTAAACGATTGGCAGACTTATAGATATGTAGGATAGATTCTTATCTAGCACAGTACAATAACTCAACATACAGTCATAACAATTGGTATTAGTAATTTGTAGATTGGAGCCATCAGAAAAAATTATTGGAAACATAACCTTGTTATAGTAGTATTAAAATGGGTTATGAACTGCTACTTCGGTTACAGTCATCTTTGTCTATGAGTCATGAACCTTCAAGAAATTCAAAACTTTATTGATATTAGCAGCGTTTTTCTGTTTGCTATTACTTTTAATTACCATTTAATAGTGAAATTTTCACTTTTCCAGTCATCAATCAACGCCATTTTCTGACACATGTTGTCAAGCGATAAGAAACGTATTTAAACATTTTTTTCAAATTAAAATTAAAATGTCTACGCCCCGGTAAAACAGAAACAGTTAATTTGATTAATTATGAACAAGATTAAATAACAGTTACTTACTTTTTCTTAAGAAAAATCAGGAAAAAACAACGATGTTTTGTGAAGTGATCTCATTTTCTTATATAGTCGTTAAAGCAGCAAGTTGCTGGTAGAGTTGTTTACAAACAACAATGATTGCAAAATAATTGATACGGTAGGCGGTATATGCCAAATTATTTGCGACTGCATGCTCTGGAACCAATTCACCGTTCAACATATATATATATATATATATATATATATATATATATATATATGCGCTACAATATTCATTGTATATCATTGTGTATATATATATATATATATATAATTCCAGGTAAAGAGAACCCAAGGTTCTTTCGTTTTTGAGTTCTCTGATATATACTTTTTTTAAAATAAATATTGTAGCGCAAATATATATATATATATATAATTCCAGGTAAAGAGAACCCAAGGTTCTTTCGTTTTTGAGTTCTCTGATATTTACTTTTTTTAAAATAAATATTGTAGCGCAAATATATATATATATATATATATATATATATATATATATATATATATATATATATAATTCCATGTAAAGAGAAAACCCAAGGTTCTTTCGTTTTTGAGTTCTCTGATATTTACTTTTTTTAAAATAAATATTGTAGCGCAAATATATATATATATGCGCTACAATATTCATTGTATATAATTGTATATATATATATATATATAGTACATTAAAAATCGTTATATATTCATATTTCTATTCATATTTCTGTGAGGTGAGATGTGGTATTGTAACTATTTATATTATTGACAAACATTGTAATATTCCTCTGGTAAAAAATTGGCTACTGAGCTATAAGGTTTATCAGTCCAACAATTTAATTCAGCGATGTTACAGTTTATAAAAAATATTCGTTAAAGTAAACAAGTGACTTTATCCAAAGAGTTGTGAGTTCAATATCTGGCCGTACCAGACGTGTATAGAAACGTGAAGAGTTGATTTACTAAATGAACATGACTAATACCCAAATATCAAGAAAAGTATGGTACATGGAACTAAAACAATCTACCTCGTTGGACTCATCATCATCTTTTGACCAACCAATGTTTGATCGGAAATGCTTTGACAATTCCGCCAACACACACAATATCACCAAGCATTCCTGGACTTATCTCAGATGCTGTGAGTAGACATAATGGACTTTATTTGATGATAACATGTATTGCCGGACCTATATCCGGGTGTTTTTATATATGAAACACCATCTTAAAGAAAATTGCCAACCAAGTCACATGACGGCTCCCAAAGGGTCATGTCTATCCAATTCCTTCACAAGGCTTAGATAAACGCGTGGTATGGTTTTCAGGTATTTTGTAAAGAGGCTGCACGCTGGGATTGCCTTCTCCAGACCGATTAATATCAAGAAATCACCTTACTTACAAATCAAATATCGTGAGATTCAAACCTAAGTTTCCTCATCAGGAAGCCCCACGCCCCAAAATAAGCAGACGAAATAAACGGCTCAGTTCAAAGTATCAACGCCTTTGACCTGAAGAAGACTGGATCGTTATTACGGCCAAAACGCCGTCAATGTGACAATAAGAATTTGGGCAACAGGCTGAATAGTATTAATATGTGCAGATTTTGTCTTGGATTTCGTAGGAGATGCAATTTACAGTGGATTTACATACATACAAAATTTTTTTTATAGCAACCTACAACCTACATACAAACTTCTTAAACATCCTAAGAAAAAAAAGATAATAATCATTTTCGGGTGTAGTGTCGATCATTACGACTCTATTGCGTCTAGTCAGAAGTCAAAAACACAACTGAAAATGAAACTCGACTCATTCATAATTTTTTTTCGTTAAGTCAATAAATTTTTAATGTTATCGTAATTTCAGCGTTTTATTTCTTGTAACAGAATTGATTTTTATCTAATTCACGCCAATCAAAATATTTTCACTAATTTAATATTTATAAATAAAGATTTGAATAAATCTATTTATTTACTGATGCCTGCTATCTATCAACTTCTTTAAACAAAATTCTCCAAAATATTCCGGCCAAAATAAAGAATGCAGAATAAAGAAATGTCTCGTTTAATATCATGACAGACTCCGACAACATATTAAATCCCTTCATTGCATTCATAAACAAGGTGTTAATGCCAATAAGACGGAGCGGGTTACTGAGAGTAAAAAGGAATGAAAAGATTTCAATGAGGAAAAAGGACTATCAAATACAAGTTCCATATGTTAGCTATCAATGTTGCATTTACATTTTTATTTTTAGGTGGCATGGCAGTAAGAAATCGGAAAAAGTTCCAGTGGTAAGAAGTGCGCGATTAAAATATTGAAATGGAAGTTAAACTTAGATCTACAGAAACATTTAGCTATTTGAATCAATCTTATTATTTTTGTCACAGTAAAACTGTTCAGAGAAAAGAAGTCTCCTTTTGATATCTTACTAGTCTTCATTTTCATTTAAGAATATTCTTAAGTCATGGATACGAAAACCCTGAAAGTAACAGTTTCAAGCAAGCTATGCCGTTAGTCACTTTTGAACTATTTTTGTTTTCAGTGATTTTATTGTCACTTTAGGCTTTATTAAGTCACTGGTCATTTCAATACCAGAGCAAAGGTAACAGTAATATAAACCGTTATTTATAATGAAGCATTAGGTATTCAGTGAACGAACAGTGTTTCTCCTGTTTGAAATTCATTAAATCTTTTTATTGAAACAATTATGAAGCAAAATAGAATTATCATGTCTGGTAACCATAATCGCTCTTTTCAGTACTGGTAGGCACTTCTTTCCTAAATTTTGTTTAAAGTAAGGTGGAAGGTCAGCATCTTGATTCTATCAGTATCCCCTCTTAGAATTACTTAAGAAGAACTGAAGAAGATTCTGAGTGAAACATGCAATCAACCACTTCAAACAATCACTTCTCTATCGTCTTTACTATCACAGAATTTTAGTGTACCTGTCCAATGAATTTTTCTCTTTGTTACTAAGACTTTTCAGGCTTTAAGATTTTAAGCGTACAACTAGATTAGCAACAAGGTCTTATCATCTTACATTTGAATTGGCGAGATGTAATCGAAATTTCTATGCCCACTTTTCCGTTATCTCAGATGCCGTTCCGTGCTTCTTGCTTTCAAGTCAACTTTGATCCTTAAAAATATTGATACAATGTCAAACATTATCTTCTGTTTATTAAATTCCTTTTGTTTTACTGTTCTTTCTCCTTGATAATTTGTTTTCATATTTTCACACTCAGCAATTCATTGCGTTTAATGCTATTATTATATAGCTTAGGTTGGAATTATTAAAAATAATAAAAAGAAACAAATTATCATCCGATTCATTGACTCAACAAATACATTTTTTCTGCTGGTTAAACACCCCAGGAAAGATTCTATCGAGATTGAAAAAATTATTCCCTCAAAATCCTTTCTAATCGTCAATGCTGGAAGATGTTTATATTGAGCAAGTTTTTCATTCGATTTTATCGGGTTGTCCATCAAAACAACTTTATATCAACTTCATGGAATTGTTTTGTTTGCAGTGTCAAGATCCTGTCTATTTCTTATAGACATATCAGAAATCGGAGGATCCCAAAATGCGAATTACAGGTTGAGGATACTAAAATCAAGCAAGTACAAAAATTTTAGTACTTGGGAAGTGTTCTAACGGAAGACAGAAAATGCGACACTGAGATCCGAAGGCGATTCGGAATGGCCAAGGACGTGTTCCAGAAACAGAACAGAGTTTTATGATGTAGGAAATTTCACTCGAATCATAGATGAGAGTTCTGGATTGCTAGATGAGGTCTGTTTTTTAATATGGCAGTGAATGCTGGACAATATTAATAAAGATGAAGAAAAACTTGAAGCAATTGAAATGTGCTTCTACAGAAGGATGCTGCGAATAACATGGATTAAACATGTGAGCAATGATGAGGTTTTAGAA
Source organism: Ascarosepion bandense (assembly GCA_037127315.1). Classification (NCBI taxonomy): domain Eukaryota; kingdom Metazoa; phylum Mollusca; class Cephalopoda; order Sepiida; family Sepiidae; genus Ascarosepion; species Ascarosepion bandense. The sequence continues at coordinate 3,807,935 of JBBBDQ010029090.1, forward strand.
AGAATGGAAACGAAAAGAAAATTAATACTGACCATCAGGAAGAGACAGCTGATGTTCTTGGGACATGTGATGAAGGAAGGCTTCGAAAGTCTGATACCCAAAGGTCAGTTAGAGGGAAACAAAGACAGGGGAAATCAGCGGATAACATATTTATATTCAGTATGAGCAGGTGGATGGCAGAGCAGGGTTTGTGTGGAGTAACATGAGAAAGCATTCTAAGAACCACCAGGTATAGGGAGACGTGGAAAGCCATCATCGCCTACGTTCTAAAGGGACATGACACATAGAAGAAGATCCTGTTTATTTGAATGTTTTCGCTTTAATCTCATACATTCTAATGTTGTTATTAATAATATCTATGTCCTTATAGTTTTATTTTGTTTTTATAATATTAACTATAAGGGCATAGAGGAAGGAAATTAATTTCCAGTAGTTTTTGTCTATGTCCTTATAGTTTTTTTTTACCATTTTTGATTGATTTATTTTGTTTTTGTTTTTTTTTTTTTGGTGTTTTTTTTTTTTTGGTGTTTTTTTCGTCTTATTAAACGTTTTTGAGTTCATAAATCCAAAACAATTTCCTGTTATAAGAATTTATGGGGGGATAGCAATGAGTTTTCCAGATACAAGTTTTAATATTTTATTGTTAGATGGGAGAAATAATGGATCCAAAATTTTCTAAAGGTTATATGCGCTTTACTGAATGTAATGAATTCTACTCTCCAATTACTCATTTTCTATTCATTACACAGATCCTTACAGTTGTCATTGTTTTGCTTTTATTAAATGGTAAAATAATGGTAAGAGCAGTGATGCTTAGTAGCTATATTTGGAGGTAGAAGATCTTCTGTGTTGCTTCAACCTGAAGTAGTTGGCGTGCGATCTGCTACTGTTGTGAGGACATTGTGTTCATATTGGTGAGCATCTACGCAAGGTGGCTTTCAGAATCTACACTAGACACATAGTAATGATCATTTTTCCGCATTCACCATCATTCAGCATCTAATACGCATTTTATCCAATGTACCTTTAATAGGCTAGATAGAAATTTCCGAAAAAGGCCTATCAAGGCTATAATGTCGAATATTCTAAACCCCCTCACACAGCTCTAATTAGATAATAAGGACAGGTGTGCTTTGCATAGGATAATATATAACTGGTCCTAAAAATCACACTGAAAATTATCACAATATAAAAATAAAAGCAAAAAAGCAGTGAAATGTTCTGACATTAATTGCATTTAATTTCAAATTAACCGAGGAATTAGAATTAACAAGAATATCTAATAAATCACAAGAAAAAATAATGAAACTCTCTTCTAATGAGCGTCGTCCTCTCTCTCTCTCTCTCTTTCTCTCTCTCTCTCTCTCTCTCTCTATATATATATATATATATATATATATATTGTTTGATTATTTATTTTTTAGTCATAATCAAATTAGACCGGTGCACATCTACATTAAAAGTGTTTAATACAATTATATTGTAGAACTTTTGTACATTTTTTATTTGTAAACAAGTTATTACGCTTATTAATAAGCATAATAACTCATTCACAAATAGAATACATATATATATATATATATATATATATATATATATATATATGCTATTCAATATGAAAATATAATTCCGATCTAACGATCGCAGTGGTTTATAAAACTTCATAAAACTTATATACAGCGTCCGTTGCGTAAATAATCGCCATTTTAAATATTTGATTTAGCCCATGTGCGTTGTTTTTTTGTTTTTTTCATTTTGATAAATGTACATTATAGTAAGATCTATTGGGTACCTCTTGGGCGAAAAAAACCACCATGATGCAATTCACTCTTCCAGAAATTTGGAAATGGCTTAATCTGATGCTTGTCTTTCGCGCCGGAAACTTCAAGACAAATATTTCAGAGTGTTTAGATGCCAATGTGACTGCTGTGGAGACGATTCGGAAAGAGTTGGATGATATATCTTGCCAATATAATGGTGCCTGGAGTGATTACTAGTAATTATCGGACGGGACAACATCTGGTTAATACGGCGGGTAGATTAAGCGTTTTCAAGTAGATTTTCACCCATTTTGCAGTATGTGGCTGAGAGTTGTCATTTTGCAAAAGCGGCCTTTTTTTTTTTTCAATGCTTGGCTCAAACATATCAATTGTAGTCGATGGAGATCTGCCGTGATTATTCGGTTAGTGTGAGCAGCAGTTAATATACTACACCCAGCGGATCCCAATAAGTGCAGAGCAGAAGCTTCGAACCATAGATATTCGGATTTGCAGCTGATGTCGATGCATAGCTGGGCTTACCTTACGATCTTTTACGCTTAGGATTATCATATTGTATCTAATTTTTATCACTGGTCACAAAAAAAAACGACTTTCGTTTCTGACCGTTAGAACAGCTGTTCACACGTAACGCCTATCGATATCTCTAAGCTTCACTTCATACGGCATCCAACGGCCTTGCTTTTGAATCATCCCGAATGCTTTCCAATGTTTCATAAATACAGAGTGATCAACTCCTAATGATTCTGCAAATTCAGCGTGAGCCTGTTATGCGTCTTTATGAAGTAACGCTTCCAATTCTTTGTTTTCAAACTTTTGAGTGTGCCAGAGCGTTTTTTACCTTCAACCTCATATTATTATTTTTAAGCGTCTAAAACAATTCCTGCATGTTGTTTCTGGTAGAGCATGATCTCAGTAAATCTTAATAAGTATGCTGTGTGATTTAGCTGCAGCTTTCTTTTGAAGAAATTACTGCAGTAAAAATCCTCACAAATACATTTTTTTTCACAAAATCCGATATGAAATCTATGAAAAATAAAGTAATTTGAACTTAGGCAAAATGTCTTGCACTGAATTTCAACCATGCATATAGTACTTCCTTATAGATGCGTTATCATCTGAAACTACAAGCACGCAGTTTTAGTAAAACTATCTATTGCAAAAAAGCGAGCAATTATTCAAGCAACTCATATATATATATATATATAACTTATCAACTCACACTTTAATATACTTTGAAAAGGTTTTATATATAGGCAAAAAATATATGGAAAAAGTGAGTTGAAAATGAATCTCCAGTTTAAAGACCGAATATGCATTTTTTAACTTAACGTTATCAGCTTCACACTTCTACGATTTTAAGAATTTCAATTGAGATACAGAGACGTGTGGATACGCATCCGACTTGCTTTTGACTGAAGTTGAAAAATACTTTTCATTTTATGCAGAAAAATGGCGACTTAGATGACTATCTGTTTCAAATGCAATCGGATTGGTTGATTATGATCATGTGACAAGGCATAATAATTCTTGTACCTAACGTTTACGATTATAAGTGTTCGTTGTCAGAAATTAGAAGTGTCAGATTTCATTGAGTGTGTCTAATGACAATTAATTGTTAAGTAGTTCTTGTCAACAAGGTGTTAATTGCTTCATGACTACAATGCGCTACGTAGTTTATGACAACAAGGTGCTAAGTTATTCATGGCAAGTGTCATGGATTCAGTTTCATTGAATCTTAATGACAATCCTTAAACTGTTCAAGACACAAAAATATGAGTGTGTGTGTGTGTGTGTGTAAATTATTTTTTAGTGTTTCCTGCTTTACATACTTTATATGTATGAAGTATACTTGATATGCAACAATATTTCATGTACATTACTTTGATTATGACAGCAAGGAATATTTTACAGTTTTTATTCAATTAAAATTATTTTCGTTAAAGACTAAGTATAGAGATAAATTATCCATAGTTTTTTTTTGTTTTTGTTTTCCGGACGTCTTCGGAAAATGATCTGTAAATATACAAGGTGGTTAATTTGCCTGGTAAGGAAGGGGTGGTACTGTATTATTCTTTTGTTTCTCATAGTGGTATTGGAAAGTTGTATTTTCAGTAACAACTGAACTGATTATGGAGGTCTTACTCATTTTCGAAATGTATACAAAGCGTTTTAACAACATTCGTACGAGGAGTAGTTCGCGTAACTCATTATGGATGTCTTAATTAGTTTCGAATTGTATCCAAAACTTTTTAACAACATTCAACGAGGAGTTGTTCGGGAAAGTATGTAAAGAGTTTTAACATCTTAAAACATTTTATGTAATAATATATAGATATTTATAATCTTTCTATCTTGTTTTCGAGGAATGTCTTTAAGGATTAGGAGGTTTATGTGTGTGTAATTGTTTATCTGTGTGTGTGTGTGTGTGTGTGTGTGTGTGTGTGTGTGTGTGTGTGTGTGTGTGCATCTGTTTCTGTGTGTGTGTATATGTGAAAATTTCAAATAGAGCATATCTATAAAATAGCAATATAAATGAATTCAATCTGTGAGGTGAATTAAAAGATATTTATTTTTAACAATTATTTATGTGCAAGAGGAAAATATTATTTTTATTTTCAAAATATTTATCAGCTTCCGAAGGCAATAACATTTTGATCAAGTATACAAATATATGTTACAAAATAAAATCATAAATGATTATGCAAATTAGATTAATATCTTCTATATATAAATGTTGAATATGTAAATATAATATTAATCTAAACATCGAAGTGAATATTAAAATTTTCACGCATCATGTAGTGTTGACTCTGATATCCGCACTTCCTATGTAAATTAATTATATATATATATATATATATATATATATATATATATATATATATATATATATATTCATGATAGTAACACATTGCGCTTTCTTAAGATATCTTTTCTTCTTGCACCAATACAAATATTATATTGGATCGATTACGAGATATACTTCGATGAAATTCGGCTCATTGTATTGGACTAGATAATTCTTCTTACCATTTTCACGTACATTGAACATTGCTGCGTTATCCGGCCTGCTTGATCTGCGATGTATTTGGAGGTTTGTGCAAAAATTCAACGAAGAATCTGCAATGTTATTGATTCAGATCTGGCATCTCAGCCGTAATCCTTTCCTAACTTCGTAACAAAAGACTTTTGTTTTTGTATACATATTTTCATAGTAATTGTTCTGATGATCTTTCCTTTTTGATACGTCGGCGCTACCAATTTAAGCACTGTAATGTTGAACCTGTCTTTTGGTATAAATATTTTGATTTTATTGAACTTTAATGCTTAATCGTTTTTGTTTCGTTTTTCTGCAAATGCAATATTTTATTCTTTTACTTTTTATCCGTTCAGTCCAACACACAAGGGGCAGACTTTTTAACACCAATGGTAGAAACTTTGGAAATGTGCGAAATTCTAAGGATGATCCTAGTCACAGTAATGAGAGCACCCCTCCATTCCTCTCTCTCTCTCTCTCTCTCTCTCTCTCTCTCTCTCTTTTCATAAATATGGATAAAAATACAGTCATTTAACTAGCTCTGACCGTCACAATAACCAGAAGAAAAAGTGAAATACTGTCTCTGTAAATTTCACTCTACTCAGTAGGATCTCTTAAATTTGAAGCAGGATCCCCTGCATGGAAGTACGTATGAGGACTTATACTAAATTGTAAGTTAATAATAATTTTCTTCACCCACCCACTGCCCCACTAACACCGCTCCTAAATATATAAAGTGTAACATGTTATGTCCAATCTCCTTCATCAACACATACATGTATAACAAAAGTTTTTTTTTCATGGAAACAATGGCTACTAAACCGGTGAACCCACTGCATTGTATTGTGAAGGAACGACATAAGCAACAGGTGTCTTTGGACCGTTACCCTGCGAATGTGCGCAACAAAGAAAGTGTTACCTTGTTGACATAGAACGTCAGGACTCTCAACAACTGTGCTCAACTCGAGAATTTCAAACAGGATATGAGCAGTTTGAACATCAATATTTTGAGAATATGCGAAACTAGATGGGCTAACAATTGAGACTTCAGCAGCGACAACAACAGGATAATATACACTGGATGAAAAATAATGAAAAAAGTGTTGCTTTAATAATGGACGAAGAAATGAAGAAAGCGTTCTGGGATGCTGTCAGTTTTCCGAGGGATTCCTATTTCTCAAACTGTAAGGAAGACACTTCAACACATATATTATAGTAATTTATGCACAAAGAACGCAAAGCAGTGAGGAAGAAATACAATCTTTCAATTCCATATTGGACAATGCCAAGGCTCAGTGCAAAAGCCAAGAGTTTAGAATCATAATCAGTGACTTGAATGCCAGGGTAAGTAAGCAGACGGAAGGGGAGACGACCAGCAACTTTGGATTAAAAATCCGCAACGAACGAAGAGAAAATGGCTCTAATGTCGCACAGCAAATGACCAGGTAATTACTAACACCTACGACGTCTATCCCAGTAGGCATGAAAAACCAAATAGACTACATAACCAAAAACATGAGATTCAGAAATGCATTGGTTCAATACAAGACCTATCTAAGTGCCGACTGTGGAAGCGACCACCTACCACTCATCTGCAAAGTAAGGTGAAACTTGGGAAACTGAAGAAGCCAAGTGCAGCACCAAGACTGATATACAACACGCTCGTGAATGACCTCCACCTACAGAGAAAATACACTGGGAGCATAAAAAACAAATACTAAAAACAAATTGGAAAAGTAAAATCGAAATGGGACACAATATAAAAAACGCTAGTGACATCAGCAAACAACATTGTTCCAAAAAAAAAAAGAAAAAACAAGTGCATGACTGAAAGAGATTCTCGACGCGATAAAAAAAACTACGCGAAACATGGAATAGATTACAGGAAACTACACAAGGAAACATGAAGCAAATGCAGGCAGGTTAAAGAGGAATGGCTCAACAACAAATGTGCAGAAGTAGAGAGATTCAGCAGGACTAATAAAGCAGACATTTCTAAAGAAATAAGAGAACTGACAGGACAAAACAAAAGTGCTACCCTACAGGATATATAATATTCAAGGATGAAACGATTATATTGGAAAAAGATGAAATATTCAACCATGGGAAGCATATAAAAAGGATATTTTCCACGGCAAGAGAGAAAAGGAGGATAGACTGGAAATATTCATGTCCGAAGTGGAAGCAGCAATGGCCAAACTGAATAGAAACAAAGCAGATGGACCAGACAGCATTGTAATAAATTTACTGACAGTCCTAGATGAATTCGGCACAGAGATAAATAACATTTATAACAGCGGTGTAATACTGACGACCTAAGTAAGTCAATTTTCATAGCACTGGTAAGAAACCAGGTAAAAACGAGTGTGAATTCCACCAAACAATTAATTTGATGCGCCACATTACAAAACAGAACGCCAGAATCCTGATAAATAGAGCGAGAAACAAAATCAGACCAGAGATAGGACAAGAACAGTGTAGGTTCGTCAAAAACACTAGAACAAGGAACGCCATATTTATGATAAAAATGCTATCCGAAAGGAAAATACAAATGAGAAAAGACGTGTACCTAAGTTTTATAAATTATGCAAAGGTGTTCGAAAAATTATGCGACAAAAAATCAATTGAAATGCTCAGTAATCTCGACATATTTGGGAAAGACATAAGAATAATCAAGAATCTCTACTAGCTGCAAACCGCCTGCACACGGACAAGGATATGTCTTTTCACCAGATCTATTCAACTTGCACAGCAAGACTATTCTGAGGACCCTAGATGTTATACCAGGATTCGTCATCGGAGGCCACGATTTGAAAAACATAAGGTACGAAGACGGTACTGTGCTGGTAGCAGACACGGAAAGGAAACTACAAGATCTCCAACAGAAGGTAGCCGAAGAGAGTGACAAGAAAGTACTAGAAATAAATTGAAGGAAAACCAAATGCATAGTTATCAGCAAAAACAGCAGCCCAAAATGCCAAATACAGGTGGGGAATACTAAAATCAAGCAGATACAAAATTTCAAGTACTTGAGAAATGCTCTAACAGAAGACGGAAAGTGCAACACAGAGATCCGAAGGCGAATTGGCATTGTCAATGACACATTTCAGAATCTGAGTACAGCATTAAGAGACAAGAAAATTTCGATATAAACAGAGTACTGGATTGTTATGTGAATTCAGTTCTTCAATATGGCAGTGAATGCTGGACAATCTCATTGAAGATGAAGTAAAAAAAACTTGAAGCTACTGAAATGTGGTTCTACAGAAGGATGCTGCAAATATCATGTGAGCAGGAATGTGGTTTGGAAACTCTACCGACCTGCATATTTTTTACACATTTTGTTAGGAAAAGGTGTGTCATTTGACAAAATTTGAACCTGCGATCCCTAACAATATAGAGGAATCTATCAATTGACTCGATTCGTCTTAACCGCTAGACCACGAATGACTTGTAACTATAAGTATATTTTAATAAATCTTTGATCCATGTAAAAAGACTTAGATGAAATCATGGAGATATGAACTATTAGTAATTACAATCCAAATATTCAAAAAAAGGTGTATCTACAACTAGAAATATTTTACTCTGAAAGGAGGAAATCTGCAAATAATATTACATGTTGAGGAAAGTACGAAGAATTTTCCCTGTTAATTGATTATCAAAAAATATTCAAATGTAATGTGCGAGCCAAGAATAAAAATAAAATCTCCTGATATTGTTTGTCTTTATTAGTTTTAATAACCATTATGTCATCTGCAAATTGCATTATCTTAAGAATGCATCGTATTTCTAATAAGAACGTTAATACGAAGCCAAATTAATTGATTGTTTGACACTCGGGAGAGGTTGACGTAATAAACTTGAAAAAAAAAGCAACTGAGAAGAAAAGAAACAACAAGGATATCGAACGTTGCTGCAAGGAAACAATAAATAAGCAATAATAATTTCAACAAAGGAATCTGATTAAATTGATTTCATTAAGTCACATTCTATTAAGGGAGAAAGAATGTTTGTTTATACTGAGTAATTGATGGAGACATTTGCAAACAACAGAGAAACTGCCGCCGATTCTCGTAAAAAAGAATTTTGTTCATTGTGTTTGCTTTTTTCGTACTTCTCAGTCAGAATATTAAATATTTTAAGATGATTGATTAAGCAGTTAGAATTAAAGGCGTCAGTATATCAAGAACTCTTACACATGAACCACTTGCTTCTTCCCGTCTGGATCCCAAAATTTCTGAAAGGGTAAAAGTAGTAATAAAAAGATATTTAACTGTTACAAATTCATAATAGTTTATAAGATTTTAATATGATTATCAACATTATTCTCAGGAAGCCGTTAAAGACTTCCATAAGTGAGAAGTGTGATAGAAAAAACTATTAGCATAGAACTTACGCCCAAAACAAGCAATTTTAACAGTAAAATTATGAGACCTGTCTGTCAATTGAGTGTCATACATGATACACGATTGGGCAATTATGTCTTGAAAGAAACATGACTATCTGGACAGACGATTTTCACGTAGTAGGTTGCCATTACTTTCAGCGGTTAACTGGCTGCCAACCAAGGTTATAGAACTCAATCTGTCCTGCTATTTAACAAATGGCAGGAGGGAATAATAGGATTAATAACTTTCCCAAGGATATTTGAGCGTAAGTGAATGCAACGAATTCAACTGGAATTTGAACTCCGCTCTCGTTCCGAGCCGATATCTACTGCACCACGACGCACATCAATCTTACAATATTCTCAAATTAGTGAAGACAAGATGAAAAAGAGACAAATGCATCTTGAATATATTTACAGAAAATTCACAGAGAAATTACGTTATGGCGGTGTAAAACTAAGTGATAAGATATGTCAAGTTACAACTGTATAGTATAATTCCAATGTTGCTACTAAACAAAATAGATGAAAAGGAATTGAATTTAAGATCAAATAATACTAGTAAAAATTTAATAATAATTGAAACATAAATTCAAGAAAATATTACTAGAAGTTTTGTAAGATTATTTCAGTAGGTTTGGTTGCTTTTGTTTAGCGGCATATCAACTTCTGTGAGTTATTTAATGCCTAAATCTACATATTTTGTGCATAGTTTTATACTTTCATGGAAAAGCATCTTTTCTTAGATATTTAGTTTGAAGGCTATACAATGTATTTCTGGTAATGTTACTATAAAAATGTATTTTTATACATTAGCGCTGAGTTAATTGTCTACTTGTAATTAATTATTAATGCACATTTGTTTTTAATATATACATTGCTTGTATTTTAGATATAATGCATTTTTTATACTTTCATAGTGAACCGCCAAACGAAAAACAAAATACTATTTTCTTATAGCTGGTACCCTAACAGTTGCTACCATCTCAGATACTTTGAACCCACAATTGATCTCAGATACTCTGAGCCCACAATTTATCGATCAGAAGCCATGCTGATGTTCGTAATTTATATATCGTTATTTCAAACTTAGAAACCTCTAATTTTACCTTTTTAAAATGACATGTGGTATCAGGTGATCATCGAATTTCCCATATTTCTTTTCGTTAATTTCTGTTCATTGCCATGTTTTTCTATTGTTTTCCCGTTGTGTTCCAAACGGTTTTGAAATTGCTAGCACCTAATATTAGAGAGCCGTCTCTACTCTTATGTTTTAACGCTTGCTGTGAAATATGTATTAAGTTATGAAAGTCTTCCGGTTTGCATCTTTTATATGGATTTCAACATCTCTACGAAATACGTAATTTGTGTAAATAATTTTGCTATTCAAGGGTATTTTTGACTTTTACTAAGTTAAAACTTTGTAAACCTCAGTCACTTTTTCTTTGTTTCTTTTTTTTTTCTTCTTTTTTTTAATTGGAGTAGATAGTTTCTACTATCGCCTGGTCTCACACTCCACCCCCTTCTTTTGAATGAGTTTAGAGGTGATCGCCTTGTTTCTTGTTTAGGAAAGGGTTCCCGGTTCATCCCCTTTCTCTGGTCTTGGTGTTAGTTCAGCTGGAAGCTCTTTGCAGTTACGTAGTATGGTGGCAACGTCTTTACATTCTGAGGGTACCGGGTTGGCAGTTTCCTGGTTGCTGCTTCCGACTGAATACACACCTCCTAACCTGCTCCCATTCTATCAAGCACTCTTCCCATCTGCTCGACCCTCATCCTCGCTATCCTTACTCATCTGTCACCTTTCTCCTGACATTCCCTATGTCTATCCACTCCTTCTCTTTACCTTCCCCTATGTAGCCCCATGCGCAATAGTGGCAGTGGAATGCCTTGCTTGGGGTGAGATGATTAAAAAAAAAATACGTTTGAAAGGTAATCAGTTTTTACACTTAACCTTGTTATTTTCTTTATAACATTTTTAATTCTTAAATTAGGAAAACAGAATCCAAATAAACTTACGAAAACAAGTACTGAACTTTCTCTTCTTGTTCAACTTATAAATATTTTTGGTTGATAAGATAGTCTCGAGTTATTAATAAGGGATGATTAGCGAAATGCCATATAAATAAACACATGGCTACATCCACGACCGCTTTCCATAATCTCTAAACGAATCAAAAGAATGTTCGTAACTTAGGAAATTATGTACAATCAAACTGTTATGACTATTATTTCACAATAATTATTAAAATATCTCAAACAATATATAAGAAAACAGAGTATAAGAAAGCACTCGGTTTTATTAATAATTAGGTTGATTTTGTTTACATTCGCTGCCCCCTTAAATAGAACATCACATACAGAAAAGGTGACAAAATAATGCATCTCCATCGCAAAAATACGCAAAGTAGCACACACACACACACACACACACACACACACACACACACACACACATATATATATATATATATATATATATGGCGATATTTGAATGGATGGTTCTGCCTCACTATCGTAATTGATTTTATAATAGGCAATATTTTTACATAACTTTTTCTTTGTTTTTGTTAAAACAAATTATCCAAATGCGATTTTTGACAGCCATCGAATAACGGACGTTTATTTTTTTACCTCTTCATCAAATATATTTTTTATTCTACCAATCAAATGTTAATTCACAAAAGTTTTGAAAATGGAATGAGAATGTATTTTTCCATTTAAATATATTCTAATACATTATTGAATTCTTTTTCTCTAATTCAATATAATTATAATAAAATTACTTTATCTCTTATTTGATTTTGTTAACATTTGATGGAATTTTGTTTATTGGCTTATATTTCATGCGTGCAGAAATTTTTCTTTCTCGGCATATAAAATTACAACTAAACGAAACAATGTCAATTTTAATATGGCTACAGTACGCGCATTAAAATGAGTTGAAATATTCTAAAGATTTCAATCATTTTTTTAATGTAATATCACTTAAACTAGTAGCCCGTTTGTATATGAGCATTTAGCAATAGCACACGCTGTTGTAAGCTGAAGGTGTTGAAAAAATATTCAGTCAGACGTCTCATAACGCTAACGGGTATGTGCTTGTATTGTTTAGGTGGTGAATGCTCACTTTTAGAAATGTCTTTATTAACATATCACCCCATGAAAGTCAGCAAAGCCATGAAGACACAAGAGGTTACTGACTGTGGAGAAATAATGAAAAAGGGAAACATAACGGAGTGAGGAGAGTAGAAATCAAATAATAGTAAGTGATTTTCTTAGCACCGTTTAGACGCGTCACAAGGCCAAATACATGTGGCACATAGTGAGAATGCGGCTCACTACTCAGTTGCAATATGTTCGAGCTTGCTAAACATTACACCACGTCAAAGTGGCCGAGAAGAAATGTATTCATTTCATAAGCGTAGCTTAGATGAGGTACACAGCCCACAATATTGGGCACCCAGCGCGGAAAGAAATCAAATATATATAAACAGAATATATATATATATATATATATATATATATATATATATATATATATATATATATATATAATAAAATTTTCCAAATTTGGATGGCATTTAGAACGGGTAGATTTTACAATCATATAATCAGAGATAAAAAATAAAACTTTATGAGAAAATAAATTTATTCGTTTGTGTCTGCGTGTGTGTCTCTGCGTGTATGAAAGACAGCAATACACACACACAAACAAATCAATTTATTTTCCCATTATGTTTTGTTATCGCTAATGAGACCGGTGTTAAATTTACTCGTTGAAATGGCCATCCAATTTTGGAAATAATTGATTTTTTTAAAATATATATATAACAGGTACTGATTCTGCAAACAAATAAATTAAATTGCATTAAGCCCTCTGGCTAGCTCAGTATTAATATTTAATTCTAATAAAATCCTTTGAGATTTACCACCAAGCCATTTCTTTCTGGTTTATAACCTATAAATATACTAGGCAATAGATAGCAGCTCAGAATCGGAGAGCTGATTTCGAATTCCAGTTGGATTGATTACTTCCTTGAATCTCTCTCTTTCTCTCTCTCTCTCCCTATATATATATATATATATATATATATATATATATATATATATGAGATGCGATGGGTGAATTGTTGGCATTATATATTTTTAATTTTCAGCTTGTCCGTTGTTTACTGCATCGTATAATAGGGTCAATTAGACACCGTCTGTGAGAAAAAGCAAAATGATGCAATTCACTTCGCCAGAAATATAGAAACAGAATACTGTACTGCTTACCATTGAGGCTAGAAGCTCCAATGCGAACATTTCAGTTTCTTGGGGTGTGAATCTGAGGCCTGTATAGAGGATTCGGAAAAAGTTATGCGAGTCTATTCATGACTACGAAGGTACGGCAGTTCGAAAAACTCACCCTGGTAAGAAAAGAAATTCGGAATTTTTTGGAGAGATTCAAACCGTGCGTGACAACCATTCCACCAAGACAATCGGATTCATAGCAAGGAATAAAATGTCTCAGTTTTATTCGGCATGAAATCATTCAGTTTTTCTCATATAATATTAGGAAGGGTCATTTTATCTTAAGCCTAGAAAGAAAAGAAGAAAGAAAGCTCTACGAAGCTTTTGAACAAACTTTATCATCCCGTCCATCCGAACGTGCATTTAGTTTTCAGAAAAGAACAATTTCTGCTAGATGTTGATCACATACAATCATTGATATGCTGTGACCCTTAAAATATGGACCAAAATTGATGAAAAAATAATAGCCAGGTTCACACTCCACCCACATCTATTGAACAGGTGAAGAGGCTCATCCCTTGTTCCCTGTTTAGGATGTGGTTTCCGGTTTTCTCTTTTCCATTCTTTTTACCCTTACGTAGCCCCCTGCGCATTTGTGGCGTTATCGCTTTGCTTGTGGTGATATGATTAAAAAAAAAATCATTGTTTTAGAGCGATCATATCTGGTGGAAAAATGTATATTTATTACTATGCATATATATATTCAATGAGTTAAGTGTCATACGTGATGAAGGATTGGGTGATCATGTCATGAAAGAAACAAGACAGACTGGGCAAAAGATTTTCTCGTAGTAAGTTGCGGTGTACTGGTTGCAAACCAAGGCTATAGAACTCAATCTGTCCTGTTATTTACTTTATAGCTAGAGGGAAGAGACAGTTTAATATCTTTCCAGAGTAATTTGCGCCTAAGTGAACGTTATGAATTCAACTAGAATACGAACCTGGCTCTCCGATTTCTGGTTTCGAACAGTTATCCCCTGCACCACAACCCATATTTCTATATTAGCATTTTTATATTACATCGAACACTATTTTGTTAAAAACATCACTGAATATGATATATATATATATATATATATATATATATATATATATATATATATATAGCCTTTGAAATTTCACTCGCCCAATCGACTCAGTCGATTAAAAATTTAACTGGGCGATTAAAGTTTATTGCTTTACTCGCTGGCAGTCGATCAAATGTATCGCAATGAAACGCGTCCTTTCAAATATAGAAAAAGGAAATATAATTCCTTTTACAACCCAAAAGTATGCCATTGAAGATTCACAAGTTACTTAGAATTACCTACAATTACATTATTGAACTCTTCGGTTTTATGTATGTTGCCTGATTTACGTCGAAATGTGTGGTTAAACGAAAGACAGTAACATCCTGAAATAATCAAAGAACTGACAAACGGAATTTAGATTGACAAGCTCCGTTCTCGCTATTATTGTCAAGGTCAGTGGAAACATTCGTTTAATTAACGCTTCTAGAGTAGAGCCAAAATGTCTCTGTCGCCCAGATTAAAGACGCTAACAGATTTTTAGACACTCAATTGTAAAAGTATTATCCTCAACCAACATCTATATTTCGAAATGTAAATAGGAACATTTGAAAGAAAAAAGAAACCATGCTTCTTTCAACCACGCAGCGAAGAACAAACTATGCAAGTAAGTAATTTTTATAGAAAATTGTTGAGAAAATCAGATTTGTTGTTTTTTCTCATCTATGAAATCAAAAAAGTCAAAATAGTCAAAAAGAAGAAGGAAACTACAAATTTAGATACCTCCACTTAATTGCAAAAAATAAATCGCATACCATGATGTTAAAAGGGCTGAAATTTAATGAAAACGAATTTTTATCATCGAAATTTTTTATGCTTTTATTAGGAAAGATCAAATTTTGTTGTTATTATTCGAACAATTCATTTAATTAAAATTTCATTTTCTGTTTTCCGTCAGCGATTCAAGATATTTTTACGTAAGGCGAGTATTAAGAAAAAAGAATCGGTCGAGTAAACTCATTTTGATGTGAGTAAATTTTCCTTTGCTCTCGACTGCCAGTCAATTTATTTCTTTTTCAAATCTCAAATCCTGTATATATATATATATATATATATATATATATATATATATATATTCGTTATCAATATACAAGCCTGTTTCCAGGTGTCACACCTCATCACTATGGCTATATATCCACTTGCTTCCAGCTGGAATCAAAACCCGACCGATTTATTGTTAGTCTGAGTACCTTCTTCCTTTTTCGGTGCATGGAATGAGAGAGAAGAGGAGATTTTAGCGCGTTATATATATGCAGTGTATATACACGCCAGCCACCGCGAGAACTCAATTCATTACGAAAGAGTAATGCTTAAAGTGAGAACTGTTTTTAAAATATTTCTTCTCTGGAGAGCTCAATTGTAATAAGAGCATAATTTATTAGTCTATTGGTCTATTAAAACTTTATATTTATATATATATATATATATATATATATATATATATATATATATATATATATATATATATGTGTGTGTGTGTGTGTTTTAATAGACCGGTTAATAAAATTTAAGGAATAAAATTTCAAGAAAATGACAGCAATATTGTCAGTAAAATTTATATTTAATACTAGCAGTATAACCCAGCGTTGATCGGGTGTAATGAAAGCCTTAAAACGAATCCATGGTCCTGGTGCTCAGAATCTTTGGACGTTGGCACGAATAACATAGATTGTTGAAAGGTTAATATTGAAGCCGTAGAACTTACTAAAATGAATGGATGATCAAATTCGATTTCTGGCATCGATGTCAAATAAGTTTTCCGTTGCAAACTGAATTTTGAAGGCTAAATAAGTCCTCTGAGTAAATGGTATCATAGCTGAAGCTAAGAACTACAATTATACATACTTAAAGCAAAACCCGAAGCAAAAACCAAAATAAAAGGGCTGAAAACCTGATTTTGATCAGATACGATAGGATATCAGGTATTGATTTCCAATATCGAAGTCAAATAAGTAATCTAAGGATAAACTAACCTATGTTCATGAAAACATATCGTACCCATCGTGAGTAAAATTGGAGAAAATGAGCTATATTGATGGCTGAATATTGGTTTTTTATCAGATTCGATAGAATATCCTGGGTATCGATTTCAGATATCGGAGAAAAAGAGTCGTCTGAGAAGATTTACTAATGTTTGAGACTAAAAACTATGATTTTACCAAGTTAGAGCAAATTCTGCAGCAAGAACCACAATAAAAGTGCTGAAATTTTGATCTTGATCAGACCTGATCGGATATCAAGGTATCGATTTTCAATATTGGTGGGAGGTATCGTAAAAAATAAGTAGCCCATGACCTGACCGGAAGCCTAAAGAATAATTGTATGAAGTTTAGTGAGAATCAGATAAAAAATGTGAATTTGTATAAAAGACATACAGACTAAGAGATACACAGACAGACAGACAGACAGACACACATACAAACATCTTGCCTTTTATATATATAGATATATTAGCCTTTTGACTAAAATGAATTACGAAGAGAGTCATTTGAAACTTGAAAGTTTTAAACATGTCTAGTTCTTTTCTAAACGATCCTAAGTGAGATTTTTGAGGAATGGTTTTGTTAGAAATATCCTTGTGAAAATGATACTCACTGAGCATATCTATATAATAATCCCTCAATGTGTTAATTTAATTTAAAAATGATCTTTATCATCGATCTGCATTTTTCTTGTCGACTGTTGTTTGAAGACGCTAAACGCGCGCATCTGATGTCATCAACACCATGAATCACTTAGCTAAAGTGTAAAAAGACAAGTAAATTGTTTTTGTTGTCCGTGATGATGTTTTCTGATTATTGAAACGAAGGGTAAATTTTTTTCCAGTTTATCTAAAATGATTTCCTTTACTGCATTTGTATCAGAAAATAAAAATAAGTTTTGAACTGTCACAATTCAGAGCCGGTGGTTTCGATACTACATAAGTGCCGAGGGGGGTCTTTAATTGATATCAGTGGCTATATGCATAATCACTTGGCATGAGAGTTTATGGCAGGTAATATTCCGTTGATGAGATTGAGAAATGTGTATGCCGAATGATGACAAGAGGATATGGTGCTGATGCCTAGCGTAAAACGTGTTCGCGATGAATATTTTTCTAATTTTTTGGAATACTGGAAATGGTTTGTCAAAATATGGGAAAACTACTGAATATTTTGATTAAAATAAAAAAAGGAACATAACATTGGGACTCTGAAATTGTTTTTTGATATTTCATGGAGATTATATCTATTTTGTTTGGAAGCCTTAGTGATTTTTTTTATATTTTAAGTGGGTAATTACTCTTAAGAAATAACTGAATAGTTTGTCCTATCTGTTTCGCGTAGTTCTCATTTTTTGAACAGATATGTTTTATGCATGAACATTGACTGTAGTTTTTTGACTCATGAGATTGGTGGGGTTATCTGTTAAAACTTAGGTAAGAATGGTTATCTGTGTGTTTGATATATAGTTTAGTATACACACACACACACACACACACACACACACACACACACACACACATATATATATATATATATATATATATATATATATATATATATATATCAGCTATTGTAATTCAATACTTTCGAGCCTGGGTTATGCAGCAATCGGAGTCTAACCGTACTGATGAGCTGTGATACACCGAAACAGATCTGTCTGCGGTGGACAATATATATATATATATATATATATATATAATATTCAATTATTATGAAGTGCCAAAATTGCTGGGTTGTCAATATTCTAATGATAGGATGGCATTTTTGTTGAGAAGATTTTTTTTTTTTGTTAAAAAGTGCCCGATATCAGCATAGATCGTTATTGCTGTGAGATTTTCACTTAAATCAGCAGTGTTATTTCAGTTCTGATGATTTTGAAATTCGCGAAAATATTATTATGATGTTTTCTCTCTTCAGGCATATTTTAAATGCTGTTGTTTCCCAATGTTTTCTGTATTCATGAATTTTGGTGTAATTTTATATCTTTCAGTGGGAGTTATTCATTTGCTTGTTCAATTTTCATTTTTAATGGTATAGGTAGTTAATTGTTTTTAATTGGATTCTAATGTTTCGATCTTTTAGCGTGCTTGCTTGATGTAGGGTTTATTTTCTGTATGATGCAGGTCATTCTTTACTTTTATTTACTTTTTAAGTTGTATAGGATTGTAAATAGCTAATTGCTTCTTAATACTTTTTTTAGCGTGCCTAAATGTTTTTTCCTGCTTAATTGCATTATATTAAGCTAATTTCTTTTTTGTGCTGGATTCTTTCTTCTTTATTCTACCATGTTAGTGTATAACCCCGCTTAAATTTATGTTCGTGTGTATATGCGTGTTGTTTTTTGTGTTGGTATTGTAAATTTCTATTTAATATTTTTAGTATTTATTGTACTGTTATGCTTTTGTTGATTATAGGATAGTTATTAGATTGTGTTTTGCTTTTTTGTTGTGTTTATTTGTTATTGTTGATATTTAAGTAGCATCACTATGTATATATATATATATATATATATATATATATATATATATACGCATCATTCATTCAGGTATGAATTTGAACACTCTCGGTTACTGGCGTGTGTTAACATTGCGTATATAACATGCCAAAATTCGCCTCCCCCACCGAGCGCCCATAGCTTAGAGTTTAAGAGGTTAGAATCGCCAACTGATGTAAATCTCGGTTGGCTAGAAGCCATTGGATGTCTAACTTTACTAATGATCTATGATACACTAAAACAGGACTGTCTATGGATAACTGTATATATACATATATAGGTTTAGCGCAAAACATTGGTCACTTTAATTGAGCAAGTTTATGCTGACTTCGAATTTTAGGGAGGACGCCGTTATAATGTCTTCAGGTAGCAGGGATGAATTTTTTCCAAAAAGAACACAGCTCTGATGAGTGAACACTTCGTAAAAGTGTTTTCAGGAAACTTCAAAGTCGACATGAACCTTCTCAGTTAAATTCAGCAATACTTTACATTAAACCTATCAACGCTCTACCACCGCCCAATTTTATGCATCTTATAATACGAAAACTGTTTGGCAAAATAACTTTTATCAGTAAGACTACTGAAAAACCAACAACCTTGGTGATAAACATTATCACAACTCAAGATTATATATATATATATATATATATATATATATATATATATATATATATATATATATATGTAATGGATTTAAGAGTGTAAGAGAAATAAAAATTAATAACAGCCACAAAATCAATTGAATCAAGCTAATTCATATCTTTAATTCGTGCTTACTCTAAACGTTGTTGTTTTTTTGGGGTTTTTTTAATCATTTCACCCCGAGCAAGGCAGAAACGCCACTGATGTGCAGGGGGTTACATAAATGTAAAAAGATTAATTAGAAAAGAAGTGAGGAGTACAAACTAGTTAGAAAGGAACAGTAGAAAGCTGAGAAAGCAGGTGCGATGACAGATACATAGGTGGAGAGAAAGGGAAGGTTATACAGGGGAGGAGAGAGAGCGAGAGTCCAGTGGTTAGTAGATGAGTATTGACTTTGCATTTAAATTTCTGGAGGTTGTAGCCGTCAGGAAAGCAAGAATACGGGAGCGAGTTCCACAGGCGGGAAGACTTTTTAGAATATTTTTTGCAACATATGTTAACACCACACTTAGCGTCTCCGTTAATACATGTAAAAAATAAAGCGTGCTGTAATAACAACATCTCTGATTATTAAAAAAATATAAAAAAATATGTAAATAATTCTTTAAAAATCACTTTTTATACAACATAAAGAGGTATATATCATTCCCATGGGTATTTGCACTTGGGCGTAAATACTCTTGGAAAAGCCATCAATCTTTCGGTTCTCCCTCCAGCTATCAGTTAAATAACAAGACAGATTGGAGTGTTAGCCTTGGTTGGCAACCAGTCTACCGCAGAAAGTATCGGCAACCTACTGTAGGAAAATATTCTGCCCAGTCAGTTATGCCTTTTTCGAAACATGATCGCCCAAACGTATATCACGCATTGCACTTACCTGTCTGAAGGTATATATGTGGATATTTACTAATAATATAGAAATATGTATACATACATACATGCTAAGTGTGTACGTGTGCGTGTATGCGCGTGTGTCTAATCAATTCCGATAGTTAATTTCTCTATCATATCCGCTACCGTGCCTACACAAATAATTTGTGAACAATTTTCCACATTGTTTGTTTATTTAAAAAATCATATGAACCTGTTAGCTCAGGTTTTCATTCAGATTTCTTTTTCTCCTAGCTTAGCCTACAAGCCAACTCAAATAATTTTAACCTGATATTTAGGAGGAAATCGATTTACGCTTTTTCTAGACTCATTACTCCGAAGTGAAATCAACAAAATCAAGAAGAATTTGAAGCCGGTTAAATTAGTCCTTAACTATATAAACTAATCACAGATCTGTAATAAAATCTTTCCCACGTTCTACTCTTATATGTAGAGGATATATATATATATATATATATATATATATATATATATATATATAAGTGCGCTTGTAAATCATCGGTCATTTTTTGCTAAAATTTATGGCGCAATTTTAGAACTGTTTACATAATAATATATTTAGTCAATAAAGTGTCAAACGTGATACATAGATAATAAGATAATATGTTGTAGAAGATATATATTAAAATATTTTTTTGTTTAAATGACAGGTTATTATCTTGATTAATGTTATAAAATTATATTTCATGGGTGATTGATTTATTTAGCTTCATGGTTTATTTAATGCCGAAATTATCAACGCCGATGTGGTTCAGCATCTCACAGCCCACAGACTCTTCTCGGGCACACAGTATGGTTTCCGCTTCACCAGGTCTACTGCTGATATGCTCACGACCATTACTGAGTATATATATACCAGGCTCTCGAATTGTTGCCCTGGATATTTCCAAGGGGTTTGAGAGAGTCTGGCATGCTGGCCTTCTACGTAAGCTGCTGAGCGATGGCATAACTGGACAATTGTTTGACTTAATCCAGTCAGTCCTCTCAAGTTGCACAATGAAGGTAGTTTTGAACGGCCATACCTCCCATTACTATCACACGAACGCGGGTGTCACTCAAGGCTCTATTCTAGGTCCTACGCTTTTCCTTATCTACATTAACGATCTCCCCGATGTAGTAAGGTACTAAATAGGCATATACGGTGACAACACCACCGTTTACTCTTGACAAAATCAAAAATCTACTGATGTTGACAAAGCTAACCGAGCTTGAGAAGGATCTCCAATCTGTGGTGGAGTGGGGAAAGAAACGGATCGTAAATTTTAATGCTTCGAAAACGAAGCTGCTAACTATTAACCATCATAGACAATCGCTTCTATACCCCCATTAGCATGGATCAGGCTAACCTCACCTGGCCTAATATTCTCAGCGGACATCTCTAATGGAATGAGTATATCGAATCCATAGCTAAATCCGCTTCTAAGAAGGTTGGTTCACTGTGCAGGGCCAGGACGTTTTTCCCGTCTGAATTCATCCTGCACATATATAAATCTACCATCCTCCCGTGTATTGAATACGGCTGCCACATCTAGGCAGGTACCTCTTCTATTCACCTCGGGGTTCTTGACAAAATCCAACGGAAAATCTGTAATGTGATCGATATCGACTTGTCAGCTCGACTGCAGTCGCTCTCTCACCGTCGTGACGTGGCTTCCTGTGCTTCTTCTACAAATACTTTCACGGCTTCCGCTCTAATGAACATAGCTCATCCATGCCGCCTAGGTATGAATTTATACGAGCTACTAGATTAGCAACTAGGTTCTACCCTTTTACAGTGAAACCGATAAAACAGTTTCTTTTCCCGCACTTCCCGTCTGTGGTATTCCCTTCCATATAATTGCTTCCCCGACAGCTACAATCTCCAGGAATGTAAGGTTTAATAGACATCACCTATCTCACTAACTCGCATCGTTTCTCTCAAGCTCTTTTTTCCAACCACTTCACCCCAATACATCCGTATTCTCATCCGTCTATTACCATCCTCCTGACATCCCCTATAACTAAAACCTCTTTCTTATCACTTCCCGACAGTGGCAGTAAAATTCCCTTGCTTGAGGTGAAATGATTATAAAAAAACATTTTTAATATAATTTTATGACTTCAACTAAATATGAATGAATTTCTATGCCTGCAATTAAAAATAAAATAAATTATTAGTTATTTTGCTATAAACTGCTATTGTTGATAATTCTACTATAAATAGGTGTTTTTATACTTTCATAGATTTGTCTTTGTTTAAGGGTTCACTATTTGTCCATAGCTAGGACCCTAACAAGTGCAACTACCCCGGAACGTGGAAGCAACTGCGATAAATACTTATTCCCACTTTGCTTGAAACTTTCAATCAACTGATTACAGACTTTACTTTTGGATGCAGTTTATCGTCAGACCCAAGAGAAAATCTAGTCTACTATCGTAACTAGTCTATGGCTGGAAAAAAAAAAGAAATAACCCTCGCTAATCCGAATAATATTTGTTTGAAAGTGAACTTAAAAAACTAGGTAGGAATTTGAACATAGCTGATCGATTCTTTTATATGCTACAGTAACCGTCACACTACAGGCACACCAGTGCTAATGATCCTGCGTATGACGGTAAACTGCATCCGGCAGCAAAGCCCATCATTGGGAGGTTGTGAGGAGCATGAAACCACCTCTTAATTGCTGTTGTTCCCAGGTCTACTCTGACCCGGAGTGGTAACACCCGCTAGGGGTCACAGCTATTGGCAAATAGTTAACCCGCCAAACTGGGGTGAAAACACTATGAAAGTATAAAAACAGACTTTTATAGAAATATATACATAAAATAAACTTTTATAATAAAATATGTATTTTTGAAGGAAAATTATTACTATAACACATTTTTGAAGGAAGAAATATTGCCATAAACCATTTTTGAAGGAAAAAAATATTACCAGCAATACATTTTTGAATACAAATCTAAAAGACATCTTCAGTTTTCTAAAATAATAAAAAATTAATCAAAATCTGAGTAAATCAACACTATAACCGAACATTTTAAAAAATCCTTCAACACCCCAAACTTTTGTGGCATTAAATAATCCGCAGGATTTGATATGCCATAAAAAAACAAAACTCAAACTCAAACATCAGTGTTAATATATAACATATATAATATCATATATTAAACACTTTTGTCGTGTTAACCATCATAGCCAATCGCTTCTACACACCCCACCCATTACCATGGATCAGGCAAACCTCGCTGAGAGCAAAACACTACGCCTCCTTGGCCTAATATTCCCAGCGGATATCTCAAGTAGAATGAGTATATCGAATTCATAGCTAAATCCGTTGCTTGAAAGGTCGGTTCACTGTGCAGGGCCAGGACGTTTTTTTCTTTTTGTTGTAGTATAAATGAAGTATGTGGATGATCAGATTGTGTACCAATAACAATTAGATAGACTGAAAAAACTAACATATTATGACTAAAACATTAACTAAACTCGATATGAATGCTTTAATTGTTATATTAGGATAGGTATTGAGCATCTTCTGACTACTATAAAGCTCATCAAAAAAAAAAAAAAAAGAAATATCTCATACTTGTTCAAATATGGCAGGTGGGCCGAGTCGATAATTTTATATATTTTCTTTATCTCTTCATTTATATTCATGCATGGTGTTTCGACAGATTACATGGAGGCAGACTGGAAGAGACAAATAGGCAATAAACACGAAAAAAACAGAATTTGTTTATTTCACTTTTATGATACTCTCTGTTACTTATAATCATTCAATGTGGCCACATACATACATATCAACACACGTCACATAATCATTGGCAAAAACATCTAAAGATATACGCAGACGCCCATCACTTTTGCATAACATGTGTCAACCCAATTAGTAAAAGAGAATCACCATGAAGCCATAAGTAAATGGCGTCATTGAAAGGTTAGATGTTTATATTTAGATAGTTAACCTATAAATACCAAGATAAGGGAAATAATTAAAATAAATATATTGCTTAAACTGATAATAAAGACCAAATAATTATAAATACAATTGCAAATATATAACTGCTAAATCATTCACATACACACATATATATATACGAGAGAGAAAGAGAAAAGGAGGGAGAGAGTAGAGAGAAAAGGGTATTAATGCATCCTACCCACGGCCGACCAACCAACCGACCGGGTAGGAGTGCCAAATTGGGAGCCCGGGTTAAGTGCTTTTTTACACACAATATCTTACCAACATTTATATCGAAAGATCGGAAAATTCTACTTCATGTGCCGTAGCTCTTCAGGACATCCACTTGTCCCTGTCCCTTGTTACTCAATAATTTTCCTTTTGTTATATCTCCTAAAACTCGATGCTACGTTTTATGCTCAATCCCATCAAATAGGCCTCGCACTACTTTCTCTTGTTTCTCTTTTCTTCTGTCTGTCCTGAGAGTATCAGATTCCTCAAGCCCTCTTTCCTCATTACATGTCCCATGAACCTCATCTGTCTCTTCCTGATGTTAAGTGTAAGTTTTCTTCTGGTTTGCATTCTCTTCATCACCTCGTTGTTTCTCATGTGCTCGGTCCATGTTATCTTTAACATCCTTCTGTAGAACCACATTTATGTTGCCTTGAGCCTCTCTTTCATCCTTGAAGAAATCGTCTTTCACTGTCATGCAAAAGGAGAGATATCACACAGCAATCAAGCACTCTTTCCTTTGTTCCCAATGAGATTTTCGTGTCTTTCAGTACTCTGGTTAACTTTTGAAAGCCAACTCTTCTTCAGATCTCAGTGTCGCACTTTCCGTTCTCTGTCAGAACACTTCCCACGTATTTAAATTTTTTACTTGCTTTATTTTAGTTTTCCCGACCTGTAATTGGCATATTTTTTTTCTTTTTGCTGCTGATCATACATTCAGTTTTCTTAACGTTTATGCTCAGTCCGTTCTCCTCAATTTGTTTTACTTTCTGTAGGGTGTTCTACATTTTTCCTTTCCGTGTCTGCTATCAGTACAGTGTCATCCACGTATTTTATATTGTTTGAGATTGTGACCTCCAATGACTAATTCTAGTAAGGACTCTATCTGCCTCAAAATTGTTTCATTATATCGGTTAAATAGTTCCGATGAAAAAACACATCCTAGTCTTACGCTTTTTCGATTTTTGTATACCTGCTGAATTCATTTTTTGTCCGAACGCAAGTAGTTTGCTACCAATATAGGTTCTTGATTATCCTGATGTTTTTCCAGAAAATGTCGGTGTTTTCAAGAATCTCCAACAAGTCTTTGTAGCGTTCTTTGTCAAATGCTTTTGCGTAGTCAATGAAGCAGATGCAAGACATTCTGCATTTGAATTGCTTTTTCAGAGATCATTCTGAGCAGAATTATTGCGTTCCTTGTTCCGGTTTTTTTAACAAACGCGCACTGTTCTTGTGCTATCTCTGTTTTAATTCTGGTACGCACTCTGTTCATCAGAATCCGGACGATGAGTTTTCATTATGTGGCTCATTAAGCTAATTGTTTGGCTTAGTTCACATTCCTCTGACATGGCTTCTTGAGTAATGCGATGAAAAGAGATCTGCTCACGTCCTCCGGTATATCGCCGCTGTTGTAGATTTCGTTTTTTATTTCTGTGATCCTGTCTACGCCAAAGCCGGTTAATGCTGTGGAAATGTATTTTACGATACCGTCTGGTAAAGCTAAGCACAACTAACTATTTTCACGGATTCTAACCATCATTCTGTTTTTTCGTTCAACTCCACGAAAAAATACAGTATAAAATTTACTAATAATTCATAGTGTTGAATGTGTTGAAATCATTAATATTTTTACCATGAGAAATCTAAAGTTGGTATTAATATCTTGCCGCATAACATTGTTAACCCATTTATTTTAGATGAAGTTATTTACTATGAAATGTCTCTAACATGTATTAGATGCATTGTATTTTTCAATTTTCTAATTGAATTGTACACCTACATAGCATATGATACATTATTATGCATTAAAAGTTTAAAATAATTGTATTTATACTATTTTCTGAAGATTGAGATGAGATTCAGTAGAGTGGGGATCCGTATCATAAATTCGATGGGTGCACGCACCGGCTCTATCTCTCTCTCTCTCCCTTTCTCTTTCTCTCTCTCTCTCTCCTTATATATATATATATATATATATATGAAACTTCGAAAATTACATGTGTCTAATGATCATTTCTTCGAAGTGTATCACGATCTTTTATTATGGAAAAATAAAAATAAAAAATAAAATAAAAAGTGATATTTATATAAGAAAACTTGACTGACAAAGCAAATATACTTCGTAGAAATGATCACACTTCAGTCATTTTACAATTGGTTTAAAGTAGCTTCACAATGTATTTTCCAGAAATATTTTCATGTTAATTATTCTGGTTAATTTTCTGCTTTGGTATCTAGACGTTATGAATTTAAGAACAGTACTAAATTGGCAGCAACGCATCAAAATTGTACAGTTGAAATGTCTAGATTTAAACAAAAGTTCTACGTTAATTGCTTCATATATTACACTTCTAGCTTTAGAAACTCTCTTCCTGCGTCTTGCTTTCGTTTCACTTTGATCTTGAACAAATTAAAATCACTGTTAATCGTTATCTTCTGTCTGCTTAATTCCTGTTTCTTTTATTCTCTCTTTCATTAATATTTTTTATAAAATTTAACCGATGGCAGTACAGGCTACTCGGTTAATGAATGTCTAATGTTTATCTATAGAGAAACGAGAAATATTAACATTAATATTACCATTATCGAAAAGACGGCGATTTCTTGAAACCAGAATCTGTTATATTGAAGCCTAGATTATATAGAGACTGGAACGAGAACTGTCTAATCCCGTAGATTAAATAAAGGGTCCAGTTCAGAATTCCCTGTAGAATAACCAAATCTATAAACAACTAATGATGGCCCGAAAGCACAAAGGCCATAATTGTGTAAGAAAAATGTGCACAATAATCAAAATATTGCAAAACATAGTGTAAATATTAATAACTTCTCATCCCAGAAATTTAGATAGAAATAATATTAACTGCATTTTTATTATTTTACCTTTTGATTTGTTTTGTTTCTATGATTCTCAACTTTCTTGCTTTTTGTTAGTTTTCCATATTGATTTTAGTTTTTTTTCTACCTAAAACTAATATTTTTATTGTTGGAATTTAAGGCTATAAAATATGTAATATACGTTTTCCTGTAGTTGTTAGAAATTTTGGCCACTGAATGGTAAATTTCTCATCATAAAAAATTTCAAACTAAAACCTATAATTTACTATCATCTTTAACTTTAATTCAATGTTTCTTTTTCTTCTAAAACTTTAAACTATATAACCGTTAAATACTCTTGTTTGTTTCTTGCTTTTTAGCAGTATATCAACTATTTAAGGGCTATTTTATGCTGAAATTTAATTTTCTTAGTAGTATTAGTAATATTTTACAAAAATGGATTGTTGGCAATGTTTTATCCCGTTAGAAATTCATTACTAGAAACTTTCATTTTATTATGAAAATGCATTGCTAAGATTTTCACTATAAAAATGCATTTTTATATTTTCATGGCAAGTTAAATGCAATTTGTTTGTTTATTATTTGCCCATAGGTGAAACTGTAAAATGTGCTAGACCACGAGTCATCGTAGACCAGGGAACAGCAGAAGTTAAAATGTTGTCCATGCTTCTCACAACCATCACAGGCCCTGCTGCCAGATGTAGTTTACTGTCATACCCAGGACGCTAAAATGGTCTGCTAGACAGACACTGTGAGTATTGACTGGAAAGATATAATCAACACTAGATGCTTAAATTCTGATTGAATGATTTCGTGCTAATACTTCTGGGAAAATCATGAGACTAAATCTGTTGGGGCACGTGCCATAATCATCGGCAATCCATTCTAACTACGATATCAGATCAAAATCTATTGATGGAAACATTATTTATCTTGCCAAATGTTTGTAATTTCATTTAATAAATATACAGTTGGGTGTCTAATTCAAGAAATAGACTTCATTCTAATAACCTTGCCGTTGGTTCGATATACAATAAATAGAAATTAACAGATTTCATATGAATAAGCGGTGTTTATTAATATTGCTATGGATCGGCTACACACATAGAAACGCACACAAACATGCACGTGCTTATAATTAAAAACGTAGCAAAATTTTCGATGTAGAAATATCCGATTAACATAGTTTATCACTTCATTACGTTTACTGATTTGAAGCTGTTTTATTTTAAAAAATAAAAATATGTTGTTTAAAGGTAATGATTTTTCCTCATATATATATATATACATATATATATATATATATATATATATGTGTGTGTGTGTGTGTGTGTGTGTGTGTGTGTGTGTGTGTGTGTGTGTGTGTGTGTGTACCGCTTGGC
Source organism: Ascarosepion bandense (assembly GCA_037127315.1). Classification (NCBI taxonomy): domain Eukaryota; kingdom Metazoa; phylum Mollusca; class Cephalopoda; order Sepiida; family Sepiidae; genus Ascarosepion; species Ascarosepion bandense. Next base: position 3,836,904 of record JBBBDQ010029090.1, read on the forward strand.
ATCATAATAGTCTTCCTCTGTTGGTGTGTTTGGCATTTGTAAACAAATACTAATGATCGGATGATTCAAAAAGTCCTTATAAATTAACACTAATATTTTTAATTAGGCCATATTAGCCGATGTTCCATTAAATATCTAATCAACTAGGGCCCAGAAGATATATTTCAAATCTTCTTTAATATCATAATTCATAGATTTATGTATGTAGCTCAAATGAAATCGTGTCATCTTTTGATCTAAAACTTCAACAGAATCGTGTTGAGTATGATAGATTAACAAATTGGTTTGAAGATGATTTCCATGAGTCTACGTTGAGCTTCCTTATAAATCAACACATATGCTACGCATTGAACGCTTCCCAAAATATAAACGTGACAATTGCTGCAATTAGCGCCTATCGTTGACACATCTACGCAAGAAAATGTAAGACCTTAGTCGAAATGAAAAGCCACATTAGTGCTGTTTATATTTGAGAATTAATCATGCGATGGTATTACGCGAAATAGAGTTTCAGCCTTCATCATATAAGTGATGAGGTGGTGATAAATGAACTTACTTCAACATATTTTCAGACATATGATTCTCAGGCAGTTGCTATTAATGCCTTTAGAAGATCGGCCTCTCAATCTCGGAGTCAACCGCACAAATGATCAAATCCTAATGATTTGTCCATTGTTTTGCGATACAGATGGAGATAATATTTATGAAAAATGGCAAATTTCACTTCCTCTCACCAAACTAAAAAATATATAGAAATTCTGGCAATATAAATATCCAACGAAACATATATACTAGGGTCATCCAATGTATTCTTCCCAAATTTGCGGGCGGGTTCCTCACATAAAAACGAGTCCATGTCCGCAGATTCTTAGTTTTTTAATCATTAAGGCTAAAAGAAGTTTATGATATATGGTACTGTGTTGATATGTAGACTAGGTTACATCTGTCATGCATCTGTACATGTGTGGCTAGTCTGTCTTCTGCATTTAAGCAGGGAGTTAATTGAGAAGTGTTCCGTTTAACAGTAGCAAGATATTCATATCCTGAGCAGGCACATATGATCATAAAGCAGCGCGAAAGATAATTCCCATGTTTATCATCGCCTTTCTGAGGCATGATCCATTAAAGCACAAACTATGGATCCAGGATTGTACCTTTGATCATACATTAAACAGCGACTAGTTTATCAAGCATTAAATTTAAGAACTCGAAAACAAAAGATTTGCAGACATGATATTTTTTTAATTTTTGTATTTCTTCTGGTGTGAGGAACCAGCTCTCACACATACATATATATACATATATATATATATATATATATTATTTTTCGAATTGGACTAAACATTACATATATATATATATATATATATATATATATATATATATATAGGGTATAAGGAGTCATTGATAGGTCGGTTAATAACAAATTTGGATAAAGTGATTTCAGAGTATATCGAAATATATATATATATATATATATATATATATATATATATATATACATGTATATATATATTATATTTATAATTACGAATATATATATATATTTATAATTGTATGTATATATATATATATATATATATATATATATATATATATGCTTCCACTATTTTTTTTTTTAAATACAAAATGATTGATCTATTTGTTGAAAAGTTTTAAAAGTAGCAGCAGAAATAATAATATATATATATATATTATTTTTGGAATTAGAATAAACATTATATATATATATATATATATATATATATATATATATATATATATATATATATATATATATATATATATATATATATATTATATTTATAATTATAATTATAAATATAAATATATATATATATTTATGTATATTTATAATATATATATATATATATATATTCCACTCTTCTTTGTAAAAAGACAAAATGAGTGATCTATTTTCTGAAAAGTTTTAAGAATGGCAGCAGAAGTAATAATATATATATACAATTTATTTTTATTATATATATATATTATTTATATATATATATATATATTTATTTATGGAAATTATACTAAAACCGACTAACATACATAATAAAAATTTAAAAGATAACGGTTGAATTCTCTTCATTTTAACATGTCGTGACTCTGCATTACACATGAAGGAATTCTAAAACAGACTAACATACATAATAAAGTTTCAAAGAAAACTGTTTAATTCCCTTCATTTAAATATCTCGTGACTTTGCACTACACATGAAGAAATTCTGAAAATTAAAATACTCTGTTAATCTTTTGAAATGATTTGTGAACGTATTTTTTGTTTAAAACACTGTTTATATATACGTAATTTAGACTAATGTTCATTTCGTCTTTTTGCCTTGATAAAGTCCATCACAGGACGAAACGCGTAGGCAATTTATAATACAGTTTTCCTCTTGTCTTTATTTTATTTGACCATCCTGTCCTTACTCTCAGATCATAACTGAGTATATTTTTACAAACACACACACACACACACACACACATATATATATATGTCTTTTTTAGCGCATATCATATTACGCGCCCAGCAGTCAGAATACTCCAATTCATTTTTAATGAATGAGCGATGCGTTCACGCTAGAGTGGTTACTGTTTTTCAAAGTCTACCCCTCCTCCAGAGTGCTCAATCAGGGTGTGAGAGCGTATATATATATATATATATATATATATATATGCTTCTACTCTTCTTTGTAAAAATTCAAAATGAGTGATTTATTTATTGAAAAATCTTAAGTGTAGCAACAGACGTAACAATTAGCTCAGACAATTAGTGATTTGTAAAAATGTTAACTCCAATCCCTGTTCTATCTACAACAGATAAACTCACATATACACAAACACACACACACACAGATACGAAGATAGATAGATAGATAGATAGATAGATAGATAGATAGATAGATAGATAGAAACACTAAATATTTGCTTTGGTAAAGTCGTATTTCATCATATAATGTATAATCTAACATTATGTCTATTTGTCTGTGTTATGTAGTGTCAACTCAGCAGGGTTAGTGTTGGGTAGAAAGAAGTTTTAACACCAACACAGGTGGTCAAACGCTAATCACCAGATAACAAACAAAAATATAAGACTTGATTATTCCACTGGGGATCATGTGACCACGGTAATAACCTATATTACATATCAGTAAGATTTCTGGGAGAATGAACCGAGGGGATGTCGGTTTTTCACGTTGTCGAACTCTCTGTCTTCGTGGGGAGAGAAACACAAGCGCAGTAGATTGACCGGGTGGATCAAACGGATTACGAGTACCAGCAGCAGTCGTACTAGTTACAGCCGAGTAGCAGTGTTCAGTGTTCACAGTGTGATATTACTATTTAGTCTTTGAGTAGATTACTCATGAGGATACCCAAGAGAGACTACTACGTATTATCAGGAGGGACATCTTAATACAGTACTGTTCGCGGGATACGCAAATTACTATTTTGCAGTTAGCACAATACCGGAATATCACCCCGTAGTAATAACTATAACTTCAAATCCATAATTAACTGAAATGATATACCAGGACACAAAAATTACAATCGTGTGACACCATAATATATCAATAACTTTTTAGGTCACAGCAGTCTGTTACTTGAACTCACATATTATAAATTAACATATAAAATGATATTGGATAGATTACTCGAGTTTTTTTTTTCAGGATAGATAGACAGATAGATAGATAGATAGATAGATAGATAGATAGATAGATAGATAGATAGATCAGAATGTCAAATATAGACATAAGATCTTTTAACTATTCAAACAAGTTATTGGGCGTGTAGTTTATCCAATTTCTTAATATATCAGGATAGATAGACAGATAGATAGATAGACAGATAGATAGATAGATAGATAGATAGATAGATAGATAGATAGATAGATAGATAGATAGATCAGAATGTCAAATATAGACATAAGATCTTTTAACTATTCAAACAAGTTATTGGGCGTGTAGTTTATCCAATTTCTTAATATATCATTCTTTTTTGCCTAACAATGTTATTCTAGAGACAAAACTAATAAGAGAATAAGGTTCATTACTTACCTAAATGCATAATTCATTCTACCTTAAATATAAAGCATCGTTTAACATTGTTAATACTGTACGAAACTTAGGACATCCACTCGAGTTAAGACACCTATATCTATGGTAACTCAGTATTTCCTAAAATTAATTAATCATAGCAGAAGAAAATAAGTAAGAGTAAATTATCAATGATAAAACCATCTACATTCGAAACGGTTTGTATAATGATTACTCAATTACGGAAGGATGAAAAAAATACGTATTTACTAATACGGCACAAAATATATTCGCGACCCCACGATTACTCTAGGCGGGTTAAATCATTGTCGTGTCCTGGCCTTTGAAACCACACAAATCCAACTGTTCTCCCCTCTCAATCGCAGCTATGCACCTAATATTAAAATCGGTCGAACCAGTCTCAAAGAAGGAATTTTCTGAATTCAAAACTCTGAAGGAAAAGCAGCCGAAACTTCCCAGGATGACATAGCAATTTATAGATACTTAATAAAATAAAGTTGTAAAGTGCTATGATAGCTTAGGTTCTGATGAGACACGGTTTTGCAGAATGAATGTTTTTACCAGTCTCACTAAAATTGACGCATAAGCTTTGCTTGTGATACACTGTTTTATGTTAAGGCAGCTAGGTTTGCTTAATATAAACTGTTGTGTATATTTTTCTGCAAATAGCCATTTCCACGCAAAAGTGCCTTTCTTCACAGTATTTCCTATTTATTTTATTTTATTTATTTATTTATTTTTTCTGTATTCAAGAAATAACTGACATGTTTGCTTATTTTGCCTATTTTTTTCTTACTCGTAATTTTATTCATGTTGTTTTGGCTTGTTTTTTGTTTTATCCGAAATATCTTTGGTTTTTATGTTACCCTTGGACAGAAAGATATTTAAAAAGTATATAAGCAAAGAAATAAGAGAGAGGGGGAGAAAAAGAGAAAGAAAAGATTGTGATTGCAAAGCTGCGCGTGAGAATTTAAGCAACTGATTTTTTTGAAGAATTTGTGGTTTGTCACGATTACTGAAGACCAGGTGCTTTTCGTGAAATGTTGCGATTTGGTTGACAACCAAATGGGCGCTGGAGAACCGGCGGCTTTTTCAACAGTCGCGCTTATTAGAGGTGTTTCTTTTCTTTTCTTTTTTTACACATTTGCAAGGGTTGCATACGTGTATATTTGAAAATAAAAAATTGCTGGCTGTTTGTGAACTAGCAAGTGTCTAAAAAATGTAAATAAAAGATTAGGGAATTATATAATACCAGTCTGAATATATAGTTGTATCTATGTAATTATGTGTGTTTGAAATTAACACACACACACACACACACACACACACACACACACACACACATATATATATATATATATATATATATATATATATATATATATATAAGGTTGGAAATAAAGTACCAGCATTACTTTATATGTATTTTTCACAAATTGTATGTCTGACATCCGCAGTTTATTAATGAAACAATTTTTTCTTACACAGAGTTTTTCTAAATTTTAAAATATATTCCTTTTTTGAAAGTACATATTTCAATTGAGAATATTATTCTCATATACCAACATATTAATCTAGTATGTTTCAGGACATTTCATATAAAGAAATATATATATATATGTGTGTGTGTGTGAGTGTGTGTGTGTGTGCGCGCGCGTGTGTGTGTGTGTGTGCGTGTGTGCTTGTGCTGATATAGATGAATGCATGTGAGTGCATATATTCCAGTGTTGAATGATGAATGCAGATTTGCATTACGTTTGTCTTTTTGAGCGTTTAATTATTAAATAGGGAGCTATTTCATGTGTGTTTTGGTGTATATATATATATATGTGTGTGTGTGTGTGTGTGTGTGTGTGTGTGTGTGTGTGTGTGACAAAAATATAGATTTAAGGAATGCTATATTTATGGATCAAAGTGCTCAATATCAAAGATAGAGCGAATATAAATATAAAAGTAAACTTTGAGGACAACACACATCGGCGACAGTCAGTTTCATGCCTAGCACATTTGTTTGGCCTGATGATTGCCTTTAGCATGAAATATACTGTTGCCTTTGGGCACTGGTTTCAATGTTTACTTAAGCTGGTCGGTTCCCTGTGTCGGTTTAGGAACTTCTCTTCGGAATTCAACATGCACATTTCGAAATCTACCATTCGCCCGTGCATTGAATACTGCTTTCATATCGGGTCGGGCGCCCCTGCTATTCACCTTGGCGTTCTCGACTTGATCCAAAGTAGAATCTGCAATGTAATCGATCTTAATCTCTCGGCCCTACTCTAGTTTCTCTTTCACCGACGAGATGTGGCTTTCCTCTATTTTTTCTTCAAATACTTTCACCGATTTTGCTTCAACGAACTTAGCTCCTTGGTGCCCCCGCGTACGTAAGTTTACTCGAGCTACTAGAATGGAAACAAGGTAACAAGAAATTTTAACCAAAACTTCTACTCTAACAGTTTCTTTTCTCGCAACTCCAGCCTTTAGAAATCGTTTCACTTTTCTTGTTTCCCTGATAGTTACAATCTCCAAGAGTTTAAATGCAACATCAATCACTTATCTGCTTGATTCCCATCCATTTTCTCACTTTACACCTTCATCTCATGCAGCTCTCTTTGCACCAATGTACCCGTCCTTCTTCTATCAATTTTTCGAGACCTACTGTGACTTTTTCTCCGCTCTCTTCATTCTCCTATTATGTAATCCCATGCGCACCATTGGCAGTCCTGCCTTGGTTAGGATTAGGCTATTGTAATATATATATATATATATATATATATATATATATATATATATATATATATGTACAAACAGCCACACACACACACACACACACACACACACATATATATATATATATATATATATATATTGAGCGTAATTTTTCCTATATTTTATGTTTATATTTATCATATTTATATTATGTTTATATTAAATGTAGTTTACCTCTGTAGTTTTTCTTATATATATATATATATATATATTTTATTTTTCGAATTAAACTAAACTTTAACTCTCGCAAAGATTGATGACTCTAATGCAAGAATCATAACTGCTTTGGTTGTGGAACATAGAATTTTATTACTTCTGCTCCTGTTATTATCTTTTGTCTTTTATTCCAGTCAAATGATTCTATATGTGTTTGGTGAATTTTTGTCTTATGACTCATTTTCACTTTGTCTTATTAGTGTGCAATAAGAATGTAAATGCTACATGACTTTAACATCATGAATATTAAATAAAAATAGCAACAACAACAACCAATCATAATAATAGCTACCATAAAAAGAGTTGAAGTAATATGGCACATTTAAATTAAGGGGACTATTATTTGTGATGATATGGTGATCCCAATGACTATAATGTTAATAATAACTATAAACAATAGTTGAAGAAGTTGTACTTAAAAGAAGAAAAACAAATAGAAAAGATTACTTAAAAAAGTATGGCATAAATAAACATATGTATGGATGCACAATACAGAAACAGAAAATTGTAACAAAAATAGCCATATACAGAAATAAGTAAGCATGTATATGAACACAGTCAGGTATTGTTCATTATTATTAATAATCATTACACTCTAAGCAAGGAAATAAAGTCACTGACATGAAAGGGATTACTGATGGTGAGTGAATAGATGAAAAATTATTAGGGACAGGGAACAACAAAACGACAAAGAGCATAATGAATGTTTATGATCATTTTATAATTTTCTAGTAACAAAAACATTTTTAAGATACTTTTTTCAAATAAATTCATTTCGTTTTTGCCTTAATAAAATCAGTCAGTCAACGAAACGTGTCGGTTAAAACTAAAGAGTTTTCTTCTGGTCTATTTCTTACTGTTTATCTCTATATATTATATCTGACTATATCTACATATATATTTATATACAAAACAAATATTGACTTAATATACACGAGGGTGTAGTGTAACAGTTTTCATTGCCAAAAAGTGAAATCACATATCCTATTTCAACATTCTTGCTAATCTGTTGTATTAGATTGCATAAATGTTCTTATAAATCCATTTACCCCCATAATCTATGGGTTAAGTAGCAGTGTAGTGTTCAATTAACGCCATAAAATGTGGAATAGTCTAAAAATAATTTAATGTTATTAATCTGTTCTCAGAAAAATTGATATTCAATGTACTGGGTTCAAACCGGATGACACGAAAATAGATTTTGCACGCATTGTTACATCGAAGCAAAATAAAAACCATGTGCATCAGCGGATTAATTTGGAAGATAAATTCCCTGCCACAAGATGTGTATTCGTAGTTTCTTTGCAAATGAGACAACAGATAATAGGATAATTTTAGGATAATAGGATATATGCAGAGCGCCACCTGTGAGGCAAATGAAATAATTATCTTATGTTTTCGCAAGAAGAAGAATCCCCGTTTAGAGAAAACCTCTATAGCCACACAGTCACTCAAGAATATTATCTAATGAAGCCTAGAGTTAAATGGGTAGATGAACAATTCGCCGAAAGAAAAATCGCCGACGGACAGTTCGCCGACAGACACTTCACAGACAAGACAATTGATCGAAGCTTTAAGCCAAGTTTATGGTCTCATCCAGTTTCTTATTTTTTTTTTTTTAGAAACTGTCAGCGAACTGTCCAAGTGTTGGTAGATGCGAGTGTTCCGAAGACGTTCTGCCAATTACATCAGCGATTGTTGTCGGTTCTTACGTGGCAAAGTTTTCGTTGTTCGCACCCCCAGTAACTTATATATATATATATATATATATATATATATATATATATATATATATAAATTTATTTAAACACGTTTTCTCAAATTCGAGGGATATCATAAAACTCCTTAATATTTTATTTTTTGTTCTAATTTCCAAATAAGATGTAATATATCTGTATGAAAATTAGAGGAAAGTAATTTCAAAATGAAACCAATAAAAGTTCATAAGACTTAAAATGCGTGTTGCATTGCATGACACTGGCTAGCAAAACAAGAACTCTTTAGTAACATACACTTCTGGATAAATTTCCATGGAGCAGGGATGAGCTGATCGCCTAGCAACTATCTACACTGACCGGCTATATTATAACTCAGAATGCCTTTCTAATGACCTTCAGATGTCGATGGAGGACCGTCATGTTTGGTGTGATAGACTCATTACTGTCAGAGCGAATTCTACCGAATAAAAATAATGTTTAACAAAACTCTTCTCGTGAGATAATTAAGACTGTTTATCAGCCTAATACTATATATTTGCTATGCTTAGAAAGCCACTGCTATCAACCTTTTCATTTGAGTCTGAAAAAAAAAATAACTGAAGCAGGAAAGTTCCTACCTTTATAGTAATATAAGAAAGTAGTACATGTACTCGAGAAAATTCCGGCTTAATTTCAGTATCAGGGAAGTTAATTTGTGCATGCGTAAACGATAATATACGCATGCGCAATCAGCACTAGTATTGCGCTAAAATTCTTAAAAACAAATGATCGATGATTTGTACGACCTGAAAGATTAATTTATCGTCTGTACACATGATTAAATCGAGTGAATGTTCCTATTTTATAGTCTAGCAACAATTTCGACACAGTAAATACGCTTACCAATAATGATATATAGATTTAGAATAATGTGAAGTTTTAAATTTAAGTTCAGTTCATAACAGTTAAGTTTGATTTTTCAAGTCAGTGGTTGTATATATTAATTTAGTTCAAGCGGAAGTCTACATGAAATTTGCTTATAGTGAGTACCGAGGTAGCTAAAAACCATTCTGCCTGCAAAACAATTATTCCAGGATCTTATCTATGTCTGGATCGTTGGGCCATGTGTCGTCAGTGATCGTAATAAAGGGTTCAGTTCGAAATGCCTAGCACTGGAAGAAGACCGGAGCATAATACGGCCAAAACATCGTACAAATGGCAAGAAAAATGAGTCCGAAAGTGTCAGTGAGTCAGTTAAGTGCTATACGTGAAACACGCTTGGGCGATCATGTCTCGAAAGAGACATGACTGACTGGGTAGAAGATTATCCCGCAGTAGGTTGTCATTGCTTTCTGCGGTAGACTGGTTGCCAGCCAAGGCTACAGAACCCAATGTGTCCTGTTATTTAACCCATAACTGGAAGGAAGAGACGGATTAATACCTTTCCCAAGGGTATTTGCGCGTAAGTGAATGCAATGAATTCAACTGGAATTTCGAACTCGGCTTTCCGATTTCTTGTTCCGAGCCGATATCCACTGGACCACCAAGTGTAAATTGTGAAAATACTAATCCTTTCAGAAGTACAGACAAATACTGTAACACTAATTTACCAGAAAATGCATAATGAATTCCAGGAAGATTAGAATGTGTATTCATCATTTAAATTAGTGATTATCAATTTGAAGGGACACGAAAATAAATTTGACAACTTCTATGCATTTTGATAATTGAATAAAACGTATTTTAATGCTTTTAGAGTAGTGCGATTTTTTTTCAGTTGCAGCTTGTAACATTGGGACAAATTATCAAAGATCAACGGTAATCTGTAATTTTTTATGAGACCTGTTCTTTAATATCTCAAGTGTTTTGGTTATGAACTAAGTAATTGGTTCTGTCTTTATTTTTTGCTGCACGAAATGTTATGTAATATCAGTTCTCCGATATGGTAGTGAATGCGGGACAATCTTTCCACATATAAAAAATAAATTCCGTGAGAGAACAGAAATGTGGTTTTAAAAAAGAATGCTGAGAATACCATGGACTGATTATGTGAGTGATGACAAAGTTTTAGAGAAAATGAAAACAAAGAGAAAACTCATAATTAACATCAGAAAAAAGAAATTTAAAATTTTCAAGGAAAGAGGGCTTGGGAAATTTAACAATCACAGGATGTATTGAAGAAAGGGAGACAGAAGAAAATACCGCAAAATCAACGTAAAGAGCTTGTGTAAAAGGTGGTAGAACAGTGTTCAGAAGCTATAGAAAAAAGATAGAATTTAATAAGTTTTCAAAAAGATAGAATATTGTAGAGAGCCATAATCGAAAACGTACTGAAGAAATGTATTACATTGAAGAAGAAGAAGAAGAAGAGTTTTTGTTGTCTGACATAAACGAACAAATAAAACAATCAGGCAACTGTAGCAGTCTTAGAAGACAGTTCGCTCGAATTATTATCGAACTATTTTTCGTGACAATCTACATAATGCTTCTAAAATTGTTAGCCACATTTTTTATGTTTCATAGATGTTTCACATCTTTTGCTAAGATTCTGAAACTCCAAAGAACATTACATTGTCATGAAAATATATGATCAAAGATTGAGTGACAAGTTTATACAGAAAAAATATTTTAAACAAAAATCAACTGGTAATTGAATACAAAATTAAAACTAACATGAAATAACTAATGAACTAAGAGGTCGATTTTCTGAAAATCTCTTATCTTCGCCGAAAGTTACTGAGCGTCTTCTTCGACTTGTCTCCTCAGAAAGGGCATGATCATGGCTCTTGACAATTACAAGTAAGGAAAATGTGTTGCCTTTTTGCCGTCTTTCTCCTAATCCCTGTTCTGTCAAATATCTATACAAGGTCATTAGGTAGTTTACGTGCTTCTTTCCCAATTTTGGCGTCAGTGTTTCTTGTCAGTGTTAAAATTTCAAAGAGCTTTTTCTTCTTTATATGTCTTATAATTTTCAACTGTCTGTTTCCGATGTTAAGCATGAGTGTCATTTTTATTTTTATTTTATCTCAAACTTAGTCGGTGATCACATCTGCAACCCATAGAATTCTCAACATCCTTCTGTAGAACCTTATTTCTGTTAACTCAAGTCTCTTTTACATCTCTGAAGATTTTGCTTAACATTCACTACCATAAAGGAGGACTGATATTAAAGAAAAGTTAATTAACCTTTTGTTAATTACTAATAATGTTTTTTCTGTTTCTTATTGCTTTCTTTTTGTGATATATATTCTTGCAAATTTGAATTTCTTGCACTTTATTAATTTTGTTAAATCTAATTTGTATTTCGTATGTTGATCTATTTCTTTTGCTGACAAAGATATTTTCTGTATACTTACAGTTGATTTTGAGTGCTTTCTTCTCAATTCTATCTCGTTTTCCAATACTGTATTTTGTAGAAGTTATCTTTCTGTTTGCTATCAACAGGCTCTCCTCTGCATATATATTATCGTTAAGATTGCGCCCGTCAGTAACGTATCTTGGCAGAATTTCTTATAATTACTTCAATGTATTACTTATTTCTCGAACCAAATTACATAACTGTAAAAATGTTACAATTTAAAAGAAAATGTTTAGTCATGGCTTCCTTAGAAACAAAATGAACGAGGACAATTTTTTTAAATGTCATTCTCTGCTTTTGTTATGATGTGGGGTCTGGCAAGTAACAACACTTAACAGAGACAGTCATGATAGTATGTATTCAATACCCAACTACACAAGTCATTGCAATTGTTATCTTCTTTTGACAGCTACAAAGGACTACTTATCATCAATATATAAGCTCATTCATAATAGTAAGGAAGTATCTTGCTCTTTCGTTCATTTTAGGACAAAAAATGTAGTAGAAACATCATTTTTTAGTGGTAAATTATTGCGGCATCAAGGTCAGACCGCAACACATCGACCAGTGACTCTCCGTCATCACGTAGTTTCTTGCCTGAACACGCCTATCAATCTGTGAATCTGAGAGGTTTTTCATTTTTTTATCCGTTCCACTGTCCTATTCATTTCTCTTATATTAATTTTATTTATGGCATGCCATTACTGTTGGTATTCCACTCTCAGAGGGTTTAAACCATCCCAAGTAAATATGGGTAGTCAATGTTCTGACTATCGCCGTTCTTCTTCTTCTTCTTCTTCTTCTTCTTCTTCTTCTTCTTCTTCTTCTTCTTCTTCTTCTATGTGCCCTGTCCCTTCAGGACGTAGGCGATCATGGATCTCCACGTCTCCCTATCCCTTGTGGCTCTTAGTATGTTTGCTCCTGTTGCTCCTGGCAACCCCCGTTCCGTCATCCACCTGATCAGACCCTGCAAATATGTTATCCGCTACCTTCCTCTGTCTCTCCTTCCTTCTATCTGTCCAGTCAGTATCAGGTTCTCCAGGCTCTCCTTCCTCATTGCATGTCCCAGGAACTTCAGTTGTCTCTTCCTGATGCTCAGCATCAATTTCCTTTTTGTTGCCATTTTTTCTAACAAATCGTCGTTGCTTGTATGCTCAGTCCACGATATCCGTAGCATCCTTCTGTAGAACCACATTTCGGCCGCTTTCAGTTTTGTCCTCATTTTCGATTATATTGTCCAGCATTCACAGCCGTATTGAAGAACTGACATCACGTAGCAGTCTAGCACTCTTTTCTTTGTTTCTATTGAGATTTTCCTGTGTGTTAGTATTTTGCTCATCTTCTGGAACGCGTCCTTTGCCATGCCAATTCGCCTTCGGATCTCCGTGTCGCACTTTCCATCTCCTGTTAGAACACTTCCTAGGTACTTAAATTCTTGGACTTGTTTGATTCTGTTATCCCCCACCTGTATTTGGCATTTTGGGTTGTATCTTTTGCTGATGACCATGCACTCAGTTTTCTTAAAGTTTATTTGTAGTCCCTTCTTGTCACTCTCCACTGCTACTTTCTGTATGAGATCTTGCAGTTTCCTTTCCGTGTCCGCAATCAGTACTGTATCGTCTGCATATCTTATGTTGTTCAGGTTGTGGCCTCCAATAACAAATCCTGGTATGTCATCTAGGGTCCTCAAAATATTCTCGCTTATAGGTTGAACAAATCCGGTTAGAAACAATGGAATTCATAATAATGAAAATATCTCTTTTGAATGTGGTGAGCACCATGAAGTGCAAGAATGTCTACATGCTTGGCACTTAGAGAAGTAGTGTATCTGATATCCCATGCCCAGGAGAAATTCATGTATATAAAGTTAGCGTGTAATTATGTTCTGTCCTTGTCCGAGAATAGCACAATTCTGCTGCACTGGTATGTGATTATAGTTTGCTTATCAGTACGTTGAGACGTGATCGGTAGCGTGGCCTCCGTGCATTAACCTGCTAAGACTAAACCTGACCAGTCGGGTCGTTCCTTGATGGTAAGTATGAGAATTTTGGTGCAAAGTAATACTTGCTTATTTCCATGGCCCAAAACAATGATAGCACAACCAATGAGATAAAAGGTAAACATTTCAAAAGTAACAGTAATGTCATTTGTTCCACTTTTTTCCTCTCTTTGTTATCGCTTCACCTCTGTAGAAAACCGAGCTGTTAACATCTGTCAAAATGCAATCTTCACACGCACGACATATTTCACCGTTCTGAAAAAGAATGACTTGTAAAGGTGCATATTTCAGATACGGACATTTTATACACCAGATATACTTATACAGTTTTACGTACACAGTTTGTTTTAAATTGTTTTATCTGTAATTCAGACTGAATGGTTCGGCCTTATTTACTAGTTTTCTATGGTTTGCTTTTCCTTCCACTTCTCTCGAAATCTGTATTTTAAGACTAAGAGAATAAACGGGAGCGGTAGATAGTAACGTCACTTGTTGGTTTCAGGCAGTATGGACATATCATTGTTTGAACGTAGTTTAGAAAGTTAAGTATAAAAGCTTTATTTAAGAAGATACTACCAACACTGAACAGACATACATGACAGTAGAAGAGCATTTGGCAATAGATTTAGATATTTACAACGTTACTTTAGCTTTTGTTTTTAAATATACATTTTATTTTTCATCAAAAGAGTTTTGCTATTCAGTTTAAATGTAAAAATTCGTTAGTTGCTGATTTATTTCAGTCTTTGAAATTCTGAAACTTTCACAAAATAGCTATCATTTGAGTAAATCTGTGTCAAAAGATTGGATGTGAGTAGATATATTTTGCCACGATCTTGCAGAGAAAATATAGACATAGTTATGCACATAGTTGAATCAAAAGCTTTTCATATTTCAAGTTTTAATAGTTTAAACAAATTACATACGAAAAACATTTAATCATTAAAATACATCCAACATATCATATTAACTGTTGCCGTCGTTACGTCAGAAGCTCAATTCTACACTCATACCATCTGGTTGTTTTAGGGGCTCCATGCACCAATTTTCAACCTTTGTTTCCCCTCAGTTGGCTCGTAAAATAAACCATGACTCAAAAAATGTGGTAATCTGATGGTAAAAGGTTTGAAACTCCAAGCAAGCTGAAGCAGCAAATTCAACTCTCATGTTCCTCTAGAGCGAGTTTGGTCGCAAATCCTGCCGTAGAAGTGACAGGTATCGGACTGTCAAAGCAGCTTATACTCGCTGCAGTTGTTGAGTATAAATGTCAGAGTTCATAGATTGACTGTCTGAGACAAACTCAAAGTAAAAAACACTCTCGAAATTCTAACCAAATAACAACCTGAACTTCACTTTCAACAGTCCTTGTTTTACTATTGGTTGTAAAGCCTGAGCGTAACGAAGCCACTAATTTCTCTTATTAAGATTAAGAAAAAAATCCCTCTTTTTATCCTCAGTTACGATTCTACTAAAAATGTTCAGTATTTGCCTGAGGATTTTGTTAATATTCACACGTCGATGAACATGAACTTCTCTGTGGTGTCTTTTCGCAAAATGAGGTCTATCGATGGTGTTTGAGAAGGGTCAAATTCAGTCAAGAATGTGCTTGATTTTTCCTGTGTTGTTTATCATTCACAACACAAGTTCTACTTGACATTTGTTTATCTTTGAGGCTGGTGTCACTTTACTTTAAACGTCTGAAGATATTTTGTACCACACGTTCGCTGGCAGTTAGTGGATCTTCCGCATCAATAATTTCTATTGTGGCTACCTTTGAAATCAGTCCTTTTCCTGCAGGTAGCGTAAAATAGTTCAAATTGCAATTTCCCCTACACATTATCAAAGTTTTAATATTATGAATAAACAATTAATATTCATACGTTATATGCGAAAACAAAATCAGCAACAATAGGACAAAGTTGCATCAAATTAAGGATATAAAACAGAGATAAAAATTTACAAATATTAATGAAAACCCCAACAAAACATTGAATCGACATGGTATTTAGGTATCTATAAATGTATTATAGATTATACAGTGAAACTATCTCATATAACTAATAATAATGTGCTGACAGTCAGATTCTAACAAAGAAAATCTTATCACAAATATATTTATTATTCAGAACGCTATGGCATTCGGTTGAAAGTCATATATTAAGTACATTTGAATCTGTTACTCAGTGAGAAACAAATTCACGATGTTAGTGATCTGCCATTTTTTTTAAATGGGTTTTAAACCGACAACATTATATTTATTAATATTCTAGGCAAATGAGTTTGACTTGTTTTTTATTTTATTTTCTTAAATTGTGAAATGAATACAATCTTTGGTTTCCCTTTATCTATGCCTGTTTATATGAATGTCGAATTCACATAAAGAAGCTTATGAAAATAAAAACAATCAGGAAAATCAAGTCAATTTGACTCTTTGACACTTCAAATAATATTTCCAGTATATATATATATATATATATATATATATATATATATATATATATATGAATAAGATAAGTAAACAACAGGTAGGAAAAAGTGTCTTTAATGTAACCTGTCTCAAGCTCAACAAACAAGACATATTTTTAAAACAAAATATTGTTTTTAAAATCTAAAGGGTCAATACGTTGGTGGAGGTTTATTTTAATGGTCAGATACCTGTCACGTGTAATAAATTAATAAATTTTTAATATAGAGAAAAATACTTATCTGTTTATATGTGTGTGCCACGTGTAATAAAATCAGTAAATATTTATATTAAATGTAAATGTATCTATGCAGAAATAGTGCATATGTCAAGCATATTTCAACAAAAAACGAAATTGAGTGAGTTTATATGTCGCTACCATTAGTAGGTGTGTGAATGATAAAACAATATATTTCTGTTGAAAACTGTAGCATAATGTACACACATATGAAGCAATGGACAGGTTTTAATAAAATATGCGTATGAGAGAATCATATATGAATTTGTGTATTCATGAGTCGGTAAAATTAGCATGTGTGCAAATAAGATGAAATACTTTGCTGTTTAAAATTCTAGCGAAATAATTTATAGTTATAAGCGAACTTATTACAAATAAATACGTTTTTTGAAAAAATGGTAACGGTTTCAATCTTTTAATGAAATAATATTTATTAAGATATTAAATATCTATGTATTAAAATTATTAAAATATCACAATTGGTCATATATTTAATGCTTAGAAATATATATTATATTATAATATTAATTATATAAGTAACATATTGTATATTTGCAATATTACAATTGAACAATATACATAATATAAAACAAAATATAATAAATATATAATCAAAGGGCAAAAAGTATAATTTTAATAATATATAATAATAGGTAATAATAGGGAGAAAATCATTTATAATAGATTAACTATGAAATAAAATATAATTTTTTCTACATATAAAATAATATTACAACAGTATGAATATATGGAAGTATCTTTAAATTATTTAATTATAACTATTAGTGGATGCATTTTGTGTTCATGGGGTATAGAACTGTAGAAAGATGCAGAAGTGATGTCATGTTTTAAACGAGTGTTTTAAGTTGGTAGTCATGATATTAATATATTTTCAAAGTACTTCGCCCTTACAATGTTACGTTCTTTTTTTAATTAAACTAGTATTAGAGAAATCAAAATTGTGTCCTACGTCATTTCGATGTAATACAAGAGAAATGGAACGATTGTCTAAACATAATCACTTTTGTGTTTGTCGATCCACGTTGGTAAATTTCGTGTCTATTCAATTTATACGTTTTAGCATTGTAGTCACTGTTTTTTTATAAATCTCGGCATTTGTAGACACAGTATTTT
The DNA here is from genome assembly GCA_037127315.1 of Ascarosepion bandense. Lineage (NCBI taxonomy): Eukaryota > Metazoa > Mollusca > Cephalopoda > Sepiida > Sepiidae > Ascarosepion > Ascarosepion bandense. Next base: position 3,854,837 of record JBBBDQ010029090.1, read on the forward strand.
GTAAACCCGATATTATAATTCTAATATATAGATATTCAGTAATTAAATACATAGTATTTCATTGAGACATTTTGATAACAACTTATTTTCAAAAATTTATTTATTAATCTTTTTATAAAAAGTTCGCTTATGCTTGTAGCCATTATGTCGCTAGAAATTTAAACGGAAATGTATTTCATTGTATCATTCACACATATACCAATTTTACTGACTCATAAGCACACACATTCATACATGATTCTCTCATACGTGTATTTTATTTTAAAAAAGAAAATCTATTTGCATACATTATTTCGTTATAATTTTGAACGCAAATGTATTATCCTTACGTCATTTGCTCACGTATTAATGTTGCTGACATAAACACACTTAATTTCGTTTATAGTTTAAATACGCTTGACACATGCATTATTTTCGCATAGATACACTTACATGTAAGATAGACATATACTGCTTTTATTACACGTGGGACTCACATATCTTATAAACCAAAGTAAATTACATTAATTTAAATTCTCCCGATGCCCAGACTCAAGAGAAAGTCTTTTTACCTTCTTCTTTGTTTTATTTATATCTATATTGGATTATATATATTGGATTTGAAAAAAGGTTATTATACTTATATAGATATTAAATCTTTCACTTAGTCTCATCATCGTTATATAATACATATATATTAAATGCATGGAACAATTTATAAAACTTTATTTTTCAGAAGGTTGTTCTATTAAACGTCATCAGAAAACGCATTTTATTTCTAATATTGCTCTATCTAATCATCTGCGTAATCGTCGAAATATATTTAATAGTTTTCAATATTACATATATTAACCATTATGTTAAATTATTTTCCAAAAAAAATGATAGATAGATAGATAGATAGATAGATAGATAGATAGATAGATAGTTGTAATTATTGCACGTACACGAGAAATTCCTGAAGATATTTCTAACAAATGGTATTTTTTCCTATTTTATTTCTTTTTTCTGTTTTCTTTTCATCATTTTCTTTCTTTTTTACTCCACATGCAGACGTGTTTGTGTGTGACTGAACGTAAGTCAAACTGCGGCTCGATCTGTGCGTGTAATCCATTCTTACAGGACTTCCTGCCGTGAAGTGAAGTGTTTCTCGCTATTCCATAAGCTGACGGCAAATTTCTTCGGGGAGTATGAATATGTGGCTCCTTTGGGCTTTCATAGATTTCCCCCTGCGCTCACTTGTCACATGATTCATTGTCACGTGTCCACGAAGGAGACACAAAGCAATTTCGAATCTGCAGGCCCACCTTGTCATATTTCTCAAGGGAAATAGTAATCCGTTTCAAAACACGTGACACACTCACTTGCCTTCAGAACAATTAACGCTATCTGGCAAGAATTCCAGAACTTCGTCTAGAGGTTTTCCGTAGTATAAAGGTAACCGAATGAGGGAAAAAGAAATTTCAGTTAGACTGAAGGCTAGTTTTGAAATAAAATAAAGATAAGTGGGGAATCTTAATGGTAACGATAATAATTGTGATTTCCTTATTGACAGAGAACTTGAAATTAAGTGAGGATAAGATACAAATTTACTGATACGAAAAGCAGAAACCCAAGAAAGTGATTGCATGCGTAATGAAAATAAAATAAATAACTAAAAAGATGATGATGATTGCATCGATAACCATGGAAGTTATCGAAACTGACCAAGTTTCTTTTTGTCTGAGACAAAGCTAAAACAACTGAGGAATAAATAAGGAATTAGAACTTGCAAATAATCTACAAGACAAGCTGCCTTTCAATCACCTTCCAAATAAATCTTTTAAATCCATCATTCTCGTCTTTAATTGCATCGATCGCGAGATTACGTCTGGTCAGCTCTCCATTTTTATCAATGGCTGGAGAAAATCCACTCAACAATCGATGTTTTATTTTACAATGATCCCTTTTTTCATTTATCTGAATCTTTATCTATCTATCTTTATCTAATTTCCTATTTTTTACCAGAGAAAAAGAAACATTTTATTTTAGTCCTCGTTCATTAAGAAGATATTATAAAAATGATATATTCTCCTCCTGGCAGATATTTTTCACCCACAACGGCAACGTCTCAACCTGTTTGTTATTCTCTCTCTATGTTCATGCCAAACGTTCAGACGTGTTTCATCCTTTAATTCGACCAGTTATCACCCACTATACTGCATCTACGGAGTCAAAACAGCATCATTTTCCTCGTATTCAATTTGAAAGTAGAGAGTTTTACTCACCTTTTCCCAAGTAACCGTTGTTTTGTGGAAATGACATCATTTTGAATATGTCCACGCACGCTAAAAATTTAACCAATTCAAGGTTTAATCGTTATCTCTCCTGTATACTCTCTTATTCTTCTCTTTTTAATTCCGACTGTTATGTCCATGCTCTGCACTTCAGTCAATAACCCTCTTTCTTCTGTTTCCATTGATCCCTGTATTGCTTTTGTCATAAAATAGAAATCAGCTTGGTAATGTAAAAATTCGATAAACATGCAAAAAATATGCAATTTTATACCAGTTTTAAAATATCAGTTCACTCTGAATATCCAACGTCTGATAGAAAATGAAACGTAGTCATATAATGCTTTTGTATTTGTCTATCCTTCTGAGATTAGGTAGTATTTACACTATTTACATACTTCGGACAATTGTTTTATTCTTTATTGCCATATATATGACGTATGAGATGTTGTATGTTCCGACCGTCTTCAAGGACACAAGACCCAGTGGATATAAGCCGTTGGTTTGTTCCAATGACTTGACCCAAAACGTCGTGAATTCCATACCAGTCTACAGCAGTGATGAACAAATAACTTAAAGATTCGTGTTTAAGGGAGATAACTTCATGGCATTCAAATTTGCATCGCAAAAGAAATGAGAGTTATATTTCTCAATAATCGAAATTAAGGGTTCGGGTAAAGATTCCTTGCACCTGAAGAAGACCGGAGCGTAATACAAGCGAAACCTCTTAAATATGACAATAAAGATGAGGATAACAGTTTGAACAATGTAAATAATGTAGCGGCTTCTGTAATTGAAGTATTTAACTACTTACAACGGCAGGGTTATGGGTCCCAACATCATCATGTTTTACAGAACTCAATGCATGAAAGATGGAAAACAAAGAAAAAATATCAGACGGACATAATAATACTAATATTAATATTAGCAGTTTCCCAACAAGGAAACATTTGGCTTTCATTGAACGAGCAGTTAGTACTGCTTTTGATTAAAATTCATTAAATGTTACTCTTAAAATCCTTCCTATTAAGTTTCTCGGATCCAGTAGCTGTTATCGCTCTTTCGAGTATTCATAACAGTTTCCTTCTTAACATTCTATTTCAAGTGATGTGGAATGTTAATATCTCGATTATATCACTTTTTTCTCTTCGCATTATACATAATATCAATTTTTGTTATTGTTGCTGTTGATGGTCCTCAAGTGATGTGTTTTTTTTGTATTATTTGGTACAGTTCTTTCTTTCTTATACTGTAACGCCAGTCTACATGTTTCAAAGAAAGATTATCTTTTCAAACGCCATCTGGCTTTACTCGAAGTAACTTAAGCCAATGTTAATCATTGACCTGAGAATGCATTTGTATACAACTGAGAGTTTAGATATATCTGAACGGATTTGGCGCCATTGCATGACATCTATATGAAACTCTCGATCCAACGAGATTATTTAAGAAGATGACGGCTTATGGTCACCGAAGTTAAGCAGCGTCCCGTTTAGTCAGTACCTAGATGAGTGACAGTTTGGAAATACTACGTGCTTCAAGCTTGGATGTGAGGGTGGTGTAATGGATAATGACACGGAATTATTAATCAAAATGCATAGGTAGTAGCTTCGTTATATTCACGTACGCGCAAATAATTTTAGGAAAGATATGGATCCACCTCTCTTTCCCCAGATATGGGTTAATTAATATTACCGGTATCGCTAAACCATAATTATCTCAACAAAATTGTTAAAATCTAAAAATGCTTTCTGGCTTTAAATAACATGCAAAGGCCGTAGAGAATGAACCAAACAAACCAAATATGAATAGGACTCAAGTTTTCATGTTGATTTTGTTTTGTAGCATTTGGTGGTATTAGGAGAAAATAACTCTAGCACAGTGTATTCTATGTTCAGTTTTTTGTTCTTATACTTAATTTGTTATAAAGAATTTATCATACAAAAATGGCAATAAGTACTAAGAGAGCGAAAGAGAGAGGAGGAAAGAGGGAGAGAGAAACTCTGTGTGTGTGTGTGTGTGTGTGTGTGTGTGTGTGTGTGTGAAAAATGAGATAAAGAGAAAAAGTAGTTCCCATAAAACGAATATCAATTCATAATAATTTATTGCTTACAACTTCTTTCTCACAACTGCTTGCGACGTACAAATTAATAACTCGGCAAAGATTTTTCCGTTCCACTATCAATAAATAAATATTTATTGTCGATTATGTCCCTTGCATGAAAGATTTCTTGACATTCAATTGACGATGACGACTTCGTTTTTGCTTGCCTTCTTTTCAATCACTCGCTTCAAAAGTTTACTGTCTGTATTTTATGTCGGCAATCCTCTTATCAATTAGAGTAATAAAATTATTGGATTAAATATAATATCACGAATGTGTTTCGTTATTCGACGCGCATCCAGCAATAACATTTTCCATAAATATTTGGCTTCCCATTGCATACAACACTGATTATTATATTTGTGTTTGAATGTAAATATACAAATACTAATTTTGAATGGACGTTATATTACTAGTAATAACAATATAACTTAATATTAACAATACTCAGAAAAAATTGAGTGTCATACCGTTCATATAGACGTAGTATTTGCAAAAGACGATCCAGACATTTTATTATTAATGACGAAACAGCCAATCTAGAAAATTTCAAATAGGTTCAATTCTTATTGATATCGGACCTCAAATATTTATTCTAATTACTTTAAGGTCTAACATATTGATCTAAGCGCCTATTGTAATATATACAACTTCTTTCAAATAAGTTGTCAAAATAAGTTCAAAGTTGTCTTGCTTCGTTCTTATTAATCTTAAAAAAGAATTACAACTGCGATTATGACCTTGGGTCATTGCCAAAGGTTAGTTGGAGTAAAATGTAGCCCGATGGGTAGCTTCATAGATCTCGGTGATATGATTTCACAATACCTTCTACATGTGACTTGAGAAATCGGTTGGAAAATCACCCCGACATTCTAATTCTTGCATTGACAATCAACTGTTCTCTTTTCAGATTGATAGTGCTGATAGCAAACATGAAGAGGAAACTACAAGACCTTTTACAGAAGGTAGCCAACGAAAGCGGAAAAAAGGACTACATATAAACTTTAAGAAAATTGAATTCCTGGCCATCAATAAAAATAAGAAACCAACATGCCAACTACAAGCTGGGGATTATAAAAACAAGCAATTACAGTAATTTAAATACCTCGGATCTGTTCAAACAGAAGATGAAAAGAGTGACACTGAGATCCGAAGTCGTATTGGCATGTCCAATGATGCATTCCAGAGGGAGAGTAGGGTATTGAGAGACAGGAAGATATTTTGCTGGAAACAAAGAAGAGATTACTGGATTGTTATGTAATGTCTGTCCTTCAATATGGCAGCGAATGCCGGACAATCTCATGAAGGAAAGATTTCAAGCAATCGAAATGTGGTTCTACAGCAGAAGAATGCTGAAAACACTAAGGACCTAACAGGAGAGCGACGGCATGGTTTTAAAGAGGATGAAAACAAAAAGAAAACTATACTTAACACCAGGAAGAGACAGCTGGTTTATGGGACATGTAATGAGGAAAGATGCCTTGAAAAATCTGATACTCACAAGCTGGAAAGAGAGACAAGAGAAAGCAAGGAGAAAGTTGGGGGTCATTTCTAAATTTCTATCAGCATTTGGACTTCATTTAACGGATTACCGGCCTCGTTTGACATGTCGGTCTGAATAAAAACTGAAATTTACTCACTGCTGAAAGTCTTCATGATTGCTTGAATATCTTCGGTTGAACAATGCGTAAGCCTCAAGCACACCTTGAAGCGTTAGGCAAAAATGTTAACTCGCCGGTTACCTTAGAGACAATCTCAATCTAATAGATATCATTACCGATTGATTAGCACTAAAGCAGAGCATATGTTTATGTATGCATAATAAATTTCATTTTGGTTGCTCGCGTTTTTAAAATCCGCTTAAAATATTTGTGCATATTCAAAATGGTTGCCTATATTCCAGAAAGAGTGCATGGTTATAAAAGTAAATATGACAGGGTTGGAACATCGATCCACTGGAAAGTATACAAGCAACCACTGTTTGCGGATACGAACGGTATACATGAAATAAAAACAAAATAATCTAAAAATAAGAAAAACTAATAATTTTTGTAACTTTGGAATTTCGAATCGATCAGCAGCTAACCACATACAGGAAACCAAATCTTCAAAATGCAACCCAAGTAAATAGAATGTATGAGATAGTGAATTTCTCCCATAGGGAAAAATTCTCAAGGACTTCCACGAGAAATTAAAATAAAAATTATGATAGTTACGTTTGCATCTGTTATTATCGACACAGTTTTAAATCCGGAAGAGATTAGAATAGACTTGATAATCTGAAAAAGAAACATAAGCGACGACATGTAGTCAGTCAGTTAAGTGCCATACGTGATGCATACTTGGGAGACCATGTTTCGAATGACATATTAACGACACAGCAGATTTTCCTGCAGTAGGTTGTTATTGCTTTCAGTGGTAGACTGGTTGCCAACCAAGTAATAAAACCCAATCTGTCTTATTTAACCCATAGCTTTAGGGAAGAGACGGAAACATACCTTTTCCAATAGTATTTTTTAAAATCATTTCACCCCAAGCAAGGTATTCTACTGCCACTGTTGTGCAGGGGGTAAAATAGAGGAAAGTGATGAGAAAGAGTGGTTAGTTATAGGAAATGTCAGGCGGGGGATAATAGACGGATGAGAATACCGAGGATGGAGATGGAGTAGATGGAAAAAAGAGCTAAAGTGAATAGATGCGAATTAATGAGATAGGTGATATCTATTGACCTTACACTGAAATTCCTGGAGAGTGTAACTATCGGGGAAGTAAGTATATGGAAGGGAATTTCACAGGCGGGAAGTGCGTGAAAAAAAGCTGTTAAAGTAGAAATTTAGGTTAAATTTTATCGATGTCACTGTAAAAGGGTGGAACCGAGTTGTTAATCTAGTAGCTCGTGTAAATTCATACGTAGGAGGCACCAGTGATTTAAGTTAATTGGATCAGAAGCCGTGAAAGTATTTATAGAAGAGGCACAAAGAAACCACGTCACGCCGGTAAGATAGCGACTGCAGGCGAGCTGTCAAGTCAGTATCGATCACATTACAGATTCTCCGTTGTGTTGTCAAAAACCTCGAGGTGAATAGCAGGGGCAGCCGACCAGATGTGGCAGCAGTATTCAATACACGGGCGGTTGGTAGATTTATATATGAGCAGGATGTACTCAGACGAGAAAAATCTCCTAGCTCTACACAGTGAACCGACCTTCTTAGCAGCGGATTTAGCAGTGGATATAGTCATTCCACTTGAATTCCGCTGAGAGTGTGAGGCTAAGGAGGTGTAGTGTTTTACTCTTAGGGAATCTAGCCTTTTCTATGCTAATGGGAAGGTAAGAGCGATTGTCTATGATGGTTAATAGATAGCAACTTCGTTTTGGAAGCAGTAAAATTTACGAGCCATTTCTTACCCAAGTCCACCACAGACTGGAGGTCCTTCTCAAGCTCGAGATTCGCTTTATCACCCTCAGCAGATTTTTGATCGAGGGGAGAGTAAATGGTGGTGTTTTCTGCGTATATGCCTACTTAGGATCTTATTATACCGGGGAGATCGTTAATGTAGATAGAAAAAGCGTAGAATAAAGCCTTGAGGGACACCCGCGTTCGTATAGTAGTTTTGGAAGGCAGGTCCGTTCAATACTACCTTCATTGTGCGATTTGAGAGGAATGACTGGATTAGGACTAACAAGTGTCCAGTTATACCATAGCTCCGCAGCTTGCGTAGAAGGCAAGCATGCCAGACTCTGTCAAACTCTTTGGAAATATCCAGGGCAACAGTTCTTGCTTCGCCATTGCGTAAGTGAATGCAACGTATTCAACTGGAATTCGAACTAGGTTCTCCGATTTTTATTTCTGAGACGATATCCATTGCACTCCAAAGCACATCTGAAATTACTAAAGTAAATAAATAACCGGCAATTCTGTCTGTTCGTAAGCGTGTCCGTCCGAGTTTCTGTCCCTTCTCTAACTCCGGTTACGCTTGCTCTGCACAGACATATTATAACTTTTTGAATCAAAATAATTTTGTGGTTGAAAATATATCATCTCTCTAGAGCTTAAACATCCAGTATTGGGATATGTGTCCCTATGAGGATGGAACAGTTAACATTCAAAATCTATTTTCTTCGTATATATTCATCCATTCTTTCTTTTTTTCTATATCTTCTAAATAAACAAACGCGAAATTCTGTCTGATTTACGGTGTCTAAAACCATTTTAACTCGAGTTACCGACTTGACAGCTCGTCTGCAGTCGCTATCTTGCTCCAGATAGACATACTATGCATATTTGGAATGAGAATGATCCCAAGATTGAAAATTTGCAGGTCAACTGATGCTTGAATATCCAAATTTGTGATTTGTGTCGCTATTAAGATTTTAAAATAACTGAAAAATTAGTCATTTTAAAAGGTTTTGATTTATACTGCGATTAAAATAACACAAAAAAATTGTCAATTTAAATTTTTCTTGTTTTAAATTCAGTTTAAACTATCTCTATAACTTTGTGAATTGAGGAAATCAATTTTGTTTCTTCAAATAACAAGAAATTAAAGAGTAAAAGTTTGAGACGAAGAAAGGTAAAATTGAATTTTATAATGTCAACTTCGAATACACATATATTAGATTGACTATCTTCATAAAATGAAAAATAAGTACGCACAGTAGCACAAACAAATTATTTTCTACATACACCAATAATTATGAATGCAAAAATGAATGCTCTCGTTTGCGCAAAAGAAGTATATCATAAAAAAACAAGAAAGTACTTATCAATCAAATTTAATTAAAAGCACATACGCACACATACACACACACGCACACACACACACACACACACACACACATATATATATATATATATATATGATCTATACAAATATAAAATTTGTCTCTTAACTGATTATGGCAGCGAATGCTGGACAATATCATAAAAGATGAAGGAAAAATTTGAAGCAACTGAAATGTAGTTCTACAGAAGGATGCTGCGAATTTCATGGATCGAGCATGTGCGCAATGATGAGGTTTTGGAAATGATGGAAATAAAAAAAGAAATTAATACTAAGCATAAAAAAAAGACAACTGGATTTCTTGGAACATGCAATGAGGAAGGAGGGCTTGGAGAACCTGAAACTAACAAGCCGGATAGAGCGGAAAAGACACAGGAGAAAGCAATGGATAACATATTTGAAGAACCTAATCAGGTGGATGATGGAACGGGGGTTGCATGGAGCAACAGGAGAAGGCTTGCTAAGAGCCACCGGGGAGAGGGAGACGTGGAAAGCCATTATCGCCTACGTCCTGAAGGGATAATGCAAATAGAAGAAGAACTGGTTGATGTCTTATTCAGCACCACGAATCTACAGTTTCATAGAAGAATCCTTTTGTAATCGTTCGATTCACTAATCAGGATGTTTCAGAAAACTGACTGCCGATTTTCTTATTTTCGTTATGTTTTAGTCTAAGTTGAAAACATAATTTATGTGCTATTTATTGGTATTAAGTTGATTGTTTTCTTTTTCGTGTGTGTGTGTGTGTGAGAGAGAGAGAGAGAGAGAGTGAGTAAGAGAAATTGTGTGTGCGTGTGTCTTTGACTCTTCCATAGATTACAACGCACGAGAATTCAAAAATACTGTTCTTAAAAATCAACCGGCACGCAGGATTTGATTAGTGCGATAAAGGCATGAACCGAATCCATAACACATTGTTCAGAAGCATTCATAACACAAAAATAATGTGTTAGGTTGTCTTGAAAAGCAAATCCTTAGGTTTCGAATTCAAAGTTGTCTTTACCCTAGCTTTGAGCTCCACTCAGAGATCCGTGCGAGTTGAGCTTTTGTATATCATATGGACTCGACGGAGTGTACATAGAAAGAACATGATTTGTAGTTGACAGGAGAGAGTAATCGTAGAGATCCGTGCGAGTTATCGGAGAGTACCGGAACTGATACTTAGTTATCGAAAGATACCGAACTTACTCAGAGACCACCATACCAAAAGTCAGACTAGCTCTGAGCTCCACTCAGCTAGAATAAAATACAGATATAATATTTCCAACGATTTCACTTCAAGACTTGTATATATTAATTTCTACTAATAGTATTCCTAGATTTACTATCCTGCGTTAAAGTTTGCATATTACGTTGAATATAACCTAATTTTCTATCTCTATATCTGTTTTGTTGTTTATTATTTTTTGTTCATCCTCACCCGGAACCCACAACACTAAAGAGTAAATTTATTCAATAAATTTGCCCTTGACTCCAGACGACTTCGCATCTCCTGCAACTCTTCTGAAAAATCTCCTTATTTAAGCTGGTGAATGCTACCATAATTCTTGCCTGCATTTAATCTTTGCTGTTAGAAGAAGTTTTGTTGGATTTTCAGCCAACTGCGCCTTACACATAATAATCAAGGGGTTGCAGTCTGGGGAGTTAGGTGGCCAGATGAAAGCGGTGATATCGTTGCAGAAATTATCACAGGCCTGTTTTCAGACGTAGGCTTTTCCAGCAGCCTCCTTCTTGATCCCAGGCAACAGTAGCCCTCAAGGCACTTGAGGAAGGCCACTGTCTTGAGTTTTTTAGGTACTGTGGAATAATGAAAGAGGCGTAATGTCGCCATTACTAGTGATCAGTATAAATACCTTTGTAATCAACTCTTTCCGAATCCTCTGCGCTAACTTCAGATTGACAGTACAGGATGCGCTTTTAAACATTCTGGCGGAATGAATTGCATCGTGGGGATCTTTGTTTCAGAGACAATGACCAACTGACGCCACTATACTGTGCATTTGATACTTAAAATAAAAACGTAATTTTGGAAATAAATTTGATTTTAAATAATAATATTATGGCTAGATTATTGTAGAGGGTTTAAAATATACTAATAGCATTAAAATAAAATTGGGATAATATTATAATATTATATACCAAATATTTTTCCAAAATTTTTTTTTTTAGTTTTTAACAGATATATATATTATCTCTATTCTTTTCTCTTGTCTCCTATTATTTTTTAAATATATATAATTTCCCCTTCCTTTCATCATCTGAGACTCTGTAACCTCGGCTAATGGATATATTTTCATGTCTTATTTGTTCAGTAAATTTTCCCCTGTCTACCCCATTTGTCTTTTCCTTTCTCTCTCTCTCTCTCTCTCTCTCTCTCTCTCTCTCTCTCTCTCTCTCTCTTGTCACTTCTATTCCTGTGACACGGTTAAATTTTAATTTTTGATTCCTTAATACAGACGCAATCTAAAATTCGTGTTCTAATATCGAGTCATGAACCTCTGTCTCTGCCCCTTTGTTATATCTGGACCACAAATTTTTTAATAATTTTTTTTCTTTTTTATCACTCCTCACCTTCTTTTTTTTTTTTTACTTCCTGTGTATGGATATATTTTTGGGCTTATCCCGGTATTAAATGTTTGTGCCATATTTGAATTAATAAATGTGTTGTTTTTGATCGTTGCTAAAGAAGCAAGAATTTTCTCACTGCAATAACTAGTGAACAAATGTAGATTTCGTAATTTATTGATATGATATACATATCTAGCTCTGTAAATAGATAATACTATTTATGTCGATTTATTTACCTGGATCATTTTTAATATTAATAAAATTAATATTTATAGGATCTCGTTTTGGGGATTTTATCTATATGAACTTCCTTATTTTTTGGATTTAATATATATATATATATATATATATATATTCCGGATTAGTTTGTATATTAAGGAGATTCAGCCGACAGAATGGTTGATATTTGCATTCTCTCTCTTGGCATACAAGAATATATTCAGGAATTTTCCAGCTGATGAATGAAATGTTGATAAATATTCACTATGAAATAATCGTTTTTATCACTCATTTTCGCAAAGAATTCATTCTGCAAAATCAGTATAACCTAAAATAAGGTCCAATAAACCATAGTAAGCGCAGCAGAATCCAGCCAGAGACAGGACAAGAACAGGACGGTTTCATCAGGGACACGGGAACGAAGCACGCGATATTTACGCTTAAAAGTTGTATGGAAGTTAAAATGAAAATGAAGGAGAGGATCGAAGCAACAGAAATGTGGTTCTACAGGGAGATGCTGAGGATATCATGGACCGAACATGTGAGCAACGACAAGGTTTTGGAGAGATTGCAAACGAAAAGTAAACTTATACTTAACATCAGGAGGAGACAGCTGAAGTTTCTGGTATACGTAATGAAAAAGAAGAGCTTGGAGAATCTAATACTCACAGGGCGGATAGAGGGAAAGAGACAGGGGAAAGTAACGCGAGACATTCATGATACTGGAGTAAATGGATGGCGGCGAGGGGTTTTGGAGGGATACCAAGCAGAAATATGTTAAGAAAAAAAGGGAAAGGGGTAAGTTGAAATACATGATCGCCTACGTCCCGAAAGGACATGGCTCATAAAGAAGAAGCAATGAAAGTTAAATATGTATTTAATAGTGCTAAGTGAGGTAAAACAGCTGTTGGCAATAAGTTAATTCGTAGGTACTTTCCTTAGATTAATAATTTTATATAAATATATATTTAGTTGATTGTTTGCTTTTTTAAAATTTATTATGACAGAATTAGATCTGTTGCGACGATGAATACCTCTTTTGTATCAGGAATAAAAACTAAAGTACGTTCTAGATCGTAGTAGTCTACAGATTCGATTTGGGAGAACTGAAAATTACCAGCTGTTTTCCAGGAAAACTAAAATTGAATTCTGTTTTCGGATATCAACTTTGATCTTCTACTCAAAATAGAATATGTTCTTATAACTGTACTAAAAACATTGCAATTGTGATTAAAACTTCGAAACATTATCCTAGGATCAGACTGTTGCTCGAGTCTCGGAGGCTAACCAGAAATTTGGTGGAATTTCTAAAGGGAATTGCTGTCATTCCAAATTATGCGATAACCACCAGTCATTTGGTATGAATATGCAAAAGAATGAATAATAATAATAATAATAATAATAAAGGGATTGCAGTAATTAATATTACATTCTGTTTCACTCTGACCGCCTTCCTGCACTATGCTACCGATTCATAGTAATAGATTTTCAGAATAATGTTCACTGGGTCATCAGTTTGGCCTGTGATTCAGCTGCGTCAGTCGTCACTAGTTCATTGCTGCGTGTCATACGCGTGTTAACTATCCCGCCTAACTTGCTATTAAAGCGCGAAAAGTGTCGTCGTATATTGCGATGGAATAGAATTCAATTTGCGGGCGTATGACATCATCATAATGTTAGTTCCGACTCAAGTAAACACGTTATTCCGCTTCGGCATATGCCAACCATCAAGTGTCGATTTTTATATTTCCTATTATTTAAACAATTTGAAATACAGCGTTGTGAGAAAGTCTCTTTACTGGTTGCTAATTAAGTCAAAATGGTCCACTTTTCATGAAAATTAAAGGCCATCGACAAACCGAATATATTCTGACATTTCAAAATAAAACTGATTCTAGAATTAATTTCAGTTACGTTTTATGACATACAATACTGTACAAAAGTATTAGGATAAGAACTATTTTATCTTTTAAGAAGCATCAAAATAAAGTGTGAAATCACCCCTGTCCTAACACTTTTGCACAGTACCGGTAGTGTGCAAAAGCATTAAGACAGGGGTAATTTTCCTAAAAACCTCACTGAAATTCAAATACAAGGTTAAAAGCCAAGTAAATTGCTAATAAATATTGATTATTTAAAACTACGTGTAAAAGAAATGTATCAAAAATAAATTATATTTAATTTTTCCAATTTTAACATATTATTTTGAAATTACTCTATAAGATATTTTGGATAAAAAATTGATAAATCTAATGTTACTTCGTAAGACATACTTTGGGATCAAATACAAGCTGCTCAGCAGGAAATACCATTAGAAACATTGAAGAAGATTATGATGTCAATGCTTGACAGAGTGAAGGCAGTAGACAAAGCAAAAGGCTATTACACTAAATATTAAATTTGTTTTGTAACAAGCATTTTTCTCGTTAAAGCATTTTTTAAGTAAATCAAATATAATTTCTTTAATTAAATGTTTGAATTTCTGTCAATATGACTCATAAAAATAAAAAAAAATGTTGTCTCATTACTTTTTCACAGTACTGTATAAGATACAGTCTTCCAGAAAAATAGTTAAAGAATCTTTTCCTTCTATGTGCACTGTCCTTTCAGGACGTAGGCGATCATAGTTCTCCACGTTTCCCTATCCCTGATAGCTCTTAGTATGTTTTCTCCTGTTTCACCTCGCAACCTCCGTTCCGTCATCCACCTGATCAGGCCCTTCAAATATGTCATCCGCTGCCTTCCTCTGTCTCTTTTTCCTTCTATCTGTCCTGTCAGTATCAGGTTCTCTAAGCCCTCCTTCCTCATTCCATGTCCCAGAAACTTCAGTTGTCTCTTCCTGATGCTCACTGTTAATTTTTTTTTCGTTTCCATTCTTTCCAACACCTCATTATTGCTCGCATGCTTGGTCCACGACATCCGCAGCATCCTTCTTTAGAACTACATTTCCGCTGCTTCAAGTTTTTTCCTCGTCTTCGATAATATTGTCTAGCATTTACTACCTGTTTGAAGAACTGACATCACATAGCAATCCAGCACTCTTTTCTTTGTTTCTAGTGAAATTTTTCAGTGTCTTAGTACTTTACTCAGCTTCCGGAACGCGTCCTTCGCCATGCCAGTTCGCCTTCGGGTCTCTGAATCGCACTTTCCACCTCCTGTTAGAACACTTCCTAGGTATTTAAATTTTTGTACTTGCTTGATCCTGGTGTCCCCCACTTGTATTTGGCATTTTGGGTTGCACTTTTTGCTGATGACGATGCATTCAGTTTTCTTGAAGTTTATTTGTAGACCTTTTTTGTCACTCTCCACCGCTACCTTTTCTGGGAGATCTTGTAGTTTTCTTTCCGTGTCTGCAATCAAACAATACAGTTAGATAAACACAAGGTCCCTCATAAGCTTGTTTTTCGCAACCTTCGCTAGTGTAGAGCAACTCTTTTGTTAAACGATCAATTTGCCGAGTCCGAACCCCTATTGATGCGTACTCAATGAGAGCGAAAAGAAATGTGCTGCTTGAGTACAATATATGAAACCCAATGTCTCCTCATTATTCCCAGATAAGCGTATACTAGATCTGAGTGCGTGATGTGGTGACAGGTTTAGATAAAAGCAACATATAATCTGTCAAGTTGTGCCAAGGTAGAAATAATATTTACATTAATAATTACTATTTTGTGTATCGAGGTATATATTAATAGAGAAGAAAATACAAACGATAATAGATAAATAAATGGATTTTTGTACAGAGTTAATCTGGATGGATCCCTTTACATAATTCAGGAAGAAGTAAAAATTGAAAGGCAATTTTATGGTATTTCTTACCAACTCTATCTCAGTAAGTAATTACTTTCAATAGTATAATCTTGAACACTATCTGTATTTGACTCGTATACTTCAGTCAATCCGCCCGGAGGTCAAAAAGTCTCTGGAAAATCTACACGGAAACGATTTTCACATTAATCATTCATCAATTATCGTTTAACAGCTGCTAAATCGGACGTCGCCTTGGCGGTTTCAGTATTTACACCCATGTGATGCAGGTTCGACGTAATCTCCTACCCAGTGCCACACACTTTCTCATTAGGCAAACAAACGTATATCATGGCTCTGTGTGCCGATACAGTCAAAGACGCTATGGCTGAACCCTTCCAATGATGGATGATTTTTGGCAAAACTTACATGTGTTTGTTTACTGTTGTTCATTTCTATAGACTTCTCTTAATTAGTAGAACCTACTGATGCCTTACCATTTCCCCTCTCCTCGAACCAATCTCGGATTTGTGTAAGCGTATGTGTTTTGAAATCTAATCAAATATCCGTCAGACATGTTACGCAGTCCAAATCAGGCCGCGCATATATTTCTTTCTTTTAGATTTTTCGGTATTTTTTCATTACTTTTTTTATTTCTAATCTTTATTCACTGGGTTTTACTACAGTAGAGGTTAAAAAATCGTTAGACACAAAGAAACGCGTACTAAAATCTTACGCGATAACTCTACTTCAGTGAATGCTGGAAAATCTCCTCCAATATAAAGTGGAGACTTGAAGCAACAGAAATCTGGTTCTACAGAAGGATGCTGAGGTTACTATGGACCAAATATTTGATCAACGACGATATTTTAGAGAAAATGGAAACAAAGTGTAAATGTAAATTTAATATCAGAAAGAATTGAAATTCCTACGGCATATAATAACGAAATATGTTTTGGAAAATCCTTCGCACACGGAACAGACTGAGGACAAAAGGGACAGAGAAAATTAAAGTACAGTATACATTATGCGCATGTGTAAATTCATGGCAGAACAAAGATTAGAAAAAATAATAAAAAGACAAAATTTATTAAGAGCTACGAAGAATAAGAAATTGCGGAGAGCTATAATCGCCTTTCGTCCTGCGAGGACATGGCTCATACGGCAGAAAATTTAAGTAACAGAATTCTCGTCAATACCCAAGAACTCTTCTAAGTAAACGAGCTAATTTTATTAATACTGCCTAACGCCTCTTTCAGTATATTCCGTGCATATTCTTGCAAACTTTTGTTACACAATTTAATACTTTTTCAAGATCGCCAATAATTATGGATTCATGTTCGATTCGCTCTTTCTTCGTTATTTGGATGTGAGGTTAGGGTAAGTGTCCCCGCAGGATGTCTGGGAGAGGTAAATATGCGAAATGGGTTCGAAATGCAACTGAATTAGTCACGTTCACTTTGGCGTAAAAAGAGTTGAGAAAGAATAAATCATTTTCTGCTCAATGAACAGTTATTTTTTAAATATGTTTTATATTGCAGCAGTTTTAACCAATCTTAAAAATGCGCCATCATATCGGACATACTTTTCTTGTTAATAATCTCATCTAGCGTGTGTTTTGGATTAGTTGTTCTCTTCATATCTCAGACTGAAAATTACGTGATTTTACCTTTAAAAAAATATTTATTTATTCATTTAATTATTTATTCACATATTTGCACGCACAAACCAAACCAGGTGTTTAATGATCAACTGCGAGAATCGAAAATATTTAAAAACTTTTAAGTTTTTTTTAACAGATTATTTCTTTTTTAATGCTAGCATCTTTAATATTTATCACCTATATTTTTATAAGATTTGATCGAAAAGCTGACTATTTTAAAGTAATTATAACATATTTTTCTTTTGACATTTAATTCCAACATATCTTCACTTTTCATGAAAATAAATGTCTTGTTTCGAATTAAAGAAAATTATTGTCAGATATCGGAGAGGCGAATTCAAATTCTAGTTGAATTCGTTGCATTCACTTATGCGTAAATTTCCTTGGGAAAGATATTAATCCGTCATTTCTCCCTCCCACTAGATGTGGGTTAAATAGCAGAAAATACTGTGTTCTGTAACCTTGGTTGACAAAAGAAGCAATGGCAACCTACTGCAGGAAAATTAAGGTCAATCTTTCGGGAGATGAACACCCATATTGCACTTAACAGACTGATTATCAGAAGACTGCTATTGCATAGATATTGTTCATCGTTCAACATTATATACAAACAGATAATACGTTAGATTTAGCTTTGCATAATCTATATTATAACATAAATATAAAAACTCCCTTTGTTTGTATATATGTGATTTAATAAGAAACACTTTTAACAGTTATATGTGCGTTATTCAGCAAGAAAATAGTTTATTTCAAAGTGAATTGTAGCTATGGTTTCTGTTAGTAAACCTTTCTAAATTGATTCCGAATTAATAAGTTCAATCCATATCTTAGAGACCACTCGCTTTTACAATCCATATTTTATTTTATTCCAGTATTTGTGTTGGATTTTTCTAGAAAAGGTTTAGTCAATGATAATGTTCTCAGGAATGAAGGCTAAAATTAGACATATTATCCAGGCTTATCATAAAAAGAAGAAAAGTTAAAAACGGAAGAATATATTAATTACACAATATTATATGGAAAGTAAGAACTTTTCATGATATTTAACTATTTGACAATAGTCACATGAGCGTTAAAAATTCTAACTCCTGCCTGAACATATAAAAATGACAATGAAAATAATAATATTTAGAAGATTACCTAAGATCACAAAGAAGGTGAAATATAAGATTTAAAGTATTCTTATAAAAAAATGTCAGTTTTTAATCTTTATGAAGTATAAGGATATTTCAACACAGTCAACACGCTCTCTCTTACACACACACGCAGACACACACACACACACACACACACGCACACAACCATACATATATGTAGAAATAATTTTGTTATAAGTTTATAATAGAAACATAGTTCAATGAAACAAAAGTTTTTATAGTAAATTTAAAATTGAAACATTTCAGTTCCTTATGTATTAAGTTTCTAATTCTGTTAGCTTAAATATTAATGCATTTTTTCAACCATAAGACCATCAACCATGCACAATCTTATGTCCTATATGTCACTTTTTCACTACTTTGAGTGATAAATAACTTAAAGAAAATCTTGTAACCCTTTCACGAGTACACGCGATACCTTTACAGACATGCTAAAAATACATATGTAAATATTCAATTATTTCATCACTGACAGCTAAAGCGTCTCTATTTTCGAATCAGTTCAATTCTGTAGCCCTTTACCCTTCTAATAAAATTCATCCTATCCTTCTTTACTTGTCTTTCGATTAGTTCATTAAAAAACCCTCCGAAAATCTCCCCCCCCCGCCTTAATTGTATAGATATGGTAAAAATTGTGTTTATTTAAATGTCTGTATATAATGATTTCTAACGGAAAAAAAATATTTCACTGTCTGACGAGGTGTTAATAAGGTAGCACCGAAACACAACAGCCTTATGTATTTATTATAAAGTTACAATAAAAATATTACTATATATAATACTCTATTGATTATCAAGCATTCTTAAAAAAGTAAATCACAACAAACAATGAACTGCTAACCCATTAGTTTGTATTACATTTTATATATATATATATATATATATATATATATATAATAACGGTAAAATTAACAAAAACGTGTTCAATACGGTTTTCAAAACAGAAAATGACGAGACGAGCAATTTAAGATATAATTTAAGACACTTAGAAAAATTGTTCCTGGTGTCACGATTTCAGTAACTTTTAAACGAAGTGATATGAATTCCCGCTGTCTTTTCTACTAGTATTTTTATGGTATCTGCTCTGAAGAGCTTCTTTTCCTGATATCCGGACAATATCAATTTACGCATGTTACTAGATTAGCATCAAGTTTTCACCATTTTACCATTGAAAGAGTTAAATGCAACCATCTCTTCTACTCTAATAGTTTCTTTTCTCACACTTCTCGTTTGTGGAAATCCCTTCCGTTTGATTGATTCCGTGATAGCTACAATCTCTACAAGTATAAATGCAAGATAAATCGCCATCTTATCTCTCCTTGATTTCCGTCTTTCTCTTATCCTTTCTTCGACATCGCTTGTAACTTTTTCTATTTTTAATTGTTTTTTGTTTTCTCTTGCTGTAACCCCTTACGCATCACTTCGGATGAAATGGTTACAAAAAAAAAACATATACATTTATATATCTATTCATATTTAAATAACATTTTTCATGAAGAAACTAACAGAGATAAATTCAGTGTTTCTATGATTATTTTAAATTATCGTATATGATCGTTTTTATTACTATTCAACGTATGTTTAATATATAGATATAAATATATACGTAATTTCTATTTTATTTAAATATATTTCTATATAAATTAATTACATAAATTATTCATTTTTTATTTAAATCTCAAAATTCAAATTATTCCTTAGGAAACATCAAGAAGCACTCTCGCTAGCTAGACGAATTTTATTATCAGTTTGTGTATGGAAATTGAATGAAACACAGTCGATTATACTGTTATTTTAACTAAACTTAAACTAAGCAAAATATAAAACGCAAAAGGCAAATAAGATGCAGCGGCGGTTGACAAATCTTTATTCATATTGTTGGAAATATTGCCTTCCAAAAAAACGGCCGAGAGGTGATTTTATGATTCATGATTTATGATGACTTTTCTGTCGGTTCGAGGAACGATACATGCCAGTTGGCATGCTCGAGTAAATTTTTTATTATATGCATATTTCGTTTTGGCACTCTGCCCATTTAATATATATATATATATATATATATATATATATATATGTGTGTGTGTGTGTGTGTGTGTGTGTGTGAGAGAGTAAGTGCGTGTGTTTATATGTATACATATGTGTACATATATATATGCACATATATAAAGATGAGTATCCACACAGACGTACCGTGTATATATATATATATATATATATAGATATAGATATATATTATATATGCATATATACATATATAGAATCCAGACATATATATATATATACATATATATATACCAGCCTTGACGGGTGAGCACATGATAGCAGTGTCGTCAAGAAACTTCGAAGTCGGCATTAACCATTTTTTTATCAACGTTCTATTTCTACCCAGATATCGAGCACTTTTTTATAAAAACTTGCTTGTCAAAATATATTTAATCCGTAAATCGAATGACATTACAACAAACTAAATATTAACAAAATTAAAAACTATATGTATATATACATATTTACATACATACATATATATATATATATATATATATATATATATATATATAATTCAAACGTTATTATAATGGCAGCTTGTCATTTGAAATAAAGACTCCAGTATGTAAAAGGTTTGTTGCCCAGCGGCTAATTATACTAGTTCAATCTGCTCTACCTCCAAAGAAGGACGTAGGTTCGGTCATCGTGAAAGGACACATTTTATTTACTTACACTTCTTGAATGATGCAAGAAAATAAACTTATTGCACACTGTTTAATGAAACAAAACTTAATATTTGTTTCAAGTAAGTAATGTGCACTATAACAGCGTTCCAAATAAGAAAACATCGGATGAAAAATAAATACAAAATGTATATTCTTTTTTTTTTTTTAATCATATCACCCCAAGCAAGGCGAAAACGCCACTGATGCGCAGGGGGCTACGTAAGAGTGAAAAGATTGGAAAAGAGAAAAACCGGAAACCACAGCCTAAACAGGAAACAAGGGCTGAGATTCTCCACCTGTTCAATAGACGTGGGTGGAGTGTGAACCGGGCGATAGTTTAGTCTATCTACTTCAATTGAAAAGAAAATAAACTAAAAAAAAGAGTGAAAAGATTCTATTTGCAATTTAAAAAAAGTTGCGGTGTATTTTTCTTTTATATCATTTAATATTTTGCAATAAGGAAACAATGTATCCATGTTTATAATCGCTTTAAAATATGAAAAAAAAACTGTTAAAATCCGTGTCTTCACAAGGCCATTGTCAATACTGAAAGTTTTTCGCTGTAAATCGAACTTGCATAGTATAAAAGAAAAAATAAAACCGGATCTCTATTTTGATCTTTCATGTAACTATATGCATTAAGGGTTTTTATGTTTTTTTAATCGTTTAACCCTAATTAAGACAGAAGAACATGATACAGGGGGCGTTGGGAAAAGAAGAATGAGGAGTTGTGGATAAGAGATAGCAACTAACGTTGCATTTTCACTTTTGGAGATTTTAGCTATTATAGAAGCAAGTATATGGAAAGTAGTTCCACAGGAGGGAAGTTCGAGAAAAGAAGCTGGTAGAGTAGAAGTAGCGGCTGCATTTGAATGTCTTGACTGCAAAATGGTAGGGCTTTATTGTTAGTCTGGTTGCTCGAGTAAATTCATGAAGTGGGGTACCAGGGAGCTAAGCTCGTCGGAGCAGAAGCTATGAAAATATTGGTAGATAGAGGACAGAGGGTAGCTACACACCGTAGCTGAGAAAGTGGCTAGAGTCGAGATGCAAGATCAGGATCGATTACATTGCAGATTCTCCTCTGGATCCTGTCTAGAACCCCGAGATAAATAGCAGGATCGTCCGACCATGCATTGAATGACAAGTGCATTCAATGCATGTGCGGAGAGTTGATTTGTATATATATAGGATGGATTTAGGCTAAAAAGATTTCCGATCCCGACAGTGTGACCCAACCTTCTTAGCAGTAGATTTAGCTATGTCTGCTGAGAGAGAGAGAGAGAGAGAGAGAGAGAGAGAGAGAGAGAGAGAGAGAGAGGCCAAGTAGGCGCCGTGTATTGCTTTTGGAGAGACCAGCTTGATCAGGAATGAATGGGGGCAAGAAGGATTGTTTACGGTAGTTGACAAATAGCAGCTTCGTTTTGGAATCATGAAAGTTTACGAGCTATTTCTAACCCCAGCCCAGCACAGATTGGAGGTTCTTCTCATGATCAACAGCGAGTTTATCTTTGTCCGCCTTGGCAGAAACGTTTGATTAGCATGTGATAGATAGATAGATAGATAGATAGATAGATAGATACTGAACGCCCCGTGGCCCAGGGGTCGAGTCGCCGACTGACGCCAATTCGGTCGGGTTTCGAGCTTCGGTTATGTAGCAATCGGAATCTAATCGTACCGATTAGCTGCGAAACAGGTATGTCTGCGGATGATAATGTATATTAACGTCTGAGATGGAAACGCAACGTTTTAAATTGACATCTGCTTTTAAAAAATTAACATTTTAAGTTTCTTTTTGTGAAGTATTTTTCTTCTTACGCTGGTTCAAAGTTTTGAAAACTTAGAACCAGCGTAAGAAGAAAACATCCAAATGTTGGCCAATTTTTGTCTTTATTATCTACTGAAATTAAAGCCAAAATACAATGTTTAGAACGGCTCATGATTGAACATCATAAACATTCATTGTCTGTTATGTTTAACAGTATATGTGTAGAAAATTATCTGCTGCCTCGATACACTATATATATATATATATATATATATATATATATAAGAATTACTCTTTTTTTTTGTGGTTGGTTCCGTTTGGGGTTTTTTTCTTTACTGCGGAGTATCGTATGTCTTGTCTTTATTCCGCGGATTTCTTTTTTTTTCCCCCCTCTTATCCAACGCCTTAGGTTCTGTTTGTTATTGGTTTTTCTTAAAGTTTATCTTAGTATAAATTTAAGATTTAGATACTTGCAGAGTCTATTTAGTTATTATTTTGAATATATATATATATATATATATATATATATATATATATATATATATATATATGTATGTGTGTATGTGTGTATGTGTGTGTGTGTGTGTGTGTGTGTGTGTGTGTGTGTGTTTATATTTATAAAGAGAAAGGAAAAAAGAGATAATATTTGTTCCACACAAAATTGTTGCTGCAGGAGAAATGAAATGCTTATTACCCTTTTCAGTAGTGTCAGTTGTCTAAAAGATAAGCAAACCAGTATAGATTCACGCACGTGCGTGCACACTCACAAACACCCGCACGCACGTTTGTAGGAGCGCGAGTAATCTTATGATTTGTGAACTTCTTAATATTCTTCCGTATAGCTTGTTATATAAAATTGAAATCACAATAACAGCTATGTGAAGCTAGTGCAAGTTTATTGGTCCTGAAATTGGAATTGATGGGCCGGGTTCAAATTCTGACCTAGTCTTTATGTCCACTTTCTGATATATCCTCTTTGAAAAGGCATCAATCTGTCCATTCTCATTCGCATAGATCATTTCAGCATTAAAAATCAGAATCGACGTGTCTCTCTAGCCTTTGGGTTGGGGATAATTTTGTCGAAAGACGGCAATTAATTTCAAACTGAGGAAAAAGCAACGTAAAAACAGTATTAACTTTCCGAGACTTCATAGGATAATAAAGAAGAGAAATTGTAGAGAACCATGATTACCAACATTCTGAAACATACGATCACAAAATTACTACCTCTGATTACTGATTCTACACATGAATAAAATGTTACAAGCATTTTCTTTACTTCAAAGAACGGTCAGTAATATAATCACCCCTAACCCGGCATCTCAACTTCAGTTACTTTCTCACTGACGTGATATTGTTTCCCTCTGTGTCTTCTATAAATACGTGCACAGCAAATCTTCTGCTGAGCTTTTCCTATACTGTCTGGACTACATAAATTGAAGTCCGCTACTAAATTGGCAACAAGGTCTCACCGTTTTACTATTGAACTAGCTACATGTAATCGTATTCTCTATTCTAGTATATTCTTTTTTTCGCAATTTCCGCGGTTTGAAATCTCTTTGGATTTCTTAATTCCCGGCCAACTACAACATTTAAAGATTTAAATTCAACATCAAGTTCTGTCTTCCTGAATTTTGATAACTTCATTGTCGGTTTCACCGCTTCTCCTCGCTAGAGTTCTTCTCATTCTCTTTCAATTGTAACCCCCCTGCGTTCTAGTGGCGTTGCTCGGGGTGGCACGATTAAAACAAATCTCAAGTAACCTTTTCAGCGAAAAAACATTAAAATTTGGAAAAGTTCAAAAGAGTATTACTCTCTAGTTTTGCTACCTTCTTCTTAGGGAAAATTGAAAGAGAGTTTTTATTCTAATTTATTTTTTATCAAATAAACGTACGAAATTGAAAGTTGTTATATACATATTTTCTTTATCAATATATAGAATTATAAATACATTAAAATAATTCCGTAAATTTAATTTATAATAGCCATTAACCTTGTTTATATATAATCATTTCATCCTAAGCAAGGCAGAAATGCCACTCTTGCTCAGGGAGCTACAATAAGAAGATAAAAAAGATATAGAAAATATCGAAGAAAAATAAGAGGCGAAAGGGCATCAAGTCGATAAATGATAGCAATTGAAATTGCATTACAACTTTTTGAGATTGTAGCTATCAGGAAAGCAAGAAAACTGTAATGAGTTTCACAAACGGGAAATGCGAGAAAAAAAATTTGGTGGGGTAGAAGAGACGATTACCTTCAACTATTTTTACGGTAAAAGTGTGGGACCTTGACTCCAATCAAGAAGCACGTTTAAATACACGTGGTCGGAATACCAGTGAAAAAGCTCATCAGAGCAGTTGCCTCAGAATTACTCTGTAGAAAAGAGAGATAGAAGCAACATCACGTTGGTGAGAAAGTGATTAAAGGCAGGCTGACAAGTCTGGAAAAATTATATTGCAGCTCATCCTTTGGATTTTGTCGAGAAGCTAAAACTGAATAGCAAGTGTTTCCACCATATACGAGATTCCTATATTTCATAAACGTATGCGTAATGCAAAAATGCCATTTATAGTCGAAAGAAAGAGACCTTACAATCCAACATGAAATTCGGGAAAATTTCACTAAATGACCGTCAATTCGATAGATGTTTCCCATCTAATTTCCTTGACTTTTAATGCAACATTTTTTTTACTGCATGATATATTAAACCAAATACCGTTAAACTGGCCAAACTTCTGATTGACATCACATTAGAATCTTTGGAAAATAACCAATTCCTTCTTATTTCCGGTTTAATCGACATTTCTTCGCTGGCCATTTTATCCTTGTACTAGAAAAGTAAATAAAGTACTTTTAAAATATTTAGCAAGTATTTATAACCCAACGTTATTATTATAAACGTTCTATCTTAGTGAGTAAAGATGTTTGGATAGACAATTCTGTTTTGTTTTTTTTTATTATTATTAATATCTTCTTGCATAGAGACGAAGTTCCGTACATAAAAAACATGTCTGACAACAGAAAAATTAAATGTATTCCCTTTTATAATCAAGGGGAACAGTTTTCCTCTAAGGCTAACATACCATTACATTTTCGCTCTTTTTCTCACATCTTATATTCATATCTATCTATCTATCTATCTATCTATATATATATATATATATATATATATATATATATATAAGTGTAAAGAAGTACACAGTTTAGCCTTTAATCTAGCAATCGTAACAGAAATATCAAATAAATTAAAAATACACACACATTAACACTCGCACATTTACATAAGTAAATAATAAATTTAAAAAAGCTATATATACAAAAACAACACGAGTAAATAGATATTGCTACACGCAAACAAATACACACAACACACGCATCTAAAAAGAACATATATACACGCAATATACACATATACTAAAACAACCATATAAAGACAAACAGGAAAAAATCAAATTAAATACGAAAAATAAAATAAATCAAAATAAGCATACATAGCCTAATATCAAATAATTGAAAAATTAATATTTATATATATATATATATATATATATATATATATATATGTCTAGAAATAAAAAATTTTTCTAAACATATAATGTTAAATGTAAGAGACAATGAATGTCTATTATGTTTAATCATGAGCCGATCAAATCGTCGTATTTTGGCTTTAATTTA
Organism: Ascarosepion bandense; assembly: GCA_037127315.1. NCBI lineage: Eukaryota > Metazoa > Mollusca > Cephalopoda > Sepiida > Sepiidae > Ascarosepion > Ascarosepion bandense. The sequence continues at coordinate 3,881,486 of JBBBDQ010029090.1, forward strand.
GGTGATGGTGGATGTTACTGTATTACCGTCTTAATAACCTCTCTGAAGATGGTTCATGTGAGCCGAAAGCTTAGAAGCAAATTAATAAATAATTATCCAAATGTTGGAGAATTTTTGTCTTTATTTTCAACTGAAATTAAAGCCAAAATACGACGTTTAGAACGGCTCATGATCAAACACAATAGACATTCATTGTCTCTTACAGTTAACAGTATATGTTTAGAAATTATTTGCTGCCCCGATACACTATATATATATATATATATATATATATATATATATATATATATATATATATTATTTGTAAACGAGTTATTACAAGGCTTAGGTTTCCACCATGTGGTGTCTTCAGGAGATTTGTAATAACTATATATATATATATATATATAGAGAGAGAGAGAGAGAGACAGACAGACAGACAGACAGACAGAAAGACAGACAGACAGACAGAGAGAGAGAATGAGAGAGAGAGAGAAGAAGAGATATTGTCTGAACCTTGCCTAAAGCGGGAAACAAACTGTCACTATCTCGTTGTACTTTTTTTAAGTATTATTCTAATCTATATTAAGAATTACTCATCTCCGAAATTGATACTTAAATTATAAAAAGTGATATGAACCTACAAACATAAGCCGTTTTCAAAACCATCTGGCACTAAATCCAAAAGACTTCAAAAATACATCACGGATGTTCTATGGAATAGTGGCGTAGTTCATATACCAGATGGTTATGTGTTAATATTATCTATCTTGGGATGCAGCAGGAACGAACATTATCACACGGTACATCACAGTAATCGATAGATTATTCATATCAGCCTATCAGTGGCACTTGCTGATGACCAAAAAGTACTTGGTGTAAACGCTGTGTCTATAATAACATATCCAACAAGATAAAAACAAAAGTTCTAAATAATACGAAAATATATTTAAAATTACTCATCTCAGAAAAAACACTAAATAGCAACCACCATGCTTTATAGATGACTCTGGTAGCCATTATGCAGAGCTGATTTTCATGGTGATTCTGGTTATATATTCAAAGGTTCACTCTTCGAAACTGAACACTATTGTTTATGTATTATGACTCTATCTCTCGCTTTATATATGTGTGCGTCTTTCTAACTATAGGAATGCATTTATGTAATTATGTGTATTACGTATAAGGGTTTTCGCATTCGATAATTCTTAGTCAAGAAAATGTGCTCTTCCGAACCAGCGCCCACTCTGTAGGGGAAACGTAGGTGAAATTTAGCGCGTTCGCCGCTCGGCCATGCAGATCGTCACATTACGCAATTCTCTACTATCACTTTTTAAGGAAAGAACATACTCTTCTCTGTTTCTTTCTAGAGTTTCTATCTGTCCAGTTTTATGCAAAAATGATCAGAAAGCAATTTCTTAAGTCTGAATGGATTTCATTTTAATCCGACATTTTGTCACTCCATTATACTATTTTAGCATTCACTTCTTAATGCACACTGTATGACCTTTAAAGCGCAGAATCCCTTAGGTATTGCGTGATTATGGCTCCCCAAAATGACCTCTACATTTTAGCTCGAAGCAAGGTTTACTACCCCTACCAGTTCCTGTTCTGTCACTCATTTGCACAAACGCCTTAGATTAGTTATACATTGTTTACCTATTTTTCTCATCCATTGCGTTATATCCTATGATCGTTAAATTCACTAAGCCTTCCATTCTCATATTTTGCAGAGATGTTAATTGTCTATTTCAGATTTTAAGTAAAAGATTCCTTTTCGTTATTATTATTTGTAAGCACCTTTGTTACGGTGTATTCACAGGCAATCTCTCCTGCCTCCCATAAGCATGGACCAAGTGATTCTCCCTGAAAGCAACACTCTACGCCTCCTCGGCCTTACCCTCTCCTCAGACCTCCAATGGAACCACTATATTGATTCCATAGCTAAATCTACTGCTAAGAAGGTTGGGCCACTATGCCGATCCAGGATGTTTTTTCCGCCTGAATCTATCCTGCATATATACAAGTCAACCATCCGTCCGTGCATGGAGTACTGCTGCCATTTATGGTCAGGCACCAATGCCGTTCTCCACAGTGTTCACGACAGGCTCCAAAGGAGAGTCTGTATTGTGATAGGTACTGATCTGGCGGCTCGACTACAGCCACTTCCCCACAGTCGAAATGTGGCCTCCCTTTATCTGTTCTATAAATACTTTCATGGCTTCTGCTCGGACGAACTTAAGTCACTGGTGCCTCCTCAACAGGTGTTTACTCGTGCAACCACACTGGCAACTGGGTCCCACCTATTCACAGTCAGGTTGGTCAAATGCAGACGACAATTCTATTCCTGCAGCTTCTTCTCTCGCACTTCCCGCCTGTGGAACTCACTCCCATATTCTTGCTTTCCTGACCGCTACAACCTCCAGAAATTTGAATGCAATGTCAATACTCATCTATTAACCACTGTACTCTAGCTCTCTCCCCACCCCCGTATATCCTTCCATTTCTCTCTACCTATGTATCTGTCATCGCACCTGCATTCTCAGCTTTCTATTGCTCCTTTCTAAATAGTTTGTACTTCTCACTCTTTTCTAATTAATCTTTTTACGGTTATGTAGCCCCCAGCTTTCTGCCTTGCACGGGGTGAAATGATTAAAAAAAAAACCTCTCTGTCTACACATAAATAGTTACATATCCATTTATATATTTTGTCGTTTTTTTTTAATTATTTCACCCCCAAGCGAAGCAGTTATGCCCCTTATAACGAAGGAGTTACTGAGTCTGAAAGGATAAGAAAAAAAGAGAATCATTATTAATGAGCGAGAATAATAAATGAAGTGTAATCAAAAAGATAGTAGAGAAAGATTGATATTTTATTTTAATTTTTGAAGATCAATGTTAGCTGGCTAATCAAGAAGCTGGAAGAGTATCTCATATAGAGAAGTACGAGAGAAGAAACTGTTAGTATAGAACTTACGGTTACATCTAGCCATTTAAACTGCAAGAAAAATTAAGACTTCTTGCTTAAATTCATAAAGGTTACGTATCATAAAGGAAAGTTTCTGATAACAATTATCATGAAAATATTTATACAAAAGACACAGAAAAACAGAAGAAAATGAGTGAAACCCAGATGTAGGTACGAACTAATAACGCTGCAGATTTTCTTTGTAATTACCATATGTATATAAATATCGATCAAGTTTTTCATGCATACGCGTAGATGTGAAACTCTCTCTCTCTCTCACACTCTCTCTCTCTCTCTCTTTCTCTGTGTGTGTGTGTGTGTGTGTATATGTTTATATTTGTGTATGAGGTATTTACGCGGTGACGCCTTGGTTAAAATAAACACTGCCTTAGATAAAATAACACCATCCCAAATATCTTTAACTCCGAAGAAATTTGTTTGAATAAAAAGATCGTTTAAGAATGGAAAGGGGTCACCGTAACAATAAACACAGTTCGTTTTATGGCTAGAATGCTTTATTACATTTCGCCAGGCAATTAGCTAAAGACAAACAAAATATCGCTTTGTAATGTTCTTGAAGAAATCTATTAATAGATTCAATGACATCTACGTAAACTTGCTTGAAAAAAAAGTAGACTATGTTTCTTTGAGAGACTTTAACAACTTCGGTGTCAAATACAAAGGAAAACTGAAAACGCCCACATTCTGTGAATTTGTTATATTTAGATAATTATTTGGGTGTGAATACATCTGTATATGATGACTGGATGTTCCTCAATGTTTTATTCTGGTTACAAGGATCGTAAGTTTAATTATTCCTGGCATTAAAAATGAATGCTAACAGCAACATTTACTGAGAGTACAAATTTAACAAGAAATTTAAACAAAGTTTTATTATATGTAATAATTCTCAAAATATTCCCTCCAATATTTTAGATTTAAAACTGTTTAAATTATTTTTATCTATACTAATATCGTTAGGTTATTTATGTTTCTCGTTAGTTTGTTTGGTTGTATTGGGTTTTTGTTTTTTTTTGTTTTTTTCTTTTTTTTGCTTAAATTACAATTTAAGCAAAAAAACTTGTCAATTCTTTCAATTCATTGTAACTGAACTTTTTGTTTTACAATGTTTATATTGATATTTACAAAGCTTGGATTAATATGACACTTGACAAAAAAGAGATAAGAAGATTATGTTACGCCAAATTATAAAATAGAAAATTCTTGCATCTTTATAAAAAGGTTGTTTATATCGTTTCTCAGCATTTTTATACGGAAACCGCCTATTCACTTCTTTTGCGACCTGCGTAATGACAGAGATTCATGTCATGATGCATTTCAAGACACCGTCAATTTGCTTGATATTTTAAAATTCGTATTGAGAATTGTCTCGATAAGTTTTCTTCTAAGATTTAAGCTGGCATCGTTGTATTTTTACCTTCTCTGAAATACCGGATAAAACCGCATTTTTGATTCACACCTGCCTGTTCATATGCTATGACACAAAATAATCCTTTTTCTGGCTGTAACAGCGTAATAGTTTTGATCTGCTCGTTTGCTGATATAATGTGGCACCGTATAGACTATAGCAACTTTAGTTCACGTAAATACTGGCAGCTCTGTAACAGAGTGTTAAATAAGAGTAACACTTCCATCACTCTGCTCTTCTTTCATTTAGAGCTGCTAACCTCTTCTGCTGATAAAGCAGAATGTTTTGCTCGTAGATTCTTTTCCATTTTACTCTTGACTCATGCCTGAATAGAATTTCTATTCTATGAAATGCATATAATTTTGTTCATCATTTCTGTTAACGGCTCTAAATTGGAACTCCACAATTCATGGGGACTTGTTGGAATCCCTTCAATTATCCTTAAGGAATTTGCACTAGAAGTATCTCTAAACTATACATTAAATATATCGGTGCTTTTTTCTTTCTTGATTATTGGTAATGCTCTTCTGTAGTACCAAGCTTTAAGAACGCAGGTGAATAATCTAGTCTATCTAATTGTTGGAATAATAGCTTTCTATTTTTGGCAACATATAAGACGCGCCAATCATCTCTAAATTGGTTTAGCATTTCACATTCTTCTTTCATATCAGCACAATGTCATTCGTATCAGTAAGGTAGCTGCTGATGCATTAACGGTCATTACTGAGAGGGTGTCTCAAGCTTAAGTCTTGAATGATGATCGAGCTGTTGTTTGAAATTCTCGAAGGTATTTCACAGGGTTTGGAATATTGGTATTCTTCACAAGATGACATTTATGGTATTTCTGGTGGAACTGTTATTCGAATTCAGTGTTCCTTATCAAGTTGCAAAATGAATATCTTCTTTTAACGGCCATTCGTCTCGATCAGCTTCCTTAATGCCTATGACTCCCAATAATGTATCCTCTAATCTACGTTTTTGCTCATTTTCATCAACAACCTTCCTAACGGCATCAGTTCTCAACTCGTTAACTATAGTGATAATACAACTAGTTGCTCCTGCCTTAACAGTAAGTTTGATTGATTCAATAAAGTCAAATTGGTATCTGATCTAAAACATGAGCTACAATATTGTTAACTGGGGCGAGAAAATGTATTCATATATTTAAATATTTAGCCTTATACATCCTAATTTATTTCTCTAAACTATTTGTCGGATTAATCACTTAAAACTTAAACATTCCTTTCATTTATTTATCATATCATTTTCTCCTTGTTTATCTTTCATTTTTCTCACATTTTTCCCAGCATTTCTTGCTTTCTTCCTTCAAATAATAATCCTTTCAGAAAAAAACGTTAGCAACAACTGTAGACATATATTTATTTTTGTATATTTATATATGATTCTCTAATTGATTGATCTTTTTTTTACATTTTCTCAATATATTTTTATTTCTTTATATTTTTATAGATGGATGATCATTTTTCATTTATTCTTAAGCAAAGACTAATGTTAGGTTTTTCTCTGAAAATGTAACAAAAATTAAAAAACACAAATGATTGATAAAACTTAAACATGATAAAGAAAAATACCTGTTTCTTTCTTCTTATCAGAGAAATAGAAATACACAGGTTTCTTTTTATTTCATATAGATAAATTGTAAATTAAGTTTTTATTATTTTCTGCGCGTCAAATAATATTGATCCTTTTTTGTTGTAATAACTTAGCCCTATTATTTGCGTCTCGTTCTTATATAATTACGATATAATCAATTGGTAAACTATTAATTAAAATTCTCCTTGCTCACCAAAAAACCTTTTTTCTTTTCATCAAATTTTGACAAATTGCAAAACTTTATTGTTGATCCGATTAATATTTTCTGGGTAAAGATAATTTGAGTTGAATACTCAAAACAGAATTTACACGGATTGATTTGTTTTTACGTTTTATCAATCTTTAACATGTTACTAGAAATTATTTTAGATTATATAATTATTCTTGAGGAGATAATTACTTACCAATAGAAATCCGGCTTATTATGCGACTGAATGAAAAAAGGGGTTTAATCTTTTCCAAAGGTATGTTTGCGTAAGAGAAGATAAGGAATACAATTTGAATTCAAACTTCGCCCTCTGATTTCGAATTCAGATCTATAATCTTTTATACCTGCATATACAGAATTACAGCGCCACGTATTTTGAAGCTGTCACTAATCTATGTATTAACCAGAATCGACGTTGCTTAACTTCGGTGATCATACAAGAAACGATTTTCCAACGGGATATCGTTGTAAGGCTAGAATACTAACGAACAGATTACATTAACATCAACGGCTTGCGAGAATAACACCCAGATAATTACAAAATGGTTGCCGGTTTTGTTTTCTTTAAAACGATTGTTTGGTTCCTTGGAAATTTTTTATCTTGATAGCGCATAATGCGTGATGGTGTATTAGACATATGTCTAGCTACCCTGATGTGCGTTGTGGTACAGTGGATATCGGCTCGGAACGAGAAACCGGGAAGCCGAATTCGAATTCCAGTTGAATCCATTGTATTCACTTACGCGCAAATACCCTTGGGAAAGGTATTAATCCGTCTATTCCTTCCAGTTATGGGTTAAATAGCAGGATAGACTGGATTCTATAGCCTTGGTCGGCTACCAGTCTACCTCAGAAAGCAATGGCAACCTACTGCGGTGTAATCTTCTGCCCAGTCAGTCATGTCTCTATCGAGACATGATCGTCCAATCGTGTATCACGTATAGCACTTAACTGACTGACTAGCTACACTGAATTCACAGAGATCTGCAATAAATTAACTGTACTGAATTGTTTTTCAAAATGTTAGATTATGAGCACACTTTTTTCTCGGCTATTTGGTGTTCTTTTCAACAGCGTATTTTGAAAATCACAATAAGAATTATTGTTTTTAAGTTTTAATCTACGGAATAATATTCAATATATTTTGTCATCTACGTCAATATTCTACGCTCTTTCTGTATGCATGCAAGATACAATAGAAACTAAAATAAAATGCACACACACATTATATATATATATATATATATATATATATATATATATATATATTGTGTGTATTTTGGCAGCATTTTTTCATTAATGCAGGTTTCATTGAAGAATATAGACAAGTTTTGTCTATTAATTTTGTGTAGGATCCGTTCATACCGTCTGATATACTTGATGGTGATGAACGGATCCTACACAAAATTAATAGACAAAACTTGTCTATATTATTCAATGAAACCTGCATTAATGAAAAAATGCTGCCAAAATACACACAATTTAAATTACATGATCCAGCAGCCCAACACACCATCACCACCTTGAAATATAAATGGAGCCTTGTGAAAAGGCAAATTGAAATAGCGAAAGAAAATCTTGACACATTGTTGTCTTTTAACGACATCACCATCAAGTATATCAGACGGTATGAACGGATCCTACACAAAATTAATAGACAAAACTTGTCTATATTATTCAATGAAACCTGCATTAATATATATATATATATATATATATATATATATATATATATATTCAGATGTCAATCTATTACGCAACCTTGGTTTCAACCTTTCAGTATCTTCAGATGTTTTACATCAACATGTTTCTCAAACGCTTTTTTTTCAAGTACAGAAACGAAACTATCTGAATGCCCAACTACAAATGTAAAATAACTGGAGTTTCAATTTCAAATAAGGGAGGAGTTTGTCACGAATTGTAAACACTTTCATTCGGGCTTGCATGATCCTAAAATATACCTTAAGTGTTATTATCCGGACATAACTTCTGTCCACTCATTTAGTAACCTTCCTCATTCTGGGAATAATAACAAACTTCGAACGTCTCTTCTTGGCACAATCTGCCGATATCACAACTGTTGTAAGGCCCGGCCATTTTTAAAATGCTTCATGTTATATCGGTGTCTTTGCCGTTTGTTTAATTAGTTTCTACAAGTGACTATCTTGTTTGGTACAATTTTTAAGACTTTCTTGCTTGAATATAGACGTGTGAACTGTACCAACGATCATTAAAATTTCTTTCAATAAATCCTAGGTATACTTTTTTCTGTTCATCGGTATCCTGTACTCTTACTTTTTAAATAACTTCTAACATTTTTCATTAAAAATAATATGCTGCAAATTAGTTATTAATTTACTGACGTAATTATTCTTTATGTAACTGTCTAAATTGCACATGCAGCTGTAAATTGAATATCTTATGTAATTTCGATGTTTTCAGCGCAATGCTTATTAATTAATTTGAAAGATATTTACCCTATTTTAGACTTTACTTCTAATTTAAAAAGTGAGTTTAACCAAATAATATTACCTTACCTCAGATTATTTTTCATTTTAAGCTCTACATTAAGTATGCATTGAGCACATTATAATACAAATATATACTGCTCTAATTTAATTTTGACTAAAAACTGGGTAATAATAATTATATGCACACACATACACACACACACATACATATATATATATATATATATATATATATATACTTTAGAACATATACAAACTACAATCTACTACAAAAGTGTACATTTTGTTTTGACATTAAAAGAACAATGTCTCAGTTATTTAGTAATGATGGTAATAAACGTTCCTTTTTAAAAGAATATTCATGAAAATTAACTTCATTTTTTGGCAAAATTGTTTGGAAAGATGAGAAAACAAAAAGAGAAATCACAAAAAGGAGAAAGAGGAGGACACAGAGAAAATAAAAAAAACGAAGAGAAAAACAAGCGAGAAAGAATTAAAGAAACATGAGAAAAGAGACAATGAAGGACGGTTCAAGGAGACATAGTTCCCAAATTTAGGTAGGAAATAATGTATAAGCATATACAGACATCGGTCACGCGACATTTGGGCTTATCAAAAAGAAGTGAAAAAATACACAGCGGGGGGAAAGAAAGTTAGAAAAAGTGAGAAAATGCGCAGGGGGAAGAAAGGAATGGGGGAGACAACAAATGCCGCTAAGAAATAGAAATTTCAAACTTTGGTCAGCAATGAATTGCAGATAGATACCTTTGTTCGTAACACTGTATAAAACTAAATGCTTTGACATTTAAAAATGAAACAGTGGTTAAATCACATACACAGACATAGGAATTATTCAAAAGCACAGATACGAGGTATTTAAGAATACAAGATGAAGATATAAATTCATTAGTGCTAATATAATAAATTAGGGAAAACGTTATTAAAATTAAAATTAAAAATTAAAAAAGAATTAATGTTGAAAATAAAATTTTAATTTTAATTTAGAACATTAACTAGAACACAATTATAGATAGTAAGATTAATACTGTAAAAACTTTATAATTGCTGGAAATACAAACATTAGATTTTATAATTTTAGCAGGAGTGTAAGGTTAATTCTTTAATATGTCTACAATTTACTGTAGTTTCATGCCTCTGATTCAGTAATATGTCACTCTTCATGTATTTAATATTTTCCATTTTTTTCTTGTAGACAAAGGAAACAAGGTTGATTTTACCGAATTAGATATTATAGACTGTTTGAGAATTTTCTTTTTAAATTTAGATGTTTTTTCTTGTTTTAATTTCTAAAAATATTTAGCAAGTGATGTCATATTTTGTTTCTCCTTATTAGTGAAAGATGGTAGATAAGTGTATAAACGCTTTTTAAAAAATTCATTGCATTACCAATATGAACTTTAGTAACCCAAGCATTCCCTACAGATGAGAGAGAACACATATAAGCCAGGGATTTAGTTAAACACTTATTAGATAGGGGACATTGGTTAGGGTTTCTACAATTATAAAAGTTATTATTATGCAGCAAATTAAAATTTGTAGTAGATTTCTTTAGTTGTTTAATTTCAATGTCTTTAATTATTTTTTCTAAATTGTTAGAACAACTATAACTGATACTTAGTATGTTCGTATAGAAAATTTTGCTTAAAGTATTATTTTTGGGAAAATGTTTATCAATTAATTTAATAAATTTATAGGCCAGTTTAAAATTTACTAATTGATTCAATGGAAGATTATACTATATGATTTATTTGTTTCTATTTTTTTTTCTGGAGCCCCTATATTTTTTCAACATAGTTGATCTCAGAATTTTTTTTTTAAATTGGTCGGTGTTATACATATTTATACACATAAACCGTTTTTAGTAAATGCAATAGACATCTTTTAATTTTGTTTTGAATCGCATTCTCCTGTTTGCGAAGATGTTTATCAGGATGAAAACTAGATGAATTGATCGACGTTTACCTTGGCCAACAGTTTTTTTATTGTCTTAATCATTGAAAAAAGCATGTGCTATTAGGTGTTCTTTTGTTCTTTTGGATACACCCTGGTATTTAATAAATAGCTGAAAGGTTTTAGATAGTCCAACTGTCTGCAGTGACATTATGTGTAATCGTTAAATAGAACGAGATAACGCCGAAAAATGCATTGAAAATTGTGTTTAACTGAGTAACTAAAAGTTATTATTTTTTATGGCAGTGAATTTTAACAGGTGAAGAAAAGATGCGACAGAATAGAAATATTTTACGCAAGGATTCTAATCGTCCCATGGACAAAACATGTGGTGAAACGAAACAGTTTTAAGAAAAAAAATCAAATAAGACTTTTACACTTAGAATCATAAAGAGACGATTGAATTTTTCGTGCTAATAAAGAGAAGAGAATGCGTGAAGACTTTTGTAATTACAGCATCTGGACTCTTGAAGTCAAGAGAAAAAGAGTAAATCAGGAGATAAGCTACTTAACTAGCTTGTGTTAATGGCTGGCAGAAAATGTAATAGGTGACATGGCAAAAATGCAAGCATCATTAATAGTCACAAAGGATATAGAGAGCCATGATCGCCAAATTAGTGAAGGTCACGGCGTAGAATAATATCTCTTCAAATCTGCTGACCTACTGTCTCCGATTAAAATTTGTGAGTACTGGCATTTTTTACGGAAACAGATATTTCATTTTCTTTTCGGTATTTGCTATTACAATGAACTCTTTTTTCTATTTTAACAAATCTCCCTATCTAAACCCAAAATATATTCCTTTGAGGGTTTAATTAAGATTTCACGGATATCACATTTGGAGACAAAGCCGTATCTATTCTCGTATCTATAATTAAAGTTGATTATATTGGAAAATTCATTGCTATGATAAGTCATTTTCAGTCGTTTGCCAAACATGATGCTCAAAATTCTTCTGTAAAAGTTTAATTAATAAAATTGATGTACAGGATGGTCCAATAGTAGTTGGTAGGTAAATGATGACAGTTATTTGGAGATTACATATACAACTATATATATATAAAACAGTTGTTATTGGCAATTAAATTTTATTGTGTACAATAATACAAAAGCGCTTACATTTTATGAACGCAGGTTTTCAAACTTTGGTCCTTCACAATTTACATAGCTTTAAAGTCTACTTCTCACGCTTCAATAAAATAAGTCTCTCTGTGTATTAATTTCTGATATGTCCCGGAAAAGAAAAAAATATATATATATGGATGAGTATTTACGCTCTCACACCCTGATTGAGCACTCTAGAAGAATGGTAGATTTTGAAAAACAGTAGCTACTCTGGCATGTAGCTCATTTCGTAATGAATTAGAGCACACTGGCTATTGGGCGTGTATAATGATAATGTATACGCTAAAATGTCTGGCTCTTTCTACCAAACGCCCATAGCCCAGAGGTAGAATCTCCGACTGACGCCAATTCGGTCTGGTTTCAATCCTGGGTTAAAAGCAATCGGAGTCTAACCGTACTGATGAGCTCTGATACAGCGAAACAGATATGTCTTCGGATAACTATATATATATATATATATATATATATATATATATATATATATATATATATATATATTATTCGAAGTAGCTAAGCGGTTTTGGCAAATGTAACCGGGTAGGATAATTTAGCAAGTAGCCGTAATGGACGCTAATTGTCCTAGTTCTATGTAGTATGCTGAGACGTAGGCTTATACAATAGACATAGACCTATATTCGTCCTCGCCTTAGTCTCTATTTATGGCTGACAACAGCCAATCATATTACTGTGAGGGGGAACCAAAGTGTATGCATATTCATTACATCATACATCTATTACATCAATTTCTTTAAGTGCATCTCTTGTTTTTATTTTTATTTTTGAAATCACTAACATTTCCTGGTTTTCGACTATAATCTTTGTCTACAAAATAATGCCTTCACAAAACTTCAAAGTCGGCATTTTTAACTGTTTCTAATTCTAAATTATATCAGGTAAACTAAAAACGCCGCTGATACCATATAACCCAGTAATATCTGCCGTATGGTCCGGTACTTGACAACTAAAACGTTTCAGCCTTTTCTGGTATGGTTGGATATATACTGAGCGAAATTAATAACAACAATTGTCAGAGTAGATGAACCTTCTTGGCATGTGATATAATGGTTTAAAATAAATTCCATATCTGATTACGCAGCTTATGCGCTGATGACACGCCAAGGCTTGAATTGAATGTGGTGATTATCTAGACTAAAACCAACTGTAGGGAAGGCGGAAAGTCCTTTCGATGGAAGAAACGACCATGCGTCTTTGTCCGTGTCACGCCACATCGGATCTGGTTTGATCTGAAGAGGGATGAGCTCCACCCGGTCTGCATATCTGAGAGACGCTACGCATGAATGCTTTTTAACTAGAATATGTAGATGGAGCCGTGTAAGTGCTCAGCAACCTGTTATGTGACAAGCACATGGGATCGATGATAATGTCGGTGGTTGTGTATTTAATTTTATCTTCTTTATTTCCATAATTTACGCATTTTATCAAATTTATATGACATGTTGGCTCTTTTATATGAACATACATACACTATGCAATATTTTATCATGCGAATCAACATATTCACTGGAAAATATGAGTAAAATAATCGATGTTATTAAAATAAATAGCATATACGTATATTTATGACAAATCCATTCTTTGAATTTCAGCATAAAAAATTTAATTATGCTTTAAATATTTATAATAAACCATTTAATTCTATATAATCTACATAATTCTATTATGTAGATTGAATCTTTGAAATTTGTTTTTTAATAATACATTATAATAGATTAATTGATCTATTTACATTTAATTAAAGAATGACATAGTGGAATACATATTGAAATATACCACTGTCAAATAATAAATTATAGAAATCCCAGACAAAAATTAAAAATTAAATAAAAAGTATTAAAATAAAAACAAGAAAAAGATCGCCATTTCTATGTAATAGAAATTAATTTGAAAAAATATAAAAACTTTACAAAAACGTGGATTGACAAATTAAAAATTATTTGACAAAGCTGTTGTTATGAATATAACCAAAGCAAAGATGCGAAATATTAATAACATGACCTGAAAATAATACAAAAATATCCCTTTTAAGCAAATATAGCAAAGAAAACAAGTAATTTGGAATAATAAATACATGTAAAGCATTTCTCAACAATATTGAATGTAAAGCTACTGACGAGGTATGAGCTACGGTCATTCATGAAAATAGAACATCAAATAAATACAGAAGACAATAAGGAGAGTTGAATTAGTCAATAAATTATTACCCTGTTGCGAAAGTATGGCCTAATTGAAAGAACAATAATTGATTTCACAGGATATTTTGCAATAATCAACAAGATAGTCCACATCAGCCAATCTATGGAAACCTGATGGTCAAAACGTTGTGTCTATTATAGTACAATCAAGACGAGAACAAATGTTGGAAATAATTCCAAAATAACTTCACTCTCATAATAAAAAGAAATAGAATAAAAAATGCTGAATGAAATAAAAAAGAGATTTAAGCAAAAAACAATAAACTGAAGGAAATAAATGCTGCACCAAATGAAAAAGAAAAAATTCAGCTGAAAAGGCGAATGTATAAACAAGAATTTGCAATACTATTCATCATAACCTGGCATCTCGCCTTTAGACACTTTTCCACCGCTGTAATATAGCTTCCCTGTGTATTTTCTATAAATAATTTCATAGTAATTCTTCTGAGGAAGTTTCCTCTATAGAAATGTATTTCCCTCTGGATAAAAGCATGGATTGAATTAATCCAGTGACTTGACCCCAAGAGTTGCGAATTCAATACAAGTACATAGCAGAGGTGAATAAAAACTTTGCAGACGTGAGTTATTAAAGTGATATAACTGAGACTGAAACATCCAGAAAAAGCATGGCACGTGGAACTAGAACAATCTACCCCGGTGGACGAAATAAATTTTTTCAACGAAATAAAGGTGATTTCAACGTAAATTGCCTGAACTGTAGTGAATATGATAATAAAGATGAGGACAGTTATCCGAACAATAAAAATAGCGTAAACAGAATACGTCATGGAAATATAGACACATAGAATTAATCATTTGGACGTGCAGTTATGAGCAGAATTATATTGACGTCCGAATTCATTTGAATAAGTATTTTGAGTATTATTTATTTTCTTAGGTACCTCTACTAATTTGCGGAAAAAACAGCATAGCGTCATGCAAAACGTAACAAACTTAACGAACATAAAGTTTTATCGTCAAAAATTGATGTTATTATTAAGAGGAAAGATCAAAGAAGTTTTTAATTATTTAATTTTTTTTAAAATCCTTTCTAACACGTTAAAATGCTTGTTTTGTTTACGTCATTGTCTTCTACTAAGTTTAACATTGATTTTTTTGCTTTTTCTTTTCGTTGAAAACACATTAATTTGAAAATTCTTGTAAAAATCAAATAATTGTCCGAATTTAATGAAATTTCCAGAACTTATACACAAATGAATGAAATTATCTTTTAAATGTTTTTTAAAAATATTAGTAAATTCTTTTTAAATGCGTTACCCCACCTACCCACCCACTTAATTAATTTTATTAAATTTTGCACAGGCACTTTTTATTTGTTGATTTTTTTTTTTTTTTTGCTAAAAGTAAGTCATTGGAGATTTTAAATCACCTCCATTTTTTTAAAATTTGTACTATTAACTGAAAATCTTCTCTGAATTGAAAAACAATGAATCCAATGAAACTATGACATTACTTAATTAGAAAAGCTTTTAATTGTTTTTAAATAAGCAATATTAAGTACATTATTGTCTGAAAAAATAACATTTTTTAGATGAATAATGAATTTTTACAAGAATGTTTTTTACTTAATAATTATAATAATTTATAATCGTTTAAAATAGAGTAAAAGTATGTATTGGGGTATTTAATGGATGTGATATATTAATTAAGTGAAAACAAAATTTACGAGTCCAAAATTGCAAAGATTAATAAACGTAGTTACTCTTCCCTATTTTTAAAATAATTTTTAATTTATTCTATGTTTGCCTTAATTTCATGTATGGTAGACAGAAATTGCCATTATTATGAAAAGATTACGTCATTTTAGAGTTCTGGCTCTTCATTTATATTTATGAAATTTGTCGTTTTTGGGCAAGCGTAGAACCTGCCATCGCCTAATTAGTCAACTGTCCGTCAAACCTTTGATCAGATGAACACGACCATTGATAATAATTTGTTGTATATTACTTTTTATGCTATAAGCAAGTAATATTTTTTTAAGATCAGCTTAATTTAACTTTCAATTTTCTAATTTCACTAAAATAAAGTGTCAGAAATCTTTTGAAATATTTTTAAAATTGATGAATTTTTGTTTGTTTATTAATTTCTTAAAATTAAGAAAATGTATGTTTTTAAAAAAATTTAAGAAATCGAAATCAAATGTGACTTTCAAATATATATAATTTCTATCGGAAATACACCAGAATCTTTTACTTAATTGAAATACTAAATGTAATCATTAAGCTTTTAATTAGATCTAAAATGGATGTGATATATTAATTAAGTGAAAACAAAATTTACGAGTCCAAAATTGCAAAGATTAATAAACGTAGTTACTCTTCCCTATTTTTAAAATAATTTTTAATTTATTCTATGTTTGCCTTAATTTCATGTATGGTAGACAGAAATTGCCATTATTATGAAAAGATTACGTCATTTTAGAGTTCTGGCTCTTCATTTATATTTATGAAATTTGTCGTTTTTGGGCAAGCGTAGAACCTGCCATCGCCTAATTAGTCAACTGTCCGTCAAACCTTTGATCAGATGAACACGACCTTTGATAATAATTTGTTGTATATTACTTTTTATGCTATAAGCAAGTAATATTTTTTTAAGATCAGCTTAATTTAACTTTCAATTTTCTAATTTCACTAAAATAAAGTGTCAGAAATCTTTTGAAATATTTTTAAAATTGATGAATTTTTGTTTGTTTATTAATTTCTTAAAATTAAGAAAATGTATGTTTTTAAAAAAATTTAAGAAATCGAAATCAAATGTGACTTTCAAATATATATAATTTCTATCGGAAATACACCAGAATCTTTTACTTAATTGAAATACTAAATGTAATCATTAAGCTTTTAATTAGATCTAAAATGAAATCTTCAGGAATGTTTATTTTATTTTAAAAATTTCATTTTAAAATTAAAAAAAAGTGGAGGTACCTATATTTATTTGTTAATATCTCAAAATACCGGAAAAGAACTCATTGTTTGGATAAAATCACAATGAATTCTACTGGTATCAACATTTGGACTGAAACAGTTCATTTCATAGATTTGAACAATTTAATATAATTATGGCTACTACTTCTAAGAATGAACAAAGAATATGGCCCGAAGAAAGCGGATGAAAAGATAAGAGCTATCAGATTGAAATATGCATTGATTGTTGATTTCCGTAGCAAAGTCCATACGATGATGCCATATCAGACAAGAGTCTAATAATAAGTGCATTAAAGTTTCAATGTGGACGATCTTTTAATTTTCAATTCCATACTACATGCATCATTAATGCAAAGAGAAAATGATTAATAAAAAAATCATTAGTAAATATATTTCTTAAAATTAATAAATAAGAGAGTAATTTTAAAATCTTCCTTATTTATTTATTTTCACAAAGATTGGAGAAATGAGTTTCAGTTTTCTAAATGTAAGAGAAATTACTATAACGAGTTCGTGTTAACAACTTTCTGTGTGTTCGTTTCGCAATCTAGAAGAGTTTGTCATAATTTACGTCTTCATTTCAAAGAATTTGCTTTCCTCCTTCTTCTCTCTTTCTCTCTCTGTTTCATTGTCTCTCTTTTCTCTCACTTTCTAACACCCTTTTCGCATAAGCAGTTTAAAAAAAAAATGGCCCGATGTGAAATGGGATTATTCATAGTTGTGCTATTTTAATTCATAGTCATCTTATTAATCAAGAAGAAATTATCTCACACCGCCGAATTAATCACTTTCTAATATCAATTTTCATTATTCCTCAGTGGTATTCAATGTATATTTTATTTTTTTTCTTCATTTAGATAGGTTTCTATTGCTGCTATATAGTTTTGCTGTTTTTTTATTATGAAATTTGACTATCAATTCTGAATAATGTCTTGACAAATAATTACCAAACTGCAGTATTCAATTTGAATTAAAAGCATTTTCAGGAATATTTTTTAACGCTCTCTTGCAGCAGAATCTGGCTGATAAAAGCAACCATTATTCATGCAGCGTGTTAGAAACTGACAATGAAATCCAATCAATGAAAAACAATTGAAAATTTCAGGGTGTAATAATGGACAGATTGTGGTTTGTCTAAGAATATCCGTTTAGAAATCGGAAATTGATAGAAATATATTATTCCTTTAAAATCATTATGTATCAACCAAGGCTTTTATGAAATTCTGACCACTGACAATAGCTTATTTCTTGACTTTTAATGTATTTCTATAATACATCATAATACAATATTATTCTATACAAGGGGCAGTATATAAATTATTGCCACTTTATATTTTTAATTTCACGCATGAGCGTTGTTTGTTTTTTTTATTTTGTCGGCTGCACAGTATAGTAGGGTCAGTTGGGCAACGCTTTAGAGAAACAGAGCACCATTATGTAATACACATCACAAGAATTTTTAAAAAGGCATTATGTACTGCTTAGTATACACACCGGGATGTTCAATGCAAATATTTCAGGTCCTGGGTATGACGGTAAACAAGGCCTTTTATTAGAAAGTTTTGAGAAGCATAGAACCACCACTTAATTGCTGTTGTTCTCAGGTCCACCCTAAATCGGTGTGATAATACCTGATAGCGTCCCAGCTATGGGCAAATACTTAACCCGCAAACTGGAGTCAAAACACTATGAAAGTATAAAAAATACACATTTATAGAAAAATGTATATATAAAGAGACTTTTATAGAAATATATACATTTTTGAAGGGAAAATATTAGCAACAATACATTTTGAAGAAAAAATTATTACAATAAAACATTTTTGAAGAAAAAGAAATTATTCTCAGCAAAACATTTTTGAATACAAAACTAGAAAACATTTTCAGTTTTCTAAAATAAAAAATTTTCATTAAAATCTGAGTAAATCAACCTTCTCACTATTACTGAACAAAAAAAAAACTTAAAGCCCACCTTTTTGGCATTAAATACACCATAGAGGTGTTGATATGCCGTTAAACCTAACTATTTTTATTTATGCATCATTCAGACAATCAATCATTCATCACTCTCTGTATATTCATCATCTATAATCTTCGATATTTAAATTGCTTGCAAGGCTTTCATACACTATATATCTTATATATAATAGCACTATTTGTCAGTAGTGCTTGTCTTAAGCTCTAGCAAAAACTGTCATGTTTACTTGATTTTATATATAGAGTGTGTGTAAAATATTAACCACCATAGATTTTAATACCATCAGAAATAATTAGCTGAGTAGTGCATAAATTTATTGAAGCGTATATGGGAAGATGTGGGATAAGTTATATTGTGCAAAGTAGTTAAAACACTGCTACAATAAACAGGCTTGTAAAAGTGATTATTGTTTCATTTTGCCCTTCTGCCTGGCTTTACTCTAATACTTTAGAAGTACCAACTAGAATGAGTTAAAGTTTGAATTTTTCGGTTAAAAAATGAGAACAAAAAGAAAGTAAATAATATCAAAGTGGAAAAAAGAAGGAAAAACAGTTAAGAGAAAACAAAAATGAAAGAAGAAATCAAAAAAGAGAGAAGGAAAAAGGAAAAAGCAAACGTAAAAGAAAGAAAAAGAACACAAAAGGAAGGAAATGAGGAAAAATATGCGAAATGATAATATAAAAGCAAAAGAGAAAAGAGATATAAAATGTATACTGAATGAGGAATATGGAAAAGAAAGCGAAAAGGAAAAAGTAACGAAGAGAACAAATGAAAAGAAAAACAGACATCAAAGTAGAGGGAAAAACCAAAATTAAAATTTTAATGGTAATTTTATCAGTTTCTATATAAGGTAAACACTCGCTGAGTAAATATACATGAAATATTTGTAATAAAAAATTAGAAAAATAAGTTTCTCAAAACAACTAACTGTTATAAATATTTCTAGCATTGCTAGATTTTTGCTTGCTTATATTGCTTATATATATATATATTTGTGTATGTGCGTGTGTGTAAATGTGCGGATAAAAGAGGCTGTATATAATTTTTATTATAATTATGTGTGTATACTCTTATAATTGTGTCTGTGTGTGTTTGCATGTGGGTGTATCGATGAAGAGAGTGTATATTAAGCGTATATACAAGTTCGTAAGTGGAGACGTAATATACTGTTTGAAAAATTTTTTAATTAAAAAAAACTGGGTATTATCAGCCAAGCTGTTGGGTGTTATACCTGATACACGCTTTGGCAATCATGTTTCTTTCGATCCAAGACTAACTAAGCAGAACATTTTCCCGCAGTAGGCTGTCATTTCTTTTTGCGTTAGACTGGCTGTCAGCCATGGCGAGAAAAGTTAATCTGTCCTGCTATTTAACCCACAGCTAGATGAAGAAGTGATGGATTTAAACTCCAAGGGTATTTGCACATAAGTGAATGCAACGAACTCGATTGGAACTCAAACTTGGCTCTCAGATTTCTTATTCCGAGTAGATATCTAAACATCACATTTAGCACAAATTCAAAATTATAATGTCCTTGTACTTTGCACGCTATTATACTTGATTAAGACCAAGCATTTATCTTAGTAAACGAAATAAAAAACAGTATAAGGAAATATACTTGTTAGTATTCTATCATTTATTACAACCAAGAATATTTTCGATATGATGACAAAATGAATTAACACATAATTACAGCTTAACATTAACAAAAGGCAAACTTACTGGATGTCACTATCATAGATAGATAGATAGATAGATAGATAGATAGATATTTCGTTTGGTTTTGACAAATGTCTGTAGTGTAACATGCTGTTTTTTGTTTTGATATAAACTTAGAATAATTTTATATAACGCAGGTACAATGCTGTACAGAATACAGTGAGTACTGAACTCACTGCAAGACTAATGGTTGTTGGCATTAGTTTCTTTGTAATTCTTCAATGTGAAGCACATATATGTCTACGTATATTCTTATGGAACTCATTTTTTCAAAGTTATTCTCACTGCCAAAAAACAAAATAGGTGAATGAATATTTCTGTTGCCCTGTGCATTAGTCCCTTTTGAGCTAGTGTTGAAATGTCTTTGATTTGAGAGGTAGAGAACCCATTAGCGAAACATGACGTATAGCAATAAATATTATTGACACTTCGTTTCGCGCCAAGTTGATGTCTTCAGGATCAGGTCAGCAATGTCACTTGGTCCAAATGTCGAAGACAAAGACTGGCATAAAGCTTTGTGGCTTAAGTCGTTGGTTGATGTTATGATCTTCAGATACGGCCTCATGTGAAGATCTGCCAATTTTATATTTCTTATGCTTCCGATATAAGACTTTGTTTTCCCTTAAGTACAGAGATAGACAAAATGACGTGAAAACAAGAGAAAGAGAGAGAAAGAAAAACAGACAGCAGATAGATGGATAGATAGATTAACTCGGAAAGTATTGAAAAAATATTTTTCCAATTAATAATTGAGAATTTAATTCAGTAAGTTAATTGGCGTAATATACGCATCGGCAATCATGTTTCGAAAAGATGTGACTGACTGGGCAGAAAATTTTCCCATAATAGGTTGCCATTACTTTTATAGAAGACTGGTTGTCAACCAAGGCTATAGAAACAAAATTGCCCTTCGATTTAATCCATAGCTGGAAGAAGAAGTAACGGATTAATAATTTTCCTTATAGTATGTGTGTGTGCAACGAATGCAACTGGAATTCGAATTCGACTCTCTGATTTCTCATTCCAAGGTGATATACACTGCACCACAACTCACTCAGTATATATATTGCTGTGTTTTGGCAAATCATCAAATGAATCCTATATATATATATATATATATATATATATATATATATATATATATATATATATGTACGAACAGCAGACCTCAATTATTTAACCCATAATTGGAGGGAACGAACGGATTAATACCTTTCCCAAGGGTACCAGTGCGCAAGTGAATGCAGCGTGCTCGACTGAAATTGGAACTCGGCTCACCGATTTCCCCCTCCAAGCCGACATCCACCGCACCCCAACGCACATCCGTGAATGCTAACAGTTAAATAATTGAGGTCTGCTGTTCGTGCAATCTGTGGCAGTCATCTGCACCAATTGTTTGTTATCAGCAGTTCCAAGAAGTGTGGATGGTACTACACAATGCCTTCACCACTATAAACAAATCTCTGTGTGGTTGTCTTGCTGGAAAAAGGTTGGACCCTCATACGTTGAACGCGACGGGAGAATCCATTATATATATATGTGTGTGTGTGTGTGTGTGTGTGTGTGTGTGTGTGTGTGTGTGCACGCGCGTATAGATAGATAGATAGATAGATAGACAGACAGACAAACTGACAGACAGACAGAAATATTTGAATATGTTTACGCAGTTTTTGACAGTGATTTTTAATTGTTTAGCTAGTAGTGTAGAGATATTCTTCCACTCGTCGTGTCTGTCTTTTATTGATTCGGATTTAAGCCGATCACAAATTGTTGGATGTGTTTTAATTTAGTTGCTGTTCTCTAAATTTTTATACATGTTGATATAAAAATTCCAATTTCATTTTTTTAGCCGAATTATTGTACTGTCCATAAAGAAGACATTTCGGTCTAATTTTGAGCAATTCTTTTGGGAGTTCTGTTAATTCGTAGAGATGTTAATGTATTTGCCTTTATTTTTAGATTGATAGATATTTTTAATGTGTTTAGGTTTTTTATATATTCAAACGCCTTTGAAGTTCAGATTTATTACGGATTTTTACTGATATGTGTAGAATTTCTTGAAACTGTTCAGGATTTGTTCAGAATTTTAATTTGTTGCAGATAACCTGTGCTCTTCTATAGAGAGTTTTAGACCATCATTGGCAGATATGATTTACCCTTTCAAACGGTTGCGTTTAAAGTGTTGGTATCATTATAAGCTGTTGAATCATGTAATCTATAGTACTTGTATTTAGGCAGCCTAAATAATATAAAGTGATGTGCGCTGTGGCGCAGTTGATATCGGCTCGGAACGAGAAATCGGGGACCTGAGTTCGAATTTCAGTTGAATTCCTTGCATTTACTTACGCCTAAATACCCTTGGGAAAGGTATTAATCCGTCTCTTCCCTCCAGTTATGGGTTAAATAATAGGACAGATTGGGTTCTATAGCCTTGGTCGGCAACCAATCTACCGCAGAAAGCAATGGCAACCTACGCGGGATAATCTTCTGCCCAGTCAATCATGTCTCTTTCGAGACATGATCGCCCAAGCGTGTATCACATATGGCACTCAACTGGCTGAAATAATATAGGCATATTATGTCTATTTATTTTTTCAATACCTTGTTCTAGTTCTCTAATTATCTTTTTGATATTAAGTTGAAACTCATCAAGAAAGGTGCCGTAGTTCTTGTTATTCCAAATACTTTCGATCTCAACTAAGTTCATCTACGGAGTTGAACTCTGAAAACAAACTTAAAAAAGTAATTGTAATCTTTGTAATAGTGATTTTCTGTGAACACCCGTTTCTGTAAATGGGCTCTGTCATTATTGAAAGATTAATCGTTAATCAGAGATTTGCAACATGGTGTTAAATTTTAATCAAAGCAAACACATTTTAAAACATTGCTAAAATACTCGTAATAAATCTTCTTCACTGTTGGTGGTTGCTTTTGATATAGAATTCCTCGATAATTTGAAGTGATCTTTATTATCTTTGTGGTACATTATATTGGTGTTGTCAACAAGTATTTTATTATTGTAGTGTATAAATGGAAAGGCAGTTTTTTTTTTATTTTTAATCGTATCATCCCGAGCAAGGCGGTAATGACATGGATGGGCAGTGTAAAAAGATTAACTAGAAGAGAGTGAAGAGGAAGACGAAGCAGTTAGAAATGAGCAATAGAAGGATGGGAATACAGGTGTGATGACAGTTTCAAAGGTGGAGAGAAAGGAAACGATATACGGGGTGGGGAAAGAACTAGAGTCAAGTGGTTAATAGATGAGTATTGACATTGCATTTAAATTCCTGGAGGTTGTAACCGTCAGGAAAGCAGGAATATGGAAGCAAGTTCCAGAGGAGGGAAGTGCGAGAGAAAAAGCCGCGGGAGTAGAATTGTCGTCTGCATTTGGTTAATCTAACTGTGCATGGGTGGACCCAGTTGCCAACCTGGTTGCACGAGTAAACACCTGTTGAGAAGGCACCAGTGACTTAAGTTCGTTCGAGCAGAATCCATAAAAGTATTTATAGAACAGACAAAGGGAGGCCACATTTCGTCGGTGGGGAAGTGGCTGTAGTCGAGCCGCCAAATGTCGGTACCTATCACATTACTGATTCTCCTTTGGAGCCTGTCGAGAACACTGAGATGAACGGCAGGGGCGCCTGGCCATATATGGCAGCTTTTAACTTTTGCTACAGAACATGAAACCTACAAATAGAGCGTAAGGCGTCATAATAATTTTGTCATCAAGCCAACATAAGAGCTTTCATTTTGTGAGAGATACGATATTCCAAATTATATTTAAACTCGTATAAAATGTTGTTCAATCATAGGCGAAAAATTATTGCGTATGATTAAGTTTGTTGTATTAAATTTAGTACAGTATTTAATTAGTTTTCTGTTTTTACTAGTACCAGTGGAAAATATATTAGTACTTATGATTTTTTATGGTTTTATCATCTTGTATATAGGTAGAATGCAGTTGATTAAGGTGTAGTACATTTATATATAAGATTATTTGAAGAAATATTATGTTATTTTTATTTATGTTAATATATATAATTGTGTTCCTAATTTATTCATCAACGATCTAATTAACAAAGTTATTGTTAAAGGGAGTTTGGTTAATGTTATTTTTAATTTAGGGTAGAGTTGTTTTTTTTTCATGGAATGTTTAACTTTTACTTGATTTAGAAATATTTTTTAATACCTATTTTGTAAACGTCAGGACATTCATATTTATAGTTTTGTTTACACAGGTATATTCTAGTAGTTATATTTTTATATATATATATATATATATATATATATATATATATATTTATATTATTATTATTATTATTATTATTATTATTATTACATACTGCAACTTAATAGCTATAAAGTTTCGGTGTTAAAACCCCATCATCAGGCAGTGAAATGCTGTTAATTTCTTTTGTAATATATTGATAAGGATATTTTAAAAATTAGGTAAATAAATACATACATGACAAAATAAAATCAAGATTCTCAATTAGATGACTTAAGTGGATTGGGATGTAATAACACTCAAATAACAGTGTTGGTACGATTCACTAGACGTTAGTGGAGCGAATGTTTCGCCTTGGAAATCCAGATAAACCAGAAAAAATAAATATACACTTAAATACCTTTAAATACTTCTGAAATTATTTGAAATTTATTTCAATGTTTTTACTTTATATTAATTTTATTACTTAAACAATTTAGTGTATTGAACTAAAAACTTTTTAATTACTATTATTATTTTTTTTATTTGTGGTGCAGCGGATATCGACTCGAAACAACTAATCAGGGAGCCAAGTTCGAATGCCAGTTGAATTCTTTGCATTCACTTACGCACAAATACTCTTGGGAAAAGGTATTAATCCGTTTCTTCCTTCCAGTTATGGGATAAATAATAGGACAGACTGGGTTCTATAGCCTTGGTCGGCAACCAGTCTACTGCAGAAAGCACTGACAACCTACTGTGGGATAATCTTCTGCCTAGTCAGTCATGTCTCTTTCGAGACATTATCGCCAAAAGCGTGTATCACGTATGACTGAATATAAAATAATCCAATCATAACTTAGCGTACTGAATAAAGTATTTTTAAATTATTATTTTATTTGTACTTATGAACAAATCCCCTTATAACATAAAAAAAAGATTATGCTACTGGCTATTTGTTTAAATAACTTATTATTTTATTTTATTTGTACTTCTGATAATTGCCTTATGATATGAAAATTTTTAGCTTATTGAACTGGTTATTTTCAATTTCTATCAATATTTTATTTGTACTTGTGATCAAATAAAATTAAGTATATGGTTCATTATTCTTATCTTTCTGCTGGTTTCGATTTTTTATTTTATTTTATTATTTCCGACGTTTGAACTCATCTTCTTTATTCTTTTTTCTTTTTTTCTTTTTCTTTTTTACTTTTATTTATTTTTCTGCTTTATCCTTTTTTTCTTCCGGTTTAAAATTTGCGATGTCTGAATTACCACACTTGCTACACTACCGTCTAATGAAACATACGCACACTTTATTGGTGATGTTATTACCTCCCATTTCACTAAATTCATCTCATTGTATGACCTTGTTTATCTATTGCTTTGTGCATGTGTTTTATTATGTTTCTTGGATGCTTAAATCTTCTGTATACGTACGTTAAATTTGTGTTAAACTTTAAAGTATGTTAATTAATGATCTATCCATCCAATAATCATAATTAAATAAATTACTGAGAAAATAGAGCACAGGCTATCAAAATATTCGTCAAACAAAGCAATCTGTAATGGAAAGAAATAAGATTATGGAAATGTCATAGCGGAAATTGGTCATAAGAAGAATTTAGAATAAAAACCTCAGCCAAACGAACAAATGAACAATAATAATAGAAATCGAAACATTATTTGGTTCAACCCACTGTTTAACTTAGAAGTAAAATTCAAAATAGAGCAAATATTTTTTTAAAATTAATCACGAAACACTCCCCCAAAACTCGGAATTAAACAAAATTTTCAATAAGAATTCAATCATATTAAATTATGGCTGCACTAGTAATTTAGAAAATTACATAAAAAAACAAAATGCCATAAACCTAAATAACAACGGACAAAATAAAATCATTAACAAATAATGTAACTTTACGGACAAAAATAAACGCCAATTTAACGGACTTAGGGTTATTTACTACAAAGCAGAGGTACATGAAATTGATTGACAAGGAAAAACATATTTGGTGTCCAACGAAAGCCAGATACCCAGATATTATTTATGTATCAGTGGTTTAGTTTCATATTTAATTATTCTATAAAAAATGTTTTAAAAACCTCTTCAGACCAGCCTTTATATGCAAGAAAATTATTGAAAAATTAAAGTTCAAAATATAATGGTGAAAAAAAGAAATTTGAATATGGACAAAAATATTAAAGACCAGCTTAGAGCAGGCGCCATAAACATTAAAAACATAAGAGAATTTAAGTTCAAATTAGAACAGAAAATTACGAAAATTAAACTTGCATATATCGGTCAAAAATTCTTCCAGAACTCATCATATTCCTGGGTATATAGTAAAAATGCGAGTTCTAATTATGACAAAAAGAGTGAAAACAGTTAAAAGATATAAAAACACGTATGAGTAAAATATTTAACCATATTCCAAATTCAAATGATTCCATTGTATTCTATTCAATTTACAAAAAGAAATGAAAAAAGTAAAAAAATAAAAAAATGACCATTTTTCAGCCAAGTAGAATTCTAAAAGGCTTCAATGGGATTTTACTCATAAAAAAGAGAAAATTAATAAGCTATGTTTAGGATTCTCTTTTATGAAGACCATACCTAAATAAATTTCTTGATCTGTTATTCTTTCTGTTATGCAAGATGCCGTGTGTTAGATTAGCAAAAAGTTTTATAAATACTTATACACACACAAATATACTGTTCTAGACACAGCAAAATTATTTCATTCTTCCAATGGTACACAAAACTAAAAGTCAAACTAAAGTTCTATTAGTTAGTCTCATTGGTCGCCTGCAGAACTTAAAAGGGTTTTCTCGTACTTTCCAACCGTTTCTATCATTTTGGACGAAAGTGAGCCAAAACGTCCTGATAAGTGATTTTAGTTCGCAGTGAAAATTTTCCCTGCCAGTTGCATTAACGTCCGAGTGTCATAGTTGGCCAGATTTCCTTTCTCCAGTGGCTGCAGGTGCTACTTTTGGCCAATGTCCATTTCGCGTGTGATGTAAGGGTCTAAAAGGTGTGAATACTTTTTTCACCTCAACAACCTCCTTACCCACGTCTTTTTCTCATGTTCCATTTCTAATCCAACCAACACCGCCATCTCGGCCATTACTCTTTCCCGAGTCCTTGTTTCTTTCTCGCCATTCCTATTTTGTCTCTTCTTGTCTCTCTCCATTTAAAATGCTCGAACTCACGGCGTATACCTTTCTCCCGGTGTCGAGGTGGTATGTATCATTATTACGATGCATGACCCTTTTCCATTACTCATTTTTGATTGATTCAACTGACCCATGCATTGTGTCTGGTCACGTTAACAAAACATTTTAGTATAAAAAAAGAAACGGTTTCTAAGGGTTATAATGAAAGAAAGGTTTTTGGAAAAAATAGTGAATGAGAAAATTAAAAGAGGAACAGAAATAAATCGAGTGCGAACCAGAAGAAATGCTTAGACATTAAAATAACAAGTAGGAGAAAGATGAAAAAAATAAAAAGAAATTGCAGAAAAAACATCAAGAATAAAAAACAATGGTTTCAAATGTAGTACAAGATAAGGAGAAATGGAAGAAAATAAAAAAGAATGAAATAAAAATTAATAAAAAATAGGAATGAAATAAAGTAAGTTAAGCTATTCGTTAAGGTTAGCAAAACTCTGTGAAAAAAGTAGAGGCTATAAGATGTCTTTTCTTTTAACCAACAGTCGAAGAAGACTTCATTGTAATGTTGTTTCATCAGTAGCCATAGTGCATTTGAGAGGGAAAAATAAATCTAATGTGACAAAGGCGAATTTTCGTGCTGCATTTGTAATAGTAGAGAGTATGTCTCGTGAGATTGTCGCGCAAAGAAATGAGTGAATGGACTTCTAAGTACGAACACTTAAGAAAAAAAAAGAGAAAGACTTGAAAAGTGCAAGCAGAAATTAGTCATGCTTAAATATAATAAACTTTCTTTTCTTGAACCTAGGTCGTAAAAGTCTCTTGTTATATTCGTAGATCTTAACACCAGAAAGAACGAAACATTCAAGAAAATATTCTCAAGTTTTTAAATTGTGAAAAAATAACAACATTTTAACAGTTTTGGAACATTAAATTCTTCATCAAATAATATTTTAAAACAAACACATAGAAAACCGTACATTTTAAATAAAAATAATTCACCCCAAGCAAGGCGGGAATGCTACGAAGACACAACGACATACAGGAATGAAATAATTCTTTTAAAAAACTTTAAAAGAAACAAGGCACCCAATCAAAAGATCGGCGGGTATGATGAGCCGGACGATAGGCAATTTTATCTTCTCCTTTTTAGATAATTAACTAAATAAAAACTAGTAAATAAAATGTTAAAGTTTAGGCGGAGACCTTTGAAGAATAGTGTTGAAATAATCTTTAGAAGGACCCGGAAAACTAATCCTATTTTTAATTTCTGATATGTAATGTAATTGGTCGTAAGAAATATATACCGTCAAAAGAAACAAATATTGTTAAGTTATAATAAGTAATACGAGAAAACTACATTGAAAATGAAACACTCAGACAAACTTTTCAGAACAATAACCAAAATATATTGAACATATGCAAGAAAACTGGTGATGAAAATATTATAAAAATAAATTTAAAATTTAAAATTGTAATACGAAATAAAGTTGGACTGAGGTGCAAAATTCATTTTTTTAAATTGATTTTTCTAATATAAATACATTACATTAAAATCTTTGATTTATTTCATATCTTTAATCAAAGTACCATACGTAAGTTGACGTCACAAAGATAAATCTCTAAGTTGGATGAAGTAATTATTTTAAATCTGCGTAAGTCTAATTATAGTCTGGGTGTCCCTAACTAACATTAAAACAAAGTCAAGTCTCTACTAGCATCATATTTACTGCCTCCATGGTCTTTTTAATGCGTGTACGTATGATCTAGGACAGGAATTTTACAGTCTCGGTGATTACGAAATATGGAGTCGGTAATTCTTCTCTATGCTACCAAGACTTCAATTGCCAATAAATTCAGGTGCATTACAAGATAAGCAGCAATGTCTCATCCATTCCCAATTAAACTGGGTAGATATTATAGATAGTTCTAGCCTAAATGTTTCTTTCTTTTTGTGCATTTTCGTTTGTGACACTCTCTTCCCCCTCAATGCTTCAAAACCTTTAAATGCAATGTCAATCATTATCTTCTTGATTCCTCTTCTATTTTTACATGTTCTTGGTAATGTTTTCTTTTTTCTTATTCTTTGACACTCATTAACTCCTTGTATCTTACTGATGTTAGCGCTTTGCATAGAGTGGTATTATTAAAAATAAAAAAGCAGTTTTATCTGTCGTACTTGTTGCTTGACCTCTTACCCAATTTGATCATCATAGATATAGATGCAATATCATACGTTATATTCTATCTTGTTCTTTTAGTGTCCTGCCACCTTAATAATATATTTTCTTACGTTCTCTAACAGTAGGTAGCTCCTTGAAACTTAGTGGACTCACTGCGCTGTTTTGATTAAAAAAACTTATTGATGTATTGCTTTGCTTTTGATATTAAAAAAATCACTTTATTTACTGCAATGGAAGAGATACTGCCGCCGATGGGGAATCTGTTTTTTTGTTTTCGTTTGTATTGTAAAGTTTATCCTGTACTGGCTTGTCTAAGCCCTAGAGGTAGAGAGTTACGTTCAGAGGAAGTTTATACGAATAGTAGAAGATAACGGTAAACTCTAGACTTCAAGAGGTTAAGATCGTAGCGATAGTGGAAATATCCTCTTG
Source organism: Ascarosepion bandense (assembly GCA_037127315.1). Classification (NCBI taxonomy): domain Eukaryota; kingdom Metazoa; phylum Mollusca; class Cephalopoda; order Sepiida; family Sepiidae; genus Ascarosepion; species Ascarosepion bandense. The sequence continues at coordinate 3,912,098 of JBBBDQ010029090.1, forward strand.
GGAGTCTGTTCCCCAGAGCAGTTGTTCGCGGGAAAAAGCTGTTCAAGTGAAACCATGCTTACCACTGATTGAATACGGGAAGAACGTGTGTGGTTTGCTACAATGTAAATGATATGGTGGGTTGAAGCTGTGAAGGGTAGACCTGGTGGATCCAAGAAATGCAGTTCATTCGTGCACTTCCGTGAAAGTAGCGAAAGAGCAGTGGGAGACTCACCACATCCCGCTTGTAAAAGAGCGATTAGAATTACTATTTGAAGTAATTTACGGAGACTCGTAAAATATAGACATTTGTATTTGTTTTGTTAATTTAATTAGTTTTGTAAAAAATCAGATACTGATATAGGCGTTATCCCTGCTTTCGTCTTTGCTCTTATTCTAATGTCGTTCTAATCCTGTTCTTTCTTCAAGGTAAGTTTCCTCTTTATGATATTCACTGCATGATATGTTTTCTTAAAACATTTTTCATAAAACATAAGGAATCATTCAGATTTCATTCTACATTTATAGAAAAATTTGGTGTTGAAACTTGGATACTAATACCAAATTAAAATGTATAAAAACCTGTAATCAAACTTGCAATAATAATCCTAAATTTATATCTTAATTTTTATTCAATTATATATTTATAATGTAAAATATTGTTGAAAATCGGATGCCATAATTTACAAATTCAAGTAAAATAGAAATAGACTGATGCATTTCCTGCGGTAACAGAAAGACGATGTCATATATTTGTTTTAAAGTAATTGTTCCTTGGAAATAAATGCCTATTGTTAGCATTATTGTCATTTGAACCTAAGATAAAACAGGAAATATATGATTAGATATGCATTGATTATTATATGGTCTAAACCAAGCGGCGACAGCCTGTTTCATGCTTCAACAAAATTTTCATATCATATGTGGTGGTTCAGTTATTCACATAATCTGGCTAATGGTACATTATGGGTAGCAGGGCCCAGTTAATTCTAATAACGTTTATATTGGAGTTGAAAAAATGTTGGATCCGAATATTTGTGGCTAATTTATAGTGGTATTTTTTAACAATTTAGTAATTTTTATTCATTGGTTACTTCATTACTTATCGTCTTTACCTGCGTATTCCTGGTTTATTACAGTGATCATTATTTACTTAATTTGTTATTTATTTATTTATATAGTTTGTTTATTTTAAGTTTTTTCGCGGTGTGGTTAGAGGCGTCGTTAATGAAAGAAGGGTCGAATTTATAAGGGGAAGATTTGATGGTTTCAGTTTCTAAAAGCTTATTGCTATATATTTATTATATGAATTAAGCTAAATAATCGATAAAAATAATATAGACCTCTACAGGGACGACGGCCTCATATTCCTAAGTTACTATAATAGAACATCATGGACAAAATCAGAAAAATAATTAAAAAATCTAAAAAAAGGAATTAGACATAGACATAAAAAAAACAACAATTTAGATTTTGTAGATGTCATTCTCAACATAAAATAAGCGAATATTCAACAATATATAAAACCTAACAGCAAACAACTTTACATGTACATATCTTCCAACGAAGCGTCAACAATAAGCAGATCTCACAATCACTTACACTCAGATTATCTGACAATTATCCTAATGAAGCCTTCTTCAATAAAACCACCCGATGGTTATTCTTCTTGTATGTGCCATGTTATTTCAGGACGTAGGCGATCATGGCTTTCCAAATCTCCCTGTCCCTGGTGCCTCTTAGTACGCTTTCTCCTGTTGCACAATGCAACACTTGTTTTGTCTTCCACCTGATCAGGTCCTTCAAATATGTTACCCGCTGCTTTCCCCTTTGTCCTTTTCCCTCTTACCTGCCAGTTAGTAACAGGTCCTCTAAGCTCTCCTTCATCATTGCATGTCCCAGGAACTTTAGTTGTCTCTTCCTGATGCTCAGTATTAATTTCCTTTTCGTCTCCAGCCTTTCCAAAACTTCGACATTGCTCATATGCTCGGTCCACGATATCCGCAACATCCTTCTGTAGAAATACATTTCAGTTGCTTCAAGTTTTTCCTTCATCTTCGAAGATATTGTCCAACATTCACTGCCATAAAGAAGAACCGACATCACATAGCAATCCAGTACACTCCTATTTGTTTCTAGTCAAATTCTTCTGTTTCTTAATACTTTACTCAACTTCTGGAATGCTTCCTTCGCCATGCCAATTCGCCTTCGGATCTCAGAGTCGCACTTTTCGTCTCCTGTTAGAACACTTTCTAGGTATTTAAATTTTTGTACCTGCTTGGCTTTAGAGTCCCTCACCTGTAATTAATATTTTGGGCTGCCCTTTTTGCTGATGACTATACATTCGGTTTTCTCACAGTTTATTTGTAGTCCTTTCTTGTCACTCTCTTCAGCTAACTTCTGTAGGAGGTCTTGTAGTTTTCTTTCTGTGTCTGCTATCAGCACTGTATCATCTGCGTACATTATATTGCATATTCTGGCCTCCCATGACGAATTCTGGCATAACTTTTAGGGTTCTTAGAATAGTCTCGCTGTATAAGTTGAATAGAACAGCATAAAAAAACTTTTAAAAGAGTCGATTTTTGGCAGCAGTAGCATAAACACCACAGATTACACAAATGTTAAAAGGAAATGTAATATCATAAGTTTAACCCACCGCCTACAAAACATAATAAATAACATGGAAGAATGTATATTAAATTTATCTAAAAAGACTTCCTGTCATCTTTCTTTTTCTTCACAAGATAGTTCACAGGAAACCTCTACAAAAATAAGCTTGCGTTGCACCAAGAACATGACACAAAATATTAAAATGTTCAACAGTAAAATAGCCAACAAATCTAACCCTACTATAACTGCAGAATAAAAAATGAACGTCACGTAAATGACAATTGCTTGCAAAACAATGCAATGTAACAAGACACTGTAAAATCTATAAATAATGAAGAAAAATATACATAAGTTGAACTGAACGACACTCGAATTAAGGATACTAAGAACACAAAATATTATTTACAAATCAGTCAGTCAGTTAAGTACCATACGTGATACACGCTTGGGCGATCATGTCTCGAAAGAGACATGACTGACTGGGCAGAAGATTATCCCACAGTAGGTTGCCATTGCTTTCTGCGGTAGATTGGTTGCCGACCAAGGCTATAGAACCCAGTCTGTCCTGCTATTTAACCCATAACTGGAAGGAAGAGACGGATTAATACCTAATCTTCTGCCCAGTCAGTCATGTCTCTTTCAAGACATGATCGCCCAAGCGTGTATCACGTATGGCACTTAACTGACTGAATAATTGCAAGCGTGTCCATAAAAACAAAATCACTTTTTGCTGATAGAATAGATCAACAGATAGCCTCCAATGAGTTTGAGTCTAAATATTAATGTTGATTATGCAAGACTATGTTGGACAACAGTGAATGCTCAATCCCTCCTCTCTTTAACACATTTGAAATCTTGAGATCTAGAGCAAATAGAGTTGTGTGCATTGTGATGAAGTTCTCCACAAATTCCACACTGGACTCGTCTAGAGTACCCATACATGATTTCTTCTGAAGAACGGAGGCTCTACTGAATGATATGTGCATAGCCCCATCACTGTTTTCAGACAGCATTCCCTTAAGTCAACCGAATTTGACGGGATCCCAGCCGTCGTCATGTAGAAATGTTCTTTCGTTTAGGTTCCAGTTCTGTCCAAACTCCAAAATAATAGCCTTGCTGCTTACGACTTCCCAGCTTGTTGGAAGTCCTTTTCCTTAGTTCCTGCTTCTAAACATTTTGGAGAACACGCAAACAACTCAAACTAGACACTTATCACATATTACAAAGTATTCGAGGCTCTAATTAGTGGTTTAGTCTTCTTAAGATCTTCTCTCAGAAAGTTTTGCTAGGTATACCGCTAATATTTAACTGCCATCACTGAATTTCTATATCAAGCTCTAGCTGTGACCCTAGATATTTTGAAGGCGTTCAACAGGAATTAGTAAGCTGGTTTTCTATTTAATGTGTAGGCTACGGTTTCACAGGACGAATGTTTGATTTAATATAATCGTTTCTATAAAATTGTTATATGAAGATCGTTTTGAACGGGTTCATTTCCAAATCTTTTCACTCGAACCTGGGTTGCTCCCCAAACTCCATCCTGGGTCTTCGACTATGCCTGATCTTCATCAATGTTCTCTTTATTCTTATCAGTTCTCAACTAAATATTTATGAAGATGATCTTATAATTTACTCTGGTCTTAGTAGAAAGGACAAATATGAACAATTAAACATGACAGCTGCTGGAAAGAACCTGTTTGACAAATGAAAAGAAATTACTTCCAGGTTTAACGCTTCCAAAATAAACCTTCATTTAACCACCATAGAAAAGAAGTTTTGTCTGCCATCAGCATTGATGACGCTAGACTCCAGAAGAGCGACTCACTGCGCCTTCTTGGCCTTACGTTTTCTACTGCGAAATCAAATCTATCGCTGCATCTACCCGAAGGTAAAATGAGTCACTGGATTGTACCAGAAAACATTTCTCGTCAGAATCCATTGCTCATTTAAAATGTGACATTCGACTTAAATTTGCACTTAATTATGTTGCCATATATAGTGTACATCACGAGTTTTATGAAACAATCTTAAGAATGATGTAATGAATCCTAACCAGGCACTTTCAAAGACGTGATGTGGGTTCCCCCTGTCTTTACTATAAATATGTTAATGGTAACTGTCGTGATCATACTATATGCATTTAAGCATGCTGCTGGATTGGCATCTAAACCCCACTTTTTATTTCTTAAATAGCTAAATTCAACCCCCTCTTCTACTGAAACTGTTTCATTCTAGCCAACTGTGTCATTCTATGCCGTTTATTTACTACCATGATAACTACAATCATCAAAAGTTTAAAAACAACAATTCCCCTCTTCTATCACCTTGAATCTTTTGTCCTTTCTTCAATCCTTCCTATTTTCAGTTTCACTTTCAATTTCACTTCCTATAACTCAATGTGTATTTGTAGCATTTGAGTAAAATCATATATATATATATATATATATATATATATATATATATATATATATATATATATATACAGTCATTATTATTTTAAAAATTGATAGTATACTGCAATTTAATAACTATACTGTTTCAATGTTTAATACAAAAGCAGTGAAATGTAGTTAATTGACTTGCTTATATATATATACTTTGTCTGGAGGGATAATCTATTTAAATAAATTAAGTAAATTAAGTAAATAATACAGAAATTAATAAACTACGAAAGCATACAAAAACACAGGTAGATATAACAACAAATATCTAAATAATTAATGATAAATAAAAAAAGAGGTTACATATATCATTTTAATATTCGGAACAACCATTTTTGTACTAAATAACTTCTAGAATAATTTGAAATATAACAGTTACAGCCTACTCGATAACTATTATAATAAACTGCTAGAGAAACAAATTCGGAGCTTATTTTTCTATTTAGAATGATCTGAGTGAGATTTTTAAGATGCCGCACCTTTATAATGACAATTAGACTCATCCAATTTTTTCCGAATCTTCTGCAATGTCCTCAAATTTACACATAAATATTCTGAAATATTCCTATTTGAGCTTCTGGCGTTATTGTCAATTACAGCAAGCTGTTTCCAAAGTTTTGGGAGAATGAACTGAGACATAATTCTCTTTTTTTCTGACTGACGGTGTCCAACCGATCGACAAAATCAAAAACAAACATGGTGCATGCGCGAAATTAAAGTATAAATTAAAAATGTTGAATCCGATATATTTTAACGTTATTTTGAATATATATTGAAGTAGAGGCTCTGTTTTTATTAAAGAGGTATACTGGTTCAGAAGATTTGCGTAGATAACGTCTGTTTCGCTGATATGTTCCATATACTGTTTGTACTTCATATGAACTTTCATTCAATAAGTGATTTATAACGTCTTTCATTAACACCCGATCATCTTTCTTGTACGGGACCATTCGTATGTCACATTCGCTCAGAATAAGTAAGTCACGTCTATGACAGTTATAGTATTTGGCCTGAAAATTATGTCTGTGTTTCAATAGTCTTATCATTTGGTTCAATGCTTGCCATCCTGAGGTTTAACAAGTTGCCCTTCATGGTGAGAAGTGTACCTGTTCGGGAATTTACTACGCGACGTTTCACTTTCTTTAAATTAGAATGTTTCTGACGTCAAGTAGAGCTAGAAACTGGTCTGAGTTGGTGTCTTCGTTTTTTCTCATGATTCGTTTTACACTCTTAACTGCGAATTCGACACTTTTATTTGCCAATTGATTTCTGGTGTTCACCATGAGACGTTCAGATTCCCATTTTTCATAGAAATTCTTGAAAGATGCAGATGCAAACAGGGATCCTGCGTTGGGAATAAAATGACACAGACTCCCATATCTTGTAAAGTATGCCTTTGATTTGCTAATGACAATTTAGACATTTTGTGTTCCATGGTAGATGTTTGCCGATAGTTATTACGCATATATAATAAAAATAATGAAAAATAATAAAATAAATAAAAATAATAAAATAAATAAAAAATAAATAAAAATAATAAAATTAATAAAATTAAATTTAATAAAAATTAAATTTTATTAAATTTTATTAAATTTAATAAAAATTTAATAAAAATTAATAAAATAAAATTTAATAAAAATAATAAAATTAATAAAATAAATAAAAATAATATAATAAAAATAAAATGACACAGACTCCCATATCTTGTAAAGTATGCCTTTGATTTGCTAATGACAATTTACACATTTTGTGTTCCATGGTAGATGTTTGCCGATAGATATTACGCATATATAATAAAAATAATGAAAAATAATAAAATAAATAAAAATAAAAAATAAATAAAAAATAAATAAAAATAATAAAATTAAATTTAATAAAAATTAAATTTTATTAAATTTTATTAAATTTAATAAAAATTTAATAAAAATTAATAAAATAAAATTTAATAAAAATAATAAAATTAATAAAATAAATAAAAATAATATAATAAAAATAAAATGACACAGACTCCCATATCTTGTAAAGTATGCCTTTGATTTGCTAATGACAATTTAGACATTTTGTGTTCTATGGTAGATATTTGCCAATAGATATTACGCATATATTTCTGCGGGGTTACATTGACAGAGGCTTCTCAGACCACTTTGAACTTAATTTTCTTTTATTCGAGCATCATATTTGCATAGATACTGTTATCTGACTACACTTTCTCTGAGTTTATACAAGAAACATTCATACTGCGTGTCACTAGAAGAATTTGAGAAAAAGATGATTAATTTTATGCTAAGAATTAACCTCTGTTTTTCCCATCAAATGCTTCTTTGCACATTTTAATGCAACTTTTTGCAATATTTACGGGACATGCTTCTTTCCGTTTTTCGTCTGTCTTTCCACATGAATTACAATTTCGGCAGTCAGTTGTTTTCCTGTTTATGAGATTTTTGTTTGTAACTTTGCTTTTGCAATCCGTTTATTTTAATTTCACTCTTTTCGTTCTTTCATACCTTTCAACAGTCAAGCCTCACAACTTCGACATATATCGACACATTGAGAGTTAGCGATGAAAGATGTACCACATTTTTATACGTGCGGTTGTCTCTTAAACCCAGCACTATGCGTTCACCTAGCGAAGAATTGAGTAAACATTCCCAAAATTTGCAATACTTCGCTAGATTACGAAGAGTAGCTAGATATAAATCAATGTTCTCACCGGGTTTCTGTTTTCTTGTTTCACACATCTTATTAGTCTAATATTGATCAAACTTGGATATTACCGTGTCCAAGTCAACTTTGTTTTCTGTTGAACAGAATTGAAACCGTTGACAGATATCAACTCATCTAGTCCGATAAGTTGAGTAAATAGCGCTGTTTGGTATTCCTTATTTTGTTCACGCAGTTTGGTCACAAGACTACAATTACATTTCCAGAGATTTCATTCTTCAGAAGCATTAGTCTTAGTGCCTAGCTTACTCAGTGGTGGTATGCTTGACTGCATTCATTCTGCCATTTTCACACACGTGGTAATTATTTTCCTTTATTTATATATTTATTTCTTTAGTTTTTGTCGTGTTATCGTCATGCCACTGAAACAGCTTACGTGGGACAACATTTTTTGTTTGTACCAGTCTTCTTTTTCAGGGTTGTAATGCTTGACTTACATCCTTGCTGCCACCATGTTATATTAAGTCATGGAAAACAGGACAGACTCAGGTTTTAGAGAGCTGACACTAAACGAGACCGGCGTTTATTAGGTACCGGAAGAAAGAGTAGGAGAAAGGGTTAGAACAAAAAGGAACGTATCAGGGAACGAGAATCACATTTTTATCGTCATTTAGGGAGCATCCCTTAAACTGTAATGCAAAGGGAGTATACATTAAACAATACATGGCTGATTACCTAATGAAGGTTTGCTGGAGATGACACAGTTTCGAATCCTTCCGGGGGATGTATGTTTTTATAGCAAGATTTCTCGAATATTCAGGCTGGAAGATGTAAAAAGAATAAAAGTTCTGTTTAATAGCAAAAGCAGAGCATCTACTGAAACATGGCTATACATTAAAAATAACGCTTAAATAAATAAATTGTGTATATATATATATATATATATAAAAGGCAATATGTGAGTTTGTGTGTGACTGTAATCTATGCATGCCTACATTTTTTAAGCTACGCCATTCAAACTTTCTAGGGACACATATCTACAGGGAAGCCAGGACGGCACATACTTTTTGTGTTTAAGTTCAGCAATTTTCCCTTTCGCACCTTTTGACCAATGGAGCCGATTGTTTACATTTGCTCCGTAAATCATTTAAGATCTAAGATAAGAAATATTTTTTAAAAAAAGAGTGTTTTTTCAAACAAAAACAAAATATGTAAAAAAAAGTGCCAATTGTTAATTTAATTATTTAAGTCTATTTTTTTTCATATTTAATATTTCATACTTCAGAAAATGAAATTTTAAAAAAATCTTTTTTCGCTAAATATTTCATGCAGGAAATCAACTGTCTGTAATTCGTGTGGCATTAAAGTAACTTTTTCCTCTAAAACTAAATGTCTACAATTGTAAACATTCTTCGAAAATTTTTGAAATTCATTTAGTCAACAAAAAATTTAAATATTTTGCCCCGTAATTTTGAAACAAAAACAAACGCAATGTTGTTTACAATGACACACAAAACATCAATTCACGCTTACGCAAAACAGAAGAAAATAGATTTTTTAATGGTATTTTTTAACAATTTTTAAACAACAATTTTATATAATTATTTTTTTTATACAACTGAGTTTTAGAGTGAGGCGACGACTACAAGCGATCGGAAATCGAAACACGCTGCATTAATCATCTAAGTAAAAAATGTTCTGCGTTGCAAGGGCAACGCCGGGCTATGATGCTAGTACATATATATATATATAGTGCGTGTGTACCTGTATGTGTATGTGTGTTCGAGAAAAGGAGAGAGAGGGACAGAGAAAGAAAAAGAATTAGAGGGAAAGAGGATACATAGCAGGAAAAAATATGTAAAAACAGTAGAAATGTAACTTGTCTGTCATTTTTTTACTGTATATTTTAAAATACACAGTAAAAAATTGGATTTAAATATAAACTGACCTGCACAATAATATGAACAGGACTGAATGCTCCTACAAGCCAATAGACTAGTGAATTAACGCGTTGATTTATAAGTTTAGTGACATAATAATTTTGTAGGTCCTCCAGATCGATATACACGGAGGTATATAAAAAAGGACAAAAACAGAAACGTAATGATGAGGACAATAATCCGAATATAAATAGTGCAAATAAAACCTGAACACTTTTCTCTTAAATTAGATCTTGTCTTCCACGAGAATACGACCGTTTAAGCTCTTTTTAATACTGTGCGCATTCTTCTCTTTTCCATAAGTAAATTGGGTAGCTATTGGAAGTCGAATAGGTTAACTCCTCTTTCATGTAATGATAGCAAAACATGTCACTCTTATCATTTTATTTTACGATGTTCATAAAATTATGATCTCTAGAAAAGAGGATCCGCTAGTAGGTGCTATGGGAAATTTTCTAGGTGACGTTTACCAGAAATACGTTCGTATGAAAATCGCATTATTACCGAGTCAACTCTTTCCGATAAAGTGTATTCAATTATTAGGCGAAGAAACTAAATGTTATCTTACAAACAATTTTGCATCTTACAATGGCTGATATATTAGGACATTATGATGAAGTAAATGTGCTATTGAGACACTGAAAATATGTTGGCAAGTCTTGGTAAAACACAGGTTATTGAAAGCTTCTAACGATTTAAGACCGGTCGAGTATTAGCCACGGTAATGAACGTACCTGCTCAGGTAGCAACTATAAAATCTTAGAAAATTAGAAAAATCATCAGGAACAAATCCATGAAAGAAAAAAATCAGCTCTCTCGCAAGACTGAAATTACTTAATGGAGTCTGCTCCTATATCTTATTTCAGTAACTATTTTCTCTTAAAAGCACATTTTATTGTCCTTTCTCTTTACTATGTTTTTCCCCTCACATCCTCAGTAACCAATTGCGTCTTAGTGTCAACATCGCCTTGTTTGAGGTGAAATAAAAAACAACTACCTCACGTAACTGGACTTGAATTTTGGCTTAGCCAAGTAAATGGAGCGTAGATAAGAAAAAAAAGCAGATTTTGGAGCGGAACGAGAGTCATTCTTTTCTAAATGGAAATTTTGGCAACGTTTCCAAAGACAAACAACTGGCGCCACAAAGATCAAACCTCCTTAGAATTTACAGCGAAATGACAAATTACGACATAAAACTACATTCAAAATCTAACAATATCGTTAAAAAAAGAGAAGACTTAGTTTCGTTTTCGACCGGCGGGAAAATAAGCGAGTGTATTACGCTATTAAAATTTATAAATTACTGAGTGATTTTTAGTTTCCAGTGTTTGTTTGTATTTCTTCCAATCTATCTTCTTTTACAAATATATTTGATTAAAGCCTTTTATATTTTTTCGTATTCTTTTTCTTCGCTATTTGTATTTCCCGAGATTTCACGTAGTTTTTCATGCCTAAACTGTTCGTCCTTTTTTTTAAAGTGGGCGAAACAAATATGGCTGGATATTTTACATTAATTAAAAAGGAATTTTGTTTTTCTTCTTTAAAAAAAACTGTTTTGACTGATATTTAATGATTTTTTAAGTATACTTTTTGTATTATTTGAATTTTTCATGCCTTTACTCTTGTAACTTTTTCTATTTAAATATTTTATCATTTTTCTCTCCCCTTCCACTTCCTATTGACATTTTCTCTGATTAAGCCTTCCTTCTTTCTTATATTTTAATATATTTTTACCAAAGTTTACTAGTTTATATTAATAAGGCAACGAGGGACGGGGAAACTTGAATATTGTAACAGGCTAATCTTCTTAGTAAGAAGTGTATACAAGACTAAGAAAAAACACCCACTTGAAATTATTTGTATTATTAAAAAGCGAAAAATAAACACTCGCAACACAGAAAAATACGTAAATACATTTTCCACGAGCAAAATCCATACATTTGAAGAGCTTATAAGAAAATATTTAAGTGTCTATCTTAACATTATTTACACTGCTAGAACTGCTGTCTTCACCCTTATTACCATGTCTACGATGTTTCGGTTGTACGCTTCAGCCTTCTTCCGAAGCGTTTACTTTGACCATTAACATATATCATTATCATTCCATGTGAGATGATACTTCCGGATGCCATGTAGTTATCTCTATTTATCTCAACTCTCTATGTTATTTGTTCACTACTGCTGTACATATTAAACTCACAAAACTATTGGTCAATTCATTAGAATTAACCCACACTTATATACACTGAATCATGAGTCCTTCAGATCGGAGCGTACAACGGCCGAAACATTGCAATAAAAATGAGGTCAACGGTCCGAACAGTAAATAATTTAAATACTACCTCATCTCAGAAGTATAGAAAAATGGTCAACTTAAATCACGAAAATTAATACTTAAAGCTAATTTTTCACAATATTCAGAAAGAAAAGAAAAGGTCAGTTTAAATTGACGACACGCAATAGCCGTTCACTATGAAGGATAAACAGAAATGCGGACGGAAGAAGCTTGCAGTCCTCTGCCAAGATATGTTGCTTTGCTAGACGTTTCGCATGTCAAATACTGGCTTTCAAATTTGCGTTGAGTTCAAATTCTCTTTCTAGCAATTTATGGAACGATACAGCTATTTCAGCCATGTACCAGGCCAGTTGTTTACTTACAAGCTTTAAATAGAGTAAGTCATTCAGTTAAGTGCCTTATGTGATAAACGCTTAGGCGCTCTTTTGAGTCATGACTTACTAGGCAGAGGATTTTCTCGCAGTAGGTTGCCATTACTTTCTGCAGTAGACTGATTTCCAAACAAGGCTATAGAACTCAATCTCCCCTGCTATTCAACCCACATTTTGAGCAAGAAGGGATGGATTAATACCTTTTCCGAGAGTATTTGTGCGTAAGAGAATGAAACGAATTTCTCTGGAATCAGAAATATCATGTGAAAATCAAACGCATGATAAGAGCCAGCGTGATGAGTTTACTCATTGCAACGCCCAAATTGGCGCACTTTTTTTCATTTTACTCCAGAATTCTAGTGCTTTTGGGTTCTCTACCATTCCCTTCTGTTTTTCTCTCGTTACCTTAATGAAATTTATTTTTATTCTCCTATCAAAATATCATATAATTTTATTTCCCTCTTTATTTTTTCTTTTTATATCTAAGTACTATTATCCTTTTTTAATCGGATTTCTGTCTTTTTGTGTCTCCTTTCTTTCTTTTTTCTTTCTTTCTGTCTTTCTTTCTTTCTTTCTTTCTTTCTTTACATTGCTTCTTTTTCTTCTTTCTTTTTTCTCTTATTATGCACATTTTCTTCTTACTGCCCATCCCATTCTTTAGCTGCTTTTTCCTCCCTCTCTTGCCAGTCACTTTTTTTTCATTGTATTTCTTTTCATGCAGACAGTTTTCTGAGGTTTCCGTTATACTTTTTCAATTACATGCTTTTGCCTCTCAGTCAATAATTTTCTCTTTCTAACGTTGTCACTTTTCATTCTCTCTGCTTTTCGTTCACTTCCACCACATTTCCCCACCCCCGGCCTCTTTACTTTCTATTATTTTCTTCCAGTTTGCTTATATACTTTCTATATTGTTTTCCCATTTAGCTTCAATTAATTAATTTTTCTTTCAATCATTGCTTCCATTTTTAAAACTTTTATCTTTCGACATTCATACATGTTCATGCATTCATTATTCTTCTTCAGATTTTCGTCGTTTTCTATTTTCATCTTTTTTTCCTCGAAACCTCGATATTCTTTTATACTCATAACATTCTTTCTTCTCTTTATTTACCTTATCATCTCTCTCCTCCACTCTTTCTTTCTATTCATCTCTTTCTCTCTCATTCTCTCAGTATTTTCTTGCATTTACGAAAGGGAACGACCTCTTACATCGACGAATGGCGCCACTGTCATGGAATAAAGGAGGATAATATTAATTGTTAGAAGAGTGGGTGACGCTAGGCGGAGGGTTAGAGTTTTGGAGTAGTGCTCTTTATTCTGATTGACTAATGATCGATCTTTCGTATCGGGAACAGAAACAACACGCTATCATAAATAACCGACTCAATTATATGCCCGAACAAACAAACATGCCACTTTAATGTTCTTGCTAGCTTAGCAAAGTGAGTAATAAAACGCCATTTTCAATGCTAAGAGTCACTGTTTAGACCACCACTAATAATACCATTACCTTCAACATCGTATTTAGCAAGACACTAAATCTGCGATTGTTAATGTTATCCTCCGTGTTATTATTATTATTATTTTGATTGCTTAATTACTGTCCTCGGAATAAACTGCGGGCACAGCTATATGGTGAGAAAAACTATTGCAGAACTTTTTTTTGCAAGGTTTTCACATTTCTTTCGATTTCGATTCAATCTGATTGGATATTAATATTTCAACGACAAAAATAAGATGGTATTCTTCATTTTTATTTTTTGAAGTATCATATGACATCCCTTCAAAATTAAGTTCATAATTAATATACCCATAATAAAAACCCATCTTATATTAGAATGAGCGATAACAGTTAGTGGACATAAGAAGCCAGTTTGAAAAAAACATACAACTGACAGAAATGTTAACTTTTCTTTCAGTGAATTTCAAATGGTGTTTTTCCAAGTCTTATTTATATCTGGTACGAGGCCGGAAGTAGACGATGCTCAATAAGAATCGAACTTACTAGTAACTGTTCTAGCGAGACAAGCTTTTTAACCAATCCGCAACGTCAAGGTGACTTAATGATTATCAAAGTGCAGCTTTGATGAGGTACAAAGACAAAAATATTGAGACCCTAATGAGAATCGACCCCACTAGAAACTAGTGAATGATATGGTGAGACAAGCTTGTTAACCATTACATCACGTCGAAGTGATCAATGAATGTCACCAGGTACTCTCTCCCTTAAATTTACCATACTTCCATACGTCCGGAATAGAAAACTAGGATGGAATAAAAAGAGAAGTTAAAACACTCATTAAAAGAATCGTTTATTAACAAAACAACGAAGAGAGATTATTAATTGATTTGTGTTTTAAGGCTAATCAACCCTTTTTAAATCCAGCAAAATTTAGATTATAATATTTTTAAAGGTATAATAATGCTTTAGTCAGCCTTGTTTCACCCGCGAATTTATAACAACTATATCTCACTGCAACCAGAACCCAGGGGACGGTGTAGTAGAACTGTTGCTGCATCCAGAACTGCCTGCAATAATTGCAAGATATTTCTGAAAAATACAAAGCATAGTCCACACTTTGGTCGAAAGTAATCCACTTGGGTTCCGGAAGATTTCCAACTAAATTCTAAATAGAAGCAAAGAGTCAGTGCCTACTATTATAAATAACTCGAGATCATTTCATCTTCCTTAGTTAAGGCAAAGTTCTTCGCTACTATCTTTCCCCTAACTCAACGTTAGATGATAAAGGCCATCTCTTTCCCGATTTACTCGTCTCACTGAGCACAAGATTATTAATACATTTATTATAGCTTGACAAATCTCAAGGTTAATAAAAAAAAACTTGACTCTAAAAAGACTACTGTACAGATAAATTCCTAGTGTTTGTCCTTAAGAATATTAACCCGGAGCTATCTCCCATCTTAATGAAATTATTTAACCGCTGCTTGAAAGATAAATCCTTCCCAAATCTATGAAATAGGTATATATCAAATTATCAAAAATGCAGGTGATCGCTCACCCCCGTTGCAGTATAGTCCCATCAGCATCCTCAGAGTCATTAGTAAAGATTTTGAGATATATAATCAACAAGAAATTTTTTTATCATCCCAATAGTTACAGCCTCTTGAGCGACAATCTATGTTTCTTTATACGTCAATATTCATAGTATCAGCGAGGCACTACAAAACAAATACATCTCAAAGACGTGACATAAACGGTTACTGCATGGAATCTATAGCTACTGAATCACTGAAGGTGATTATTAACAACCTGTCCTTCGTGGCTTACTGGATCAACGACGTAATCCCACAAAAATCAACATTTTCCTACTTTATATAAATCATCTACCGACAAGTATACTCAGATTATTTGTCAATATTTATATTGATATTAAAACGGTACAGAGGTTCACCTCCAGAACTCTAAATGGTCAAATTTAGGTGACTGATATATCCACTGACCTCGATCAGTATGGCGAAAACTTGCTCAAGAGTTAATATTGTGACGTTTCATCATCATCAAACGGACTCAGAATATACACTGATCACAAAGAACGTTTGTGTCATTGACACTGTGCAGTTCATTGAGCGCCTACTGGAAATTCAACTCATCCCTGAACCCAACTAGAACTCGTACATACGATCAGTTACTAAAAGTGCTAGAAAAATGGTCAGCTCACTGTAGTTCTATATTAAGTACACGAATGTATCTTCTATTCTCTACATTTACACGAGCAAGATCGGACTAATAATGAAATACTGATGTGTATTGAAAGACAGGACAATTTAATTGAAAACAAAGAAAAGATTACTGTACTGTTATGTGTTATCTATCCTCTTACATAGCGATGAATACTGAACAATATCCTGAAAAATGAAGGAGAGACTTGAAGCAAAAGCGAGTTTGTCAAGGATATTATTGCCGAAAATATGAGCAATGATATGGTTTTAGAGAGCATGAAAATGAAAAGGAAACTTATACTCAGCATCAGGAAGAGTTTAAATTTCTGAGACACGTAATGAGAAAGGAGGTTTTGGAGAATCTAATACTCACGAAATAAAAATAGGAAAATCGATACAGGGGAAAGCAACGTAAAACATACTTGATGGGTTTCAGCAAGTAGATGGCAGAGTAGGATTTGCCGACGAGTATACTCAAATTATTTGACAATATTGATATTGATTATACAACGATATAGAGGTGTACCTTCCGAACACTAAATAGCCAAATCTGGGCGATTGATATATCCTCTAACATAGCTCATCTTAGGGAAAACTCGCTAGTCACATTTAGTATCTCAAAATCTAAATTTGTGACGCTCCATCATAAAAAAAACGGACCCTGAATACACACTGATCACAATGGACGGGTGTTTAATTTAGATGACGCCGTGCATACCTAGAGAACAAGTGTTAATAGCGAAAAGGGATAGTGGTAAGTGGCCGTCCATTATTGTCTAAGTACTGAAAGGACACGGAAAACTAAAAATGGTTATGCTATACATGAGCAGTAGCTGTCCAGTGTTCACTTTTCAGTCTCGATAGAGTCTAAAATCGTATCTACATTCTTGTGGGTGATGAAATATTTTCCACCGTGCAATTCCATTCACACAGATGAAGAATTGAAAGTCTCTTGGTAGTTTATCACTATTACTATGGGAAGTGTTCGGACTAACTACATTCCATTTTTCATCTCATCAGATGTATAGTAAAAACATAATAAATTTCAAGAGCATACTAGAATTTTAAATGCGTCTACAAAAAAAAATCCGGAAACTTATTGAAGGCACCTAGTATATAAAGCTCAACAAATTATCGCTGGTTGTAAAAACAGTCCAGGATTGGTTTATTTAAAATACGTACCATTTTACTATATACCACAGTATGGAGAGATAATCAGTCAAAGTGAAAATCAATTCACTTAGGCGTTTCACATATTTATGGTAGATGTCCTCATAGGGTGTGCGTTGTTGTGGTGCAGTAGATATCCGATCCGAACGAGAAACCGGAGTGCCGAGTTCAAATTCCAGTTGAATTCATTTCGTGTACATACGCGCAAAAATCCGACGCGACGAATTCAAACATTTCACACGTCGCTTCTCCCTCCACGGGTTAAATAGCAAGGCAGATCGTGATGTATATACTTAATTAGGCAACTGGTCTACCACATAAAGTGATGACAACCTACTACGGGAAATTCTTCCGCCCACTCAGTCATATCACTTTCGGGAAATTATCATCCATTCGAGTATCACATTTGGCATTTAACTGACTGACTGTCCTCTTGTTGCAATTAGTAAAAACGTGTTTGAAACCACAGATAAAGATACCTTCTTGACACATGTCGAGCTATTGACAAAGGCGAAATTCTAGAGGCCTTGGGTGGAAAAAGTCCAGGAAAACTCTTTCACTCACACTGGGTGACAACGGTAAACCGAACATTTCGTTTCTATGTTGGGACCGTAGAACTAAAAGAAAAACTGAAATCGTTTGCAACATTAATCATGAAAATATATGCCCCTTCATAGTTTGATATTAAATATATATTTTAATTTTATATATGTGTGTGTATGTGTGCCTGTGCATTTGATTGTATGAGTGTATG
>JBBBDQ010029090.1:3935000-3955000 GCA_037127315.1 Ascarosepion bandense
ATTTTCAAGCGCTTTTTCGTTTGCAAATCTCTCTTTCGTCTTCCTGCTTGCCAGCCAAAGTTGACATTCAAAAAATTAAATTCAATGTTAATTGCTATTTACTGTCTTCTTGATTAGACTTATATTATTCTAATTCCTTAATGTTTATCTTTTTTCATATTCTTTTCACATTCAGTAAGTTCTCTTGTCGTACTGGCTTTGATAACTTGTATGGGATAAACAGATTAAAATATGCAGATGACACGGTTTTCATAGCAAATACAAAAAAGAAACTGTAGAACCCCACCTATAGGTAGTCATTTAAAGTGAAACGGCAGCAATAAACATCAATTGTAAGAAAACAGAATATATGGTTGTCAGCGCATGGAGTGGACAAAAATGCGATCAAAGAGAATTAGAGAAATTTTAAAAAATACAAAACTTTTAATAATTAGGAAATGTTTTAGCAGAAGATGGAAAGGTGAAACCGTATTCTGAAGGTGAATCGGCAGAGCGAAAGACTGGTTCCCAAAGCTAAACAAAGAAGAAAAGTTTATTATAAACAAAGAAAAAGGCTGATAAACTCTCTTGTAATATCAATCTTTCTATATGGTAATGAGGACTAAACAATCTCTTCATATATTAAGACGAATATATGAATCCGTGCATCCTTCTAAACAATCTCTTCATATATTAAGACGAATATATGAATCCGTGCATCCTTCTAAACAATCTCTTCATATATTAAGACGAATATATGAATCCGTGCATCCTTCTAAACAATCTCTTCATATATTAAGACGAATATATGAATTCGTGCATCCTTCTAAACAATCTCTTCATATATTAAGACGAATATATGAATCCGTGCATCCTTCTAAACAATCTCTTCATATATTAAGACGAATATATGAATCCGTGCATCCTTCTAAACAATCTCTTCATATATTAAGACGAATATATGAATCCGTGCATCCTTCTAAACAATCTCTTCATATATTAAGACGAATATATGAATCCGTGCATCCTTCGGAAAATGGAAACAAAAAAAAATCGCTTCTACTTAGAATCGGAAAGACACGATTAAAATCATTTGGACACTTGCAGAATTTGTCACTCATATGATATAGCAAGAGTCTCAATGGAAAACACTTAAAAACTACTTAATAATCTTGTGCAAATGGATGACAAAACAGGAACTGCAGTAATGGCGAAAGGCTTGCTAAGATCTACAAAGTAGAGAATGTTAGAGAGAAATATTATCACCCACGACCTGGTAGGTCAAGCCACATATACGAAAGAGATATACATTTATGTGCTGTATCCCTTCTGTTTGGAGACTATGACTCTCCACAATTACCTAACCTTTGTTGATGTAATTAACTTCTCTTTTATGCCATCTGTCCAATACTCTGCTTCGCTATCCATACATCAAGTTCTCCAGATGGGCTAATTTACCTTGTTACTCTTACCTTCAGTGTATCCTATGAGCATCAAATTTTCCAAGTCCTCCTTCCTCGTTATGCATCCTGGAAACTGCAACAACAACTTTTTGGTATTATGTATTCTTGTTGTTGCCATTCTCTCGAGAATGTCGTCTTTGCTAACAAGTTCGGTTTATGGTATTCTCAGAAGCCTTTTCTAGATCCAATTTTCTGTGTTTTTTTTTGTTTTTTTTTAATCATATCACCCCAAGCAAGGAGAAAACGCCACTGATGCGCAGGGGGCTACGTAAGAGTGAAAAGATTGGAAAAGAGAAAAACCGGAAACCACAACCTAAACAGGAAACAAGCGATGAGCCTCTTCACCAGTTCAGTAGACGTGGGTGGAATGTGAACCGGGCGATAGTTGATGCCTCAAGTCTCTTCAACCGCCAGAAGATTGGCTAGCATTCACTGTCATATAAAATGATTCATACTAGACAACAGTTGAGTAATCTTTTCTGACGATATTTTTTCTGTTTCTGAATTTTTTTTTTTTTTTGGGTCAGTTTTGGACGGAAATCTAATTTAACAGTGTATATTGCTGACTGTTACACCCAAATTTCAGAATACATTGATAATTTTTCATTGAATATTTTAAATGCCTTCAAGACGTATGCAATCATAATCCCCCAATGGTTTGTTTTCATATCGATGAATTACCATGAAGTCTTAGTTAAGGCTGAGAAATAATTTTCCGTTGATTTTGCCATGATTTGGACTCACAGTAAAAGTTAAACCATATTTCACAAAACTTTAAAGTTAAAATTAACCTTTTAAAACTAGTATTAAACTTTATATTTAATAATGAGATTAATTATCAAAAAATCAAAACGCCTGTTTTTATTACATGCGTACATACGTTTCAAACTTCTTTGCCATGTCTGAATATGGAAATCCTTCTTTGATAGAAGCGGAAAGAATTTAACTGTGACCTTTGTTTCGTTGCTTCTATGTACTTAAACACCGTTTGTTGGCTGACATAAACGCATTTTAAATTCCCTGGCCAAAAATTAGTTTATGAAATCGTATACAATTAGGATCCGCGCCGGTCAGGTTTTGACATCGCGAAAAAGAGGCAAGGAGACGGAGAGAGTTAAGAAGATCTAATGAAGCCTAATTATGTAAAAGCCACACCAAACGCTTATATCAAGAATGAGGTTACGTGTTCACATCAAGAACAGACCTTTAAATATACGGTGGAAATGAGCCCACGCGTAAGCATTATTACGTGTCCACTTGCTCCAAGTCTGCTGGAAATATTTAGAATAAATGCCGGAATAGAATAGAATTTTGTCAAGCTGACGTATAATCAACTTAAACAACGAGTTTGCATACGTATTCTAGAATAATAAGACACGCACTTGATTAAAAATGCGTATATATATATGAATATGTGTTTGTCTGTAAGTATTAAGCATAACCATAACTATATTTGCTCATTTCGTCCCGTGAAATTTATATGTAGCATTCCCCTTACGTGTATTCTGTTAACATATGCGGATAAAAGCTTTGATTTTCTCTGTACATCGAAGGTCTGACAAGACTATTTATTTAACAAACTCGACTATTCCATAGTAAGCGTTATCATAACCAGTTGCTAGCTTAACTTAGGAATTATCTGAAATAAAAATATACCTTATTGGCTAATATAGGTTTGTATTTACCATAGGTAACAGTTATCCCAGCCAATATACGGCATTGTATGAGGGATAAAGTTGTGAATGGGGTTTGAGCTTTATGGAACGTATAAAATGATCAAACTAATAAACAGCGACTGAATTTATTATTCATATGCCATATGGTACATTTAATAGGGTCAGTCTATGTTCACAAACCGCAGTCATTGACATCCATAATCAAAAACGTAGATGGAAGGAGGAGGTTGTAAGATTCAGGGCCTTACCATTCGATTAACGAATTAGCAATTAACGGAAAGGCAAGGTGTTCTTGGAATGAAGGATTTTTTCTTCACCAAAATGTTTATCTGAGAAAACAGACACGGCCAGAATTGGATAGATAGTAACAATCAAAATGTTTGGATCTCTCTCTCTCTCTCTCTCTCTCTCTCTCTCTCTCTCTCTCTCTCTCTCTCTCTCTTACTAATGACACAAAAAAAGCAATTGATAAAAACAAACTAGGGTTATTTCCGAAAAGAATTTTCCTTATGAAGTACAGCTCTAGCTGCTCATGTTTCCTGTTCATAAGATTTTCATCATTGTACTGAAAGACGACATATATATATATATATATGATTTACAAGTACCGTCATAGAAATAAATTTAAACTATCCGACACATAAAATCCCGGAATCACCACCTTCCTACAGCCTCCTAAATGGATAGATCATTAGTTGGAAAAATGTGCAGATCAATTGTAAATATGTTTAGAACCCACCATTCAATAGAAGGACATACCCATCTAGGCAAACAATAACTTTATATTATGATTAGTATACATATATGTGAAAGAAATATCCTACCTCAAACTATGAAATGAAAAATGCTCAATATATTGACTTCAACATAAACTTTTCCCCGGAAGAAAAGAGGCACCCAAATATGAGGCGAGATATGTCGCTTTATAAAAACAAACTGGATCCACTTAAACTTATGCATGATCCTAGAAAATGTGTGAAAATTCATATGTATTATGTATTATGTTTTATGTATCACATTTTTATGTATCATGGTTTATGTATTGTGCATCATTGGATGAATTAATGTACGAAAAATGGGCACCTAAAAATGTGTACTCTATAAGTAGGAACAAACTCAATTAGGAAAAATAGATATTTTTCTATCATGTGGGAAGACCAAATTAGAGGCGAAGTATGTCAACTTTAGATAAAATCATTTATACAAGCTCGAACCGTAACTTCCCTAGTGTGATGTATTTCTACCAATATATGGATAAATCAGCACCTAAATGAAGTAAAATGGTATAAATAGAGAGTAACAAGTAATCATATATATTACGAATTAAAACATAAAAAAAGAAAATTACCAAGTCATTTAGAAATTAAACGTACACAAACGCACTGGATCATTATACAGGGTCCTTCTACATGGTAACATAGTCAACTATTAGTGAACTTGTATAAGTTATAAGTTATGTATATGGGTGTGTGCGTGCATATGTGATCATGTTGGTGTACATATGCACATGTATGTGTGCATATGTACATATATGTATATATATATATATATGTATGTGTGTGTATATGGATATATATATATATATATAGTTGTGTTTGGATGTGTGGGCTTAAATATGTACTTAATTATCTCGTATATATCTCGTGTATATAAATATATGCGAGATTGAGAATAAGACAATTTAATTAACGTGATATGTGAGTGCGTATATACACACGGAAGCTTTACGCTTATGAAGAGTATATATATATATATATATATATATATATATATATATGAGTATGAAAACGTTAAAATCTAAAAATATCAAAAAAAGAAATCAGTGGATACGTAAAATTAAACAAAATCACAGGGTAAGTATATATGGGAATATATACATAGGTATATGTGGATTTAAGTTAATATAAGTAAGTGGGTTGGCTTGATGGGGTCAAATATACGCCTAAATTCAGGGGAATTGGTTTTTTCAGAGGTCATACCATCTAAGACAGTCAAATAACTTCAAACGGACACTACCCATATTTGGAACTGGACTATATCACTTTCTCCCTTTCCTTCTCATTCATTCATTTCTTTCTTTCCTCCTCCCTCTCACAAATATTGTCATTTAATTATTTGTTTTTCATCTTATGTTTATTATTATTATTTTTATTATGTTCCCTCTTCAATTTAAGAAAAAGCTCATTCCGGCAGAAATTTTATGCCAGATGGAGGATATATTGTAAACGGGTCTGATGAGATGAGCTGTTTAAGCTCATTGAAATGAACTATAACTAATATGACGTGTTGAATTTTCCTTTATAAACTTCATATCGCTCTGGTTAATACCCATCGAGCTCTCTAGATGGATTTACCTATTAATAATTTATATTAAAGAACTCTTGTTAGATTATCACTGTTGACGGACTGACAACTATACATACATACATACATACATACATACATACATATATATATATATATATATATATATATATATATATATATATATATATATAATTTATTAAAAAATTAAATTTTAAGGTGAATCAACATAATTTTATATATATATATATATATATATATATATATATATGCACACATACATACAACATTCCTTACACATGTATATATACACACACTCACACACTACAATAATAATAAAAGCAGGTAATGTATATGAGTAATTAGCAGGGAAAGAATTTAAGTCTCAGAAAAACAAAAATGAAAATAAGATTCGTCGCAATCATATATATATATATAGATATATATATAATTCAAATTTTAAAATCATTTGTTTCTGATGAAGGCCCGAGGGCGGTGTGAAATATAAAATATAATAGTAGAAATAAACAAATACTGTCAAAAAAACACATTTTTAAACTCAAAACGTTTTAATATTATTTCCTATACATATTAAGACAGTATACGTGGATCATCAATATGCTATATATATATATATATATATTTAAAGTGGCAGGGAATGTAAGTATTATGGAGTTGTTCTATAGGTTCTTATATGTAAATTAGTAGATTTTTACATACGAAGAAGGTGTCTATAACACTGGGATTAGTATTGAGTATTTAATCGGAGGGTTTAAATTAACTAAATTAAATTTAACTTAAAATTAACAAAAAGTCTAGTATAAAAATTTAAAAATTAAAAATTTGGATTTATGGCGGCATTTGCTTATGGATGTCTTACTTAAATTTAAAAGTTACTGTTGATTTGGATAATGTAGCATTTTAATTTTTGTACTAAACATAGATTACACCTATCGTAAAAGTTTCATGGGGTGCGGGCTGAGCCTATCCAACTAACTATAGGATTTAGTCCTTCTTCCTTCATTTTCCAAAATCTTCAAGAAAGGGATATTGAAATTTTTGATTGCGGTTAGAAAAGGGATGCTTCTGATTAGAGTACTACTTAAATATCCCTTTCCTGAAGATTTTGGAAAATGAAGAAAAAAATCAGTAATTATAAACGCTTGTAATTGTAGTTCCGTAAATATCTGTCCAGTTGAAGGCAAATGTAGATCCACGCCGACAGTCTACGGAGCCCAAATCTCACCAACTAACAATAGAACAAATAACCAAGCATATATCGGTATATCCGCGGGGGAATTTAAGCTTGAACTGAAACAAATTTAAAAAAAACGAGGATTTTTATATGACAATTCAGTAAAGAGAAAGATTGCTTAAATATACTTTATAAATATATGGCGGTTGGGGAACTATGTTGGATAGTAAATGAATGCATATTATACAGAATTTTAATGATAAGAAAACAGTGAAACGTTGTGAAATGCTCGCCCCTGAAGTAAATGGTTCATAAAAGTAATGAATGAATTCCTCAATTCAAGTTGCTAATATTATTTAATATTTACGAAGCATATATCTCACAAGGTCTATTAAAAAACGAAGCATTTCGCAAAAATGTATTTTTTCCCTTACCTCTCAGGTGTTTACTCAATAAGTTAATAGTAATAGAAATATTAACGGATTCCTTATAAGGAAACATTAGGTGTTGATCGACCAAACTGTACGTGCGACTTACAGTAACTGTTATCACACTTTCCAGGACTGATGGGTGTTTCTTTATGTTTTAAGCAGTGTGAAATGCTAATGTCTTAGTTATGATTTTATTCTTTATTCGTCTTGTATGTAATGTGGTATCCATTTTATTTGTTGCTGCCATTTATAGTTCTCAAGTGATGTATTTCTGAACTGGTAGACCTAAACAATGAAGCTTATCCGAGCATTTCCCATGAAGCTTGCGATTGAGTAGCAACAAGCATACAATATTGACCCTGTAGGAAAAAAAACTGTAAGGTAGAAAATAAGTCTTCCCTCCCTACACAATAAATGTAAGCGTCTTTGAACTCTATTAAGGATAAAAATTAACTATTGGGCAGCACCAGCCAAGATACGACATATTGTCTGTCGGATAAACGTCTCTCTCATCGGCAAAGAGATACCGTTCTAAAAGTTGACAACAAAACCTTTCGTCAGTGTTGCGAAAGATAAGTGTATCACGTTTCTTGGAATGCAACTAAAATAATTAATATTGCAAAAATCTAACCGTTCAATATAGTGTTCTTTTGAGGATGTGTAGCAAATGCTATATATATATATATATATATATATATATATATATATATATATTCCCTGTTCGATATTTAATTAGCAGTGTTTGTTTTGGAGTAACGATTTTCTTAATATTCATTATTTGCGAAAATTTCCTTCGTAAGCAGTTCTTTTGCTTTCTTTGTTAACATCCAATTTTTGCTCTCACTCTCTCTCTCACTCTCTCTCTCTCTCTCTCTTTCTCTCTTTATCTATCTATCTATCTATCTCATTGTCACTCTTTAATCTCTCTCTCTCTCTCTCTCTTTCACTCTCTAATTCTCTCATTAATCGAAGCTACTCATATATCATTAAATTACTGCCCCGCGCCTTTTACGAATCTTGCCTTTTCTCTCTCCTTCCTCCTCTTCGACTTCCTCAATACAGACTTCCGATATGGACGACATGTTTATCCCTAAAGTTATAAGCCATTTTTCGTACAATTCCAAGAACATGAACCGCGGACATGATTTTCGGCAATACTCAGTGTTGCCTTGGGCAATGTAGAGCATAAAACGAAATTTTCTCGATTCGTGTGCCTTGTATAATACCACTTCCTCTAAAGTATAGAACGCCGTTTACGTCGTAGCTTACTTTTAGCTACCAAAACAGCCTCACGCATGTTTAAATTAATGTGAGTTTCTTTCTGACTCACTCTCTCTCTCTTTCTCTCTCTCTTTCTCTCTCTCTCTCTATATATATATATGTATATATATATATAAAGAGAGACAGAGAGAGAAATGTATATATACATTTGTGTTTTTCAATTTGTATCTGCATGTGCCTTGTGATGCAGTGGATATCGGATCGGAACGAGAAATCGGGGAGCCGAGATCTAATCGCAGATTAATTGGTAGCATTCACTTCCGCGTAAATATCCTTGGGAAAAGTATTAATCGGTCTCTTTTTTCCAGTTACGGGTTAAAGAACAGGACAGATTGGATTCTATAGCTTTAGCTGGCAACTAGGCCAACGCAGAAAGTAATGGCAACCTCCTGCGTGATAATCTTCTGACCAGTCAGTTATGTCTCTTTCGAGACCTAATCGCCGAAGCGTGTATCACTTATGTCACCTGAAACTCCTCATCTAGTATTTTATATAAGCCTATATGCCATCGCGTACATCACACACACATGCTAGATTTTCATCATTACAGTTTACTTACACATATTTATGGAGAAAGATCAAATAAGAGTTAAACCAGTCTTTTAAAAGAACGTACAATACTTGGGAAATAACACTATATATATATATATATATATATATATATAAAGTGTTTAATTGCGATAATATTTAGCGCCAAGGGTGTTATTTTTCAGTGGTTATTACTAAGAAAATGTATTTTGGCAAATTTTTTTTATCGAAAAGTGCTCGATATTGAGCGTTGATAGGTACAATGTGTTTATCTGTTTAATAGATGTTGACTGAGAATACCGTTTGGATGTTCTCACTCGTCATGGCTGTCTAACAGTCCTGACGAGTGAGAACATCATAATTGTTTCCTCAGGAAACTTCGAAACCATCATGAATCTGCTCTCTTAAAAATAAACTCCTAATATATATATATATATATATATATATATATATATATATAAAACTTTAATCCAAAAGAAAAAGCAGGAAGGTAAATCCCAAAGAACCGATCCTAATTAATATTAATTACATCAATATTAAAGAAATAATCTACTTTGCATCCAAACCTCTAGAAAATTTCCAATGATATCATTAATTGGTTTAATAACATCAAAAATAAACCTAAATCCGCCTTTCTTAAACTTTATATTGTAGATTTCTACTCTTCAATATCTAATGACCTTGAAAGTTCTATAAATTTTGCTAGATAGAGATTGTAAGATTATTTTAGCTGCTAGGAAATCTATCCTTACCTTTGAAAATTCTACTTGGACGAAATGGCCAAATCATAGTTTTGATGTTCCTAGGGGAGCTTATGATTCAAACCTGTTGGCGGACTAGTAGGGATATATATTTTTGACATATTATGTAGATTTTTGGTCCACAAACAAATAGGTTTATATTGGGATGATGGGTTAATGTTTATCCCCAATTCCAATGGACCCTATACGAATAGAATTCATAAAAAATCATTAGAGCCATAAATTTTCTCGGTTAAAGTGACTTCTAATTTTAAAATTGTAAAGTATCTAGATATTACCCTTAACATAAAAGGCGCGTCCCACCAGCCTTTTCTCAAAGAAAATAGTTTACCCCCTTACATTAATATCTCATCTAATCACTCAAAAACTATTTTAAAATAGATACCCAATATCGTAAATAATATGATTAACTGTTTATCGTCGAACATCAAAACTTTCAATGAAAGTAAAGAAATCTACAAAAAGAAACTTCTAAAAAGCGGATTTAAGAATAAATTAACGTATATAAAACCAACAATTGAACCCGAACCATCTAATACGAAAAATAAAAACAAAAATAATTGTAGGAAAAGGAAGATAATTTGGTTTAATCTTCAATACTGCAAACTAAGCAATATTAATATAGGTAAATATTTTCTCAGGTTAATAGACAAACATTTTCATAACAACAATCCCCCACGGAAAATCTTTATTAGGAACACATTAAAAATTAGCTACTCCTGTACCCCAAATATGGACAACATTATAAACTCTCATAATAGGCAAATTCTAAAGGATTTATTTATTACCGACTCTAGGTCCGGAATTTCTAATGAATGTAACTGTAGCTCCTTGAGTATCTGCCCGTTGGAAGGCAAATGTAAATCCACGCAGGTAATCTATGAAGCTCACATTTAACCGTCTAACAACAGGAAAGATTACCGGACTTATATTGGTATATCCTATGGGGTCTTTAAGCAACGTTATTACAATCACAGATATTCCTTTTCTAACCCAAATCAGAAATGCCAAACAGCCCTTTTCCGAAAATTTTGAAAAATGAAGGAAGAAGGGTGTGAACCCTATAATTAGTTGGAAACTGATAGTTTCGGCTCGTATTCGGGGGAATTTTCACGATAGATGCAATCTGTGTTTACAGGAAAAAATACAAATATTAAAGTACCCTAACCAGCACCTACTCTTGAATTTACGGAAAGAATTCATTAGTAAATGCCGCCATAAGGAGAAATGTGTAAACGTTTAAAATTTAAGTTATGAATTCAGTTTTAAAAAATAAATTAATGTTAATTGGTTAATTAATTGGTTAATTAATTAAATTTTAAATAGTAAATTTGAACCCCACAACCAATGTCTGATCCCAGCCTAATAGATGCCGTCTTCTTCCTTTTCTACTATTAATATGTACCTTTTAAGGAGTAAGGATAATTAGATAAAGTTAACCCCCAATTTTTCTTGCACCTTTAAAAAAATTTTTCCCTGCACCTTTATATTTTTTAACTGGACCTTAAATTTTTTACGTGTGGTTGTGTGCGTATGTGTGTGCATATATATAGTATGTTATTTTTATATATATATATATATATATATATATATATATATATATATACGTATATGAAATGATTTGTTTGAACATCCTGCCGAATGACACACGTTTTCTTAATAAAAATTTATCGTAAATAATCAGGCCAGTAGATATTAATATATAATACTGTTTAATTAAAAACTGAATATCTACTTAAATATGAGTATCGATCAAAAATATTGTTCAAACAAATCATTTCAAATTATCGGTTTTTCATAACCAATGTTCAGTAATCTTCGTTAATCTATGAATATGTATGTGTGTATACATGCATATATATATATATATATATATATATATATATATATGCGCGCGCGTGTATGTGTGTGTGTGTGTGTGTGATGTGTATATGTATGTATATATGTATATGTGTGTGGGGGCGTGTGGGTATGTGTGTAAGTGTACACTTGTTGAATTTATTAATTTATTATATTCCTTAAGTAAAAACTTGTTCATCTTTATTTTTATATTTATTATGTTTTTTATGTTTTTTTTACATTATGTTTTTATAAATTTTATAAATTTTATTTTTTTAATTTAAATCTAGTTTTAAAATTAAATCATATATCAATGTTTTTCCCCCCAAATATTTTTCTTATAACTTCATCCCATTTATTTAAACCAAAAACCGCTTTGATTTAATTGTCAGTTAACGTTTCTATGGAGATTAATTTTTTTCTCTTTTCCTTTCTTCTTTCATTTCCCTTCTTTTTCTTAGCTTACCTTCCTGTCAACCTCCCCTTCCCACTTCTTTCTTTCTTTATCTTTCTACTTCCTTTTCTTAGAGCCACGTTCTTATTAATCCCACCCCTTTAATTTTTCTGTAAAGTATATTTTTTTTACTTCCGCCGGTAATATATCTTGCTTTATTTTTAAATAAACAGTTGACGACGAGACGTGAAATTTCTCTCAGGGATTTCATGTAGAAGTGGCCATACAACTGATTTGAACATTTATTTTATTATATATATATATATATATATATATATATATATATATATATATATATATATAAAGTAAGAGCAGATAAATGCATATAATTTAGGTGGTATATAATTATCAGTAGCTACCAAATAACTTATAATGCTTATCTTTACCTCGGCGGCCTCGTAAAGTAGCAAAATTCTAATTGCTGTTTCAAGAGTATAACTATTCAGACAGGCATTTTTTAAAGTTGTAAATATGCGGTGTTTAAGTATAGGGAAATTTTTTTTGGGGGGGGATCTCCAATTGTTTTATATATATAGTTAAATCTGTTTAAAGATTATTAAGGAAATTAAAACACAGAACAAAATTATGCCATCAAATTTTTATTCAACTAAATATGAACCATTTTGTTTCACAACCATTGTCTATTTTTCTCAACTTAAATCAATGTCTAGTATCAAGGATCAATGTCTAGTGAATATAGACAGTGGGGTAACACATCCAAGCCAAGCCAAGATAATTTTTGCCGGATCGCCAAATGAACGTGAACACATTTCCCGTACGCCAATTTTGGTATTTTTCATGAATTACTGCCTTTAATTTGTCCAGTTTTGAGCAATACTTTTCTGCATTCATTGAATGGTTATTTTGCAGGAGCTCATGGTACAGGATTTCTTTCCAATTCCACCAGAGGCACATTTTTGATCAACATTTTTGTAATCGATCCATTTCTCATCAGTGAACATTGTTGTAAATGGTTTATTTTCCATCAAACGTCACAATTTACTTAAAAAAAGGCGCAATTCCTTTAGATTTATACAGAAGATCACAGATAGAAATGTGACCCAAGAGATTCTTTTCACTCGGATTATGTCATACGCAAACATTGAAGCGATTTGAGTACCAAAGTTTCATTAAATGTTCATAGATAGTAGATTTTGATAAATTGATTGTTTGCCAATTCTCGTATTGTGTAATGTTAGTTATTTTTAATTAATAACTTAATTTGATCATCACGTGTAGTGGTGGGTCTGTGTGAGAATTCTTCATCTATAAGGCTGTAATCACAAACTCAAAATTCAGAGAACCACTTCCGTAAAATTCTGTCAGGTAAAGCAACTTCATCGTACAAAGCACGATTGACAGGCATTTTTGACTGGCGGTAATAATCAAAAAGCATCAAGTGTCTAAATGCACCTCATAAACTTCCATTTTCACAGGGATGCAAAATTGACACGAATTAAATCATTTTAAAATATCTTTCTGAAGAGATACACTAGCGGCCATAATTATTAGCCCCCCTCTCATTGTTTCAAAAAAGTATTTTATACTATTTTTAGTATTTATAGCGAAGTGAATAATTAAAATAATTAAAATAGATTTTTTTAATACTTCACAATAACATGTGCATCAATTTAATTTATAAATATTTAATAATTACCTATATTGCAGTTTTATCAATGAAAGAATTAAGAAAATTAGGATGATTCGGACGAGTTTATCTTTGCTTCCTTGCCTTGTAAAGTTTTTCAAAGTAATAATAATAAAAGAACCATTCTATTCTCATTTGGCAATAAATACTAAAGACATTATAAAATATATCATTTCTTTTAAAAACTGGGGTAGCCTAATAATTATGGCCGGTAACGTGGTTTGACCTGTGTTCCAATTGGAACTATAAGCATATTATAATTAACGATAAATGTGACGTGTTCTAACGCGTTGAAACATTGAACGACAAAAAATCAGTATGAATTTTTCGGACAACCCAATAGATCCTAGAATGTTTTAAAGTGTCGTCATACTGGAAATAGTGTCGTGTCATCATGTAGAATCTTGCCGTCTGTAGGAACAAATTGTTAGCAACAAAAATTTCATCGAACATAAATAAGATTCGAAGTGGTTTTAACAGGGTGGGAGTGAGCCACAACTGTTGATCCAGAATTCAGCTTCATTCTTGTTCTTTGCGAACTTCACTAGTTTGTAAAAACATCGCAAACTTTACCTACTGCAGAAATTAGAAATAATTATTACATTAAATAGATAAATATGCATTCATAAATAAAGGTACTCACATTCAAATTGATGTCATGAATATGCATACACCTTGGTTCCCCCTCAAATTAATATGATTGGCTGGTGTCAGCCATGAATACAGTATAAGCCAGGGGCACCTAGGACTACGCTTATTGGAACGCTTATTGACTACACCTATTGCATAAGCCTATGCCAAGCATACTGCAGACGACGACGACGACGACGACGACGACAACGAGTACCAGTCCATTACGGCTACTTGCTAGATTGTCCTACCCGGTTACATTTGCCAAACCGCTTAGCTACTTCGAAAAATATATATATCCCTTTCTGGTACATATCACAAATATTAAACGACAAGAAATTATTATTATGGTGCCTACAACTACATCACATCTCCTATGTCTAGGCAAGTAATAATGGATCTCTAAACACAACAACGCTATTTTCAACAAAAATAATTCATATTAAAACAGTAAAAAGATACAATAACAAAATTAAAAATTAACAAAATAAAGAAGGTTGAAGAATGAAATATATGTGATAAAACAGAATATAAATAAAAATAACCAAACTTCAGAAAGTTAGGTAATCTAAAAAAAATCTTTAAAACGAAGTTCGCACTTGAGTACTGCACTTTTTATAAAATATCGTTCTCCCCTTATTTACTCTGTTTAGACTGTTGTCCCTATCATTTAAAGGTAAACGTAATGAGCTAAGTTATATGGTTCCACATGTATTTATGCAAGAAATATCGATATACGATCAACGCTTCTTAATAACCACATTAACTGATCAATTCTAAACTTTGCATCTATGCTGATGGCATCAAAATTTAATCTAACCTCTATAGTAAGTCTAATCATTCCGATAAGGTCAAATTAGTTATTGATCTAAAAAAAACCTAGTCTTGTTAAGTGGGTCAAGGAATGACATGCTAATTTCAATGCCCCCAAAACGAAACTTCTCTCTATTAATCATCTGAGAGTTCCCTTTCTCTCCCTCATGAGTATGGCTGATGCTAACCTCTAAGAAAGGTTAGCTTCTTTCTCAGCCTAATTCTTTCAGCTGATATGAATTTGAAACCTTATATTGAATCGAGAGGTTTGCTGCTGTGATGTGCTAGAAAAATTTTCTTTCCAGAATATTATCTTATATGCCTGCCATTCGTCCATGCATTGAATATCGCTGTCACATATGGCTCGATGCTCCTTCTATATATTTATAGATTCTTGATAACATCCAAAAATGAATCAGAAATATTATTTGTCCTGGACTGGTGTCGCGGCTTCAGCCACTTTCCCACCACCGTAATATATCTTAGTTGTGCCTTTTCTATAAATGCTCTAATGGTAATTGTTCGGATAAACACTTCTCTCTGACCCCTATACTTTATGACTATAAGTGCATTGTCATATAGGCAAATAGGTCTCATCAATTCAGTACTGCCTAGATGTAATCATACGTTCTGTGCTAACAGTTTTATTTCTCGTACTTATCGCTTGTGGAACTTTTCTTCTCCTTCATGGCTCTCAACAATTTTTTTTGTCTTTTGAGGCTCTTAATAATTTTTGTATTTTTGTCTATCTTAAAATCTGTTCTGTTATCCATGTATGCATCTTCATTGGGTAAGATAGGCTTTGCTTCTAATCGAAATTCCAATCACCTGATGAAGGTCGGATGTACAACGGCTGAAATGTCGTGTATATGTCAATAAAGACGAGGACAACTGTCCGATCAAAATAAATGATTTTGCGTATTTTATGCTTTTTTAGGTTTTGTGGTCGACAGAAGGTAGCTGAAGAGAGTGACAAGAAAGGACTACAAATAAACTGCAAGAAAACCGAATGCATGGTCGTCAGCAAAAAGGCAGCCCAAAATACCAAATACATGTGCAAGATACTAAATTTAAGCAGGTACAAAAATTTTAAATACTTGGGAAGTTCTCTGACAGAAGACGGGAAGTGCGACTCAGAGATCCGAAGGCGAAAGAGCATTTCAGAAGTCGAGTAAAGTATTAAGTAACA
Organism: Ascarosepion bandense; assembly: GCA_037127315.1. Lineage (NCBI taxonomy): Eukaryota > Metazoa > Mollusca > Cephalopoda > Sepiida > Sepiidae > Ascarosepion > Ascarosepion bandense. Next base: position 3,951,192 of record JBBBDQ010029090.1, read on the forward strand.
GGACAATTTCGCTAGAAACAAAGAAAGAAGTGGAATGCTATGTGATGTCGGTTCTTCAATATGTCAGTGAATGTTGGACAATTTTTTTTTTAATCATTTCACCCCGAGCAAGACGGAAACGCCACTGATGTGCAGGGGGCTACATAAATGTAAAAAGATTAATTAGAAAAGAGTGAGGAGTACAAACTAGTTAGAAAGGAACAATAGAAAGCTGAGAAAGCAGGTGCGATGACAGATACATAGGTGGAGAGAAAGGGAAATTTATACGGGGGTGGGGAGAGAGATAGAGTCCAGTGGTTAGTAGATGAGTATTGACTTTTCATTTAATTTTCTGGAGGTTGTAGCTGTCAGGAAAGCAAGAATACGGGAGCGAGTTCTACAGGCAGGAAGTGCTAGAGAAGAAGCTGCAGGAGTAGAACTGTCGTCTGCATTTGGCTAACCTGACTGTGAATGGATGGGACCCAGTTGCCAGTCTGGTCGCACGAGCAAACACCTGTTGAGGAGGCATCAGTGACTTAAGTTCGTCTGAGTAGAAGCCATGAAAGTATTTATAGAACAGACAAAGGGAGGCCACATTTCGACGATGGGGAAGTGGCTGCAGTCAAGCCGCCAGATCAGTACCTATCACATTACAGACTCTCCTTTGGAGCCTGTCAAGAACACTGAGGAGAACGGCAGGGGCACCTGACCATAAATGGCAGCAGTACTCCATGCACGGACGGATGGTTGACTTGTATATATGCAGGATGGATTCAGGTGGAAAAAACACCCTGGATCGACATAGTAACCCTACCTTCTTAGCAGTAGATTTTGCTATGGATTCAATATAGTGGTTCCATTTGAGGTCTGAGGACAGGATAAGTCCGAGGAGGCGTAGTGTATTACTCTCCGGGAGAATCGCTTGGTCCATGCTTATGGGAGGCAGGAGAGGTTGCCTGTAATTGTTGACAGACAACAGCTTGGTCTTAGATGAATTGAAGTTGAATTAAAAACTTGAAGGAGCTGAAATATGATTCTACACAAAGATGTGCGAATAACATGGATCGAGCATGTGAGCAATGATGAGGTTTTGGAAAAGATCAAAACGAAAAGGTAATTAATACTGAGCATCAGATTGAGACAAGCTCAAGTTCTTGGGACGTGCAATGAGGAAAATGGGCTTGGAGAACATGATACTAACAGGCCAGATATAGAGAGAAAAAATCAGAGGAAAGCAGCGGATAACATATTTGAAGGATCTGATCAGGTGGATGACGGAACGGGGGTTGCGTAGTGTAACAGGAGAAAGCGTGCTAAGAGCCACCAGGGATAGGGAGATGTGGAAAGCCATGATCACCTACGTTCTGAAAGGACAAGGCACATAAAATAAAAAGGTTTCCATTAATCAATCATGCTATTCCTTCTAGTTCACTTAGAATCGACTCAATGTATAGGTTGAATAAATCCGGAGAGCCTTACTCCCACCCTTTCTCTTTTTTGTATATTTACCTAATTCATTTTCTGTGCTTATGCAGGTGGCTTCGATTATTCTAACATACTTCTAAAAAGTTTACCTATCAGTTCTGACATTTGTTTTTGATGTAGTTTACACAATCTAAATTGCCAAATGTCCAATTGTTTGATTTTACCATCCAAAATATTTAGCTCACACCTTAGGCTTCAGATTTGTTTTTGTCCTAAAGTTAACTGTTAATTGTTTTTCTTGCTCCCCTTCATTGTCTCGTCTAGCTTCCCAAATTTCTTTGTTTATACGGAATTTAAATAATTAAATAATTTCGTACATAAATAGATCTAGCACGATATAGGGCATTCATCTCAGCAAAATAAATTTTGAAGGCAAAATTGGGCAAAATTGGACATGACATGACATGACATGTTGATTTCTTCAATAGCACGGTTTTGTCTGTTATGGTTAACACGTCGCAGAAATCGGGGAAACGATTGATATCTGAAATATCACCAACAGATGATTTCTTAAAGAGGATATTAAGGTAAGTACTGGCGTAAAAGAGCATCGTCTGAGAGTTTTGTTTTGTAAAAGTTATGCTCAGTTTTGTTCCTGAGTATATCGAGCAAGTTTAAATGCTTGTCTTAGCGTAAATCCCTAAAACCATTTAAACAAGCCGAATATACATCGGACCAAAAACGACCATAATCCTGAATTTACAAATGCCACCCTAATAACAAGAACATAATTATTTACGTTGAAATTACTTCGAGGGATTACAAATATTATCGATATAAACATACGTCAAAATCATTCTATTACAACACCAACCTTTACTGATTCCATTTTTAAGGAATCTTACGTATTTTCATCTAAAGCAAGCGGCATATACGAAAAACATCCTTTAAATCAACATGCGAAAAACTATCAAACATAATGTATACACACACACACACACACACACACTTAGGAATATATATTTTCATCTTAATTTCGGAAAGACATATTAGAATTGTCATACATCGAGCCATATTTCCATTTTTTTAAAAATTAGGCTTGTACTCCGTTAATTTCTTGGAGCTTCGAAGGAATGGGTTTTTCTCCTCTAATTCGAAATGCCATCAATGATGATAACGTTTGCTTAGAAAGTCGAATGCGCGAAATCCTCATTAATCAATAAAAATAAACAACATAAATACAGACATTCTAAATTAGAGTTAATTGTTATTTTCACTTCAATATGCAAAATTTGATCAGCATTCCGACACGTTATTATGAAAAGAACATTGATCTGAAATGTTCAGTGTATATTTGATCTAATTAGTAAATAATCACTAGTAAATTAAATTAATCCAAAAAGAAAAATGTTACGTGAAAAAAATATAGATTTATATTGCAAATTACTCAAACTAGTGTGCTTACGAGATACCTAGATAGACGGGTTTCAAAACAATTGACGATGTTTTTAGGAAGTTATAAATTTCAACGCTTTCTAAAATCTAAAACTACTTCCTAAAATCAAAATAAATTGGAAAATAGCAGAATTGTTTCTGGCACACATGTTTAGTCGGCTTTGCAAATATTCAGCAGCCACTTATATAATTACGCGTTTTCAGAAAAAAAAAATGACAAAAAAACACATCCCTACGTATTACTACTTATTACTAATTTGTTAACTTTTAGAAACGTACGCATACACACATGCACACATACGCATACACACACACATACACACACACACACACACACACACACACACACACATATATATATATATATATATATATATATTTGCGAACGCGCGCAAATGCATAAGAGTTCATTAACACGGATACACATGGACACATTCAAAGTAACATGAACAAGCTAACAAAAACAAATGCCTACAAAAGAATCAAGTGTACATTTATATAAATATAGTTATACATATATATGTGCATAAAATATAAATAAATAGATACATACACACACACACATACATACATATATATATATATATATATATATATATATAGAGAGAGAGAGAGAGGTGAGAGTCTGTTTCTTGCTAAACTCATTTGTGCATTTGTCAGGCCTGAAACAGGCAGTTGCTCTGGGTGTTGACGTTAATGTCCATTTTTAGATTTATATACACTCTATCGCTAATATTGAGCACATCAACCCATAAACCCTTAAAAATATATTTTCATTATATACATATATAGGTGTATATATATAAGACAGAACTGGGCACAAAAGGCTGACCATCTCAACGCCATCACTTTCATGGTACAAGCCACTGTTGGAACAAAATTCAACAACCTAAGTAGCAATTAAAATCGATTCTTTACAAATAACTTTATGTAAACAAGGCGTACAGAGA
>JBBBDQ010029090.1:3957500-4027500 GCA_037127315.1 Ascarosepion bandense
CAAAGGGAATCATTATTACTACGAGTATCAATACAAAAATAATTATGAAAGCAAGTACTGTTATCGTGTAAACCGACATCTCTTCATCCTCCTGTACACCTCCATCTGGAGTTTCTTTTTGTAATAATAAAAAGATGTACATTAAAAAAAAAACTAAGAACACAGATCAAAGGAAAATCTCCTAACAGGATTTGACAAAATTAAATATATGGAAGATCTTTGTTCAAAATGCATATATCTTAAATCGAGACATCCAAATGGGGTCTGGTATTAAGAAAACTTCAATTTGGATTGCATTCTTCACTCATGAGTCACTAGAAACTTCTCTTGGATCCATGTTCCAGGAATATGGTCCAGACAGCTTTTTCGATTCTCTACATTACAAAAAATAGTTAGATATGTGGGACTGACTGTTATCCAAGCAGTACGTTTCCCTTTTCCACGTCGCAGAAGTGATTCAATGGAAAGTCAATATTTTTTTATCCTCCCACCCGAACCAAGGCAATAAGGCGTATGAAGTTACTGATAATGAAAGTCAAGGATAAGACTTTTGTGAGAAAAAAGGATAAAAAAAGGAACAAGTTTCAGGTAAAGAGAAATTCTGATGGTTGTTGAATATAAATGCTTGAAGCTTGCATATAGCAGGGATAAAATAATCCGAATAAGATTTCCATAACCGAGACATGTGAGAAAGAAACTATAAATATAGATTATTGTATTATTTTGTTTAATTTTTTTTTCGCTTATCAAGTCTTGTCAGGTTAGGCAAATCTCGAAAATAATTTTATATTTTAAGAATTTTTTGGGTGAGGGTGATAATAAGGGTTTAGTGATACAAATTTTAGTAATTAACTCATTGATATGGAAAAGATTCAGATTTATATCCTTCCAAGTGTATTAGATTGTAAGTGAATATGACATAACCAAACGAGTATAAGAACTATGCTCTCCGATTAACAATTCTTATTCATTATTATTATTTTTTTTTTAATCATATCACCCCAAGCAAGGCGAAAACGCCACTGATGCGCAGGGGGCTACGTAAGAGTAAAAAGATTGGAAAAGAGAGAAACCGGAAACCACAACTTAAACAGGAAACAAGGGATGAGCCTCTTTATCTGTTCAATAGACGTGGGTGGAGTGTGAACCGGGCGATAGTTTAGACTATCTACTCCAATTTTCCATGCATTAACCTGTTACGACACGGAAATTTCTATGTTTCGAGATACACTAAAAGGTTATTAGTATTCTCAACATCATTCTGTATAACTACATTTATATATATATATATATATATATATATATATATATATATATATATATGTATGTATGTATATATATATGTATACCTGTATTTATAAAAATAGACATATCTCTCACTCTGTGAGTGTGTGTGTGTGTGTGTGTGTGTGTGTGTGTGTGTGTGTGTGTGTGTGTGTGTCTTTTCTAACGAACTCTACTCCTCCAAAACTCTTGGTCCTATTTTAAACAAAACTGGTTCATTGTCGATCAAGACATGAACATTATATATATGCAATTTCTTTTCGAATCTATTAACAGGGTACGGCAGAAATCACCGATACACTCAGATTTTACAAACTCTTTTACTCCAAAACTCCTTATGCGAATTCAACCAAAATCCGGCAACTTGGAGATCAAGGTCCGAAATTTTTATGTCTACTTGTCTTTGTTTATAATGACGTTTTTATGTTTCTTAACACTTTTCTTATCTCATTGATATAAAATTAACTGGGATGTCATTTCCTGAGAGCCAAAACTGGAAATCTATGGTATTACAAGGACTGAGGCGTGTGCGAACTTCTCACTCATGTTGATTCATGATATGCGTTTCAGATAAGGCAAGTTTATGGCTGAATCATTTTTTTTTAATTCTATGATTTCTTTGTAGACATTGGTTGTGTGGAAATCTCATGTTATTTGTGTCTGTATTTATTTTAAAAAACTATTAATTTAATCGTGTATGAAAATCCGTTGGAAATCATATAAAATAACGAAACATCAGCCGTAAACGTTTCTTTATATTTTATGCAACTAATGCCACTCTCACAGTACTACAGATGTTTTTTTTAGTTACTAGACCTTAACCATTTACAAACGTATCCTAAGTGTTGAAGCGTTATGAATGTATTTCATAAGCGGGATTAAAACATCATAGCCATTTATAAAGAGCTTTTTTGTTAAGTCTGAAGAACGAATCTAGAACTATGCTTAATAGGATCCCATCAATTGAAAACATTGACGATATTGATATTGGTGCTAGCATATTGAAGACGCTAGCTGTCATCAATTATTTCTAGTACCAACACTCAATGGGTTAATTACAATTGTAATATTTTACAGATAGACAGTACACTTCGAAGCTACACTTGTGCAGAAAATTGACATACTAACGGTTTACATAATGAAAGCTAGAAATCTGTAGATAGCCATTGTAAGTTAAAAAGAGTTTATTTATTATATAATTTATGTCGGCGTGCAAGCATAATAAGCAGTAAAACTGATGGAAAATAAAAGAAAAGAAAATATCTTAACGTCGTCAGAGAACTGAAAATAAGAATGATGTAAAATATAAATTGTAGTCATCAATCAGTTCTGGATAGAATTGCAGAAAAGTAAAGAAAGTGAAATCCAAAGTACAATGGAAATAATTCTGACGACATCATTATGAAAATTATCTCAAATTACTGTATTAGGCTATTGAGAATATTTGCTTACTTTCTGATAAAAATTGCCATATAATTTCTGGGTGGGTCATAAGTGATTTCAGTTTACAGAAGCCAATTATTACAACGAATATATCATGCTATCTAATCATATGTCGCTTTACACGACTGTCTGAAAGTTTACACATTGAAAAGAAAAACCTCGCTTTCATCAATGTCAAAGCAAGACCCCAGACAGCAAGAATAATAGTAAATAGATTGTTTTGTATGGCTATCAACACTATAGGTTATTTAAAGCTTTAAATTTTTTTTTTTGGATTTCAGGCATTATTCTATTTTTTTCTAGTGAATACTGTTCAAAATTTATTTTAAGTTTAACAATGGTTTTTCCAAATGTGGAAGGAAGGAATGGATTCATGCCTGTTTTAAAAGTATCAGATTGTAAATGAATGTAACATCTGTGACTTTCATTTGAATTAATCTCTTTGATTTCTCATTTGAAGCTGTTATCACACACGTACATCCAGAAAAACGCTGGAAACAAATTTTGAAACTGCACCAACCGCTATATAGACCTAAGTACCAATAAATTTTCCATCGATGCAAGACGCTTTGATGTGGGAAACTTATAGATCCCTGGGTCCCCCTCTGCATGAATTTACTCGAGCTACTAGACTAGCAACTAGGTCCCACACTTTTACAGTGAAACCAATAAAATGCAACCAAAAATTCTACTCTATCAGCTTTGTGTCTCGTACTTCTCGCCTGTGGAATTCCCTTCCGTATACTTGCTTTCCTGACAGCTATAATCTCCAAGAATTCAAATGTAAGGTTAGTTGTCATCTTTTATCTCTCTAACTCGTATTCTTTCCCTCATGTCCACTCCGTCTACTCTACTCTCATCAGCCCTCTTCACACCAGTGTTCTCATCTTTCCCTTACCCGTTTTCTGACACCCCCTGTAAATTTTTCTTCCTTCTTATCACTCACCTCGTATGTAACTCCCCACGCACCAGTGGCAGTAATGCCGAATAAAAAAAAATGATTATTAAAATAAACAAAAAATGATCTAAAAAGTCGTCAAAAATTTTTCACATCAACATTTTCAATCAAAACCTGAAAGATCTGCCGTGTAAATGAAAATAAGTTATAGTAAGTATTGATGAATATAAAACTGAATGCAGTTTAATCGCAGTTGGAACTCTCTTCTCCGCAAGACGCTTTGGACAACAAGGACATCATTGAAGTTCACTTTTAGCAATGGTTCTTGCAAGAGCTCAGATTCTCAGGAATGTCATTTGCTTCTAAACTTTTGATAGGAAAAGAGAAATTATCACCCGTACGCAAATGTAAAGTATGAGAGGATCAGAAATTAATATAGGCGCTACGCTCTCACACCCTGATTGAGCACTGTGGAAGAATGGTAAACTTTGAAAAACAGTAGCTACTCTGGCATGTACGGATCGCTCATTCAGTAAAATGAATTAGAGCTATTTGGCGCATATAATGATAATATACACGCTAAAAAGTCTGCCTTCTTCTACCGAACGCCCATAGCCCAGAGGTAGAATCGCCGACTGACGCCAGTTCGGTCGGGTTTCAATCCTGGGTTAAAAAGCAATCAGACTCTAACCGTACTGATGAGCTGTGATACAGCGAAACAGATCTGTCTGCGGATATATATATATATATACACACACACACACACACACACACACACACACACACACACACACACACACACGGACGGTCATATCACGTTGAATACACCGGTTCTCGCTCGATCACCGAAGATAAGCAACGTTGAGCCTGGTCAGTACTTAGATGGGTGACCGCTTGGGAATATCAGGTGCTGTAAGCGTTTATTGACGGATGAGCGTTGTGGTGCAGTGGATGTCGGCTTGGGGGGGGGGGGAATCAGTGAGCCGACTTCCAATTCCAGTTGAACGGTTTGCATTCACTTACGCACTGGTACACTTAGGAAAGGTATTACTCCGTCCATTACCTCTAGTTATGGGTTAAATAACAGGGGTCTCTTGTTCATGCGATCTGTGGCAGACTTCTGCACCGATTGTTTGTTATCAGCAGTTCCAAAATGTGTGGAAGTTGCTACACAAGCCTTCACCACTTTAAACAATTCTTTGTGTGGTAGTCTAAGTTAGACGCTCATACGTCGAAATTGACGGGAGAGTTCATAATAATATAATATATATATACAGAAATGATTACTTGCCTATTAATGAAACAAACCAGGCAGTACTTTATTACAAATCGCCTGAAATAAAAAAAAACGTTAGAAGAGCGCTCTTAAAAGAAAAACCGTAAACGGTAAAATCAGTTATTAAAAATCGCCTGAAGACTCCACTTATGATAGAAGCGTAATAAATTCTTTAAAAATGGAATATATATATATATATATATATATGATTATTAATCTAATAATGAAACAGATCACGCAGTGATATATTCAAAATGGGATTAAAAGATCAAAGAATACAAAAAACTTAAAGGATCAATAAATACATGATTTTAAAAGTATATAGAAATAACAGCACACTGACTGAAACAAAACTGAAGAGCTCAAGAGCAGAGAAGGCAAACAGACACACACAAGGAAATTGTAGTGAGGAAAACAAACTGTTAAATTATAAATAATCGAAAAATGTTATATATATGAGTTTCTCTTGAATCCACTGTCACTGAACATCGAAAACAAAAAGTGCTCAACGGCATATAAAATGGCAGAGCTTTTCCAAATTATGAATTAAATTTCATGCGCACAGCGTCTGACCACTAATTTAAGTTTCATGATTTTACTACAACTGACAACCGCTTGGGAGCTGCGTAAAAGCATGAAACTTATAGTAGTGCTCTGGCCCTCAAAGCCTGGAATTTAATTCGTAATTGGAAATATCCTGCTATTTTTTATGGAATTATCACATTTTTGTCCCTAATCAATCACGGCATATACGTTTTAGGAGCTGCTTATTTCTTATTAATATTAGAATCCGTGCATGAAATATTGGTGTCATATATGGTCAGACGCCCCCGCTGTTCATCTCAGTGTTCTCGACAGGCTCCAATTGAGAATGAGTAATGTGATAGGTACCTACATGGCGGCTCGACTCCAGCCACATTCTCCCCGACAGGATGTTGTTTCCCTCTGTCTGTCCTATAAATATTTTCATGGCTTCTGCTCCGACGAACTTAGGGCACTGGTGCGCCTGCCACGTGAGTTTACTGGTGCAAGCAGACTGGCAACTGGGTACCACCAATTCACAGTAAGGTCAACCAAATGCAGTAGACAATTCTACCCCGTCAGCCTCTTTTCTTGCACTTCCCGACTGTGGAACTCTTCCATATTTTTGCTTTTCCTGACGGCTACAACCTCCAGGAATTTAAATGCAATGTCAATAACCATCCCTTAACTACTTGACTCCAGTTCTTTCTACATCACCCTGTATATATTTTCCCCTTCTCTCTACCTTTGCAACTGTCATCACACCTGTATTAACATCCTTCTCTTTCTCCTTTCTCTGATACCTGTAACTGGTTCTTCTTTCTCTTTACTCTCCTCCTATCTAATCTTTTACTCTTATGTAGCCCCCTGCGCATCAGTAACGTTACCGCCTTGCTTGGTGGGAAACAATTAAAAAAAAAAGCTCTGGTATGGATGTGTTTGAGAGTACTGTTCTGGTGAGCTTGATTTATTTGAAAGCAATTAACTACTAGAACGCGAATACATTGGCTTGTGCGATATTGAGCACTTTTAACCACGTCCGCAAAATATTTCTGGTATTTTTGTGGAGGGGTGAAATTGTGTGTTTAGTGCTCTATTGGATCATGTCTGAATAAATGCTTTTCTCCTTTCAGATGTGTGTGTGTGTGTGTGTGTGTGTGTGTGTGTGTGTGTGTGTGTGTGTGTGTGTGTTTGGTGTTAATATTGTGTACACACATAATCATTTTTTTTCTACCTCAGTCTTGTCAGAGGAAATTAAGATTCCCATTTTCGCACTACAGCTGCGGACCACCTGAAATCGTGTAAATTAGTAATATATATATATATGTGTGTGTGTGTGTGTGTGTGTGTGTGTGTGTGTGTGTGTGTGAGGAAGATAGATAGGATGTCGAAAAGAAAATTTTGCGATTTGATCAACTTCCGCATATAATTATTCTGATGTTTGATACTGAAATGCGGATTTTACGAAATGAATAGAGGTCCTGGAACTTTTCGGTGCCGTATCATATATATATATATATATATATAAGCATTTAATGTAAGCACTAGCGCGGTTATGTCAGCGTAATAACGGCGAAATTTATTCCTATTTCAATTGGCCCCGCTTCCTGATCGTTCAAACCCAATTATTCAAAAGCCTCCCTTTGTGCTACTCTGATATCGTTACACGCAGGACACCCGCTATTTTCCAGGCATCCGTTAAAATATTTATACCTACCGAACACTGCAAAGACTTAGTTAGACACGTCCACCCATCTTCTCAGCATTTACATAATGGGCAGGCAGGGAGTCCGTGTCCTGTACATTCATTTTGGAGTGGAATGCTTCGAGAAGATTGATGCATGGTATTTGTAATTGATGTGCGTACTTCAGTTAAACAAGCGCCGCTTCTCAGATAATAGTTTGGAGATACAAGTTTCGAATTCGTGGTGGGAAACGAGTTAGAGGGGTAAAGCTTCAAAGATGCCGGCTTCTAACTAAATTGGATAATTCTATTTACTGGGAATATAGTCGTCAGTAAGTTTATCATTGACACTGAAGCTGAGTTTTCATTATTATTTATATAATCTCAATGGAAATTAGGCTACTTCTTGTGTAATTACATAAGAGAGATATGCATAAAGCTTTTTCTAAACTTAAAGAAACACTGTAGACATAAAAATTATTCAAGTCTATAAAACCCACAATATTCGGAGTATTTATAATATCTATTTCTCTCCGATAGATTTCTTACACGGTTTCTTCTCGTGATTAAAATTCGGTGCAATGTTTTACGAAAATATAATAAATAATAAGAGGTTATTTTAACTTTTGGGGAGTCAACTTTTTTTTTTCCATATATAAATGAACTCGACTAAGGTATACACATTTTTTTTTTTTTAATCATTTCACCCCGAGCAAGGCGGAAACGCCACTGATGTTCAGGGGGTTACATAAATGTAAAAACATTAATTAGAAAAGAGTGAGGAGTACAAACTAGTTAGAAAGGATCATTAGAAAGCTGAGAAAGCAGGTGCGATGACAGATACATAGGTGGAGAGATAGGGAAGTTTATACAGGGGAGGGGAGAGAGCTAGAGGCCAGTGGTTAGTAGATGAGTATTGACATTGCATTTAAATTTCTGGAGGTTGTAGCCGTCAGGAAAGCAAGAATATGGGAGTGAGTTCCACAGGCGGGAAGTGCGAGAGATGAAGCTTCAGGAGTAGAATTGTCGTCTGCATTTGGCTAACCTGACTGTGAATGGGTGGGACCCAGTTGCCAGTCTGGTTGCACGGGTAAACGCCTGTTGAGGAGGCATCAGTGACTTAAGCTCATCCGAGTAGAAGCCATGAAAGTATTTATAGAAGTGACAGAGGGAGGCCACATTTCGACGATGGGGAAGTGGCTGCAGTCGAGTCGCCATATCAGTACCTATCACATTACAGACTCTCCTTTGGAGCTTGTCAAGAACACTGAGGAGAACGGCAGGGGCACCTGACCATAAATGGCAGCAGTACTCCATGCACGGACGGATGGTTGACTTGTATATATGCAGGATGGATTCAGGTGGAAAAAACATCCTTTATCGACATAGTGACCCAATCTTCTTAGCAGTAGATTTTGCTATGGATTCAATATAGTGGTTCCATTTGAGGTCTGAGATCAGGGTAAGTCCGAGGAGGTGTAGTGCATTACTCTCCGGGAGAATCACTTGATCCATGCTTATGGGAGGCAGGAGAGGTTGTCTGTAATGGTTGACAGACAACAGCTGGTCTTAGATGCCCTGCCTACAGAAAACGGAGTGTGTAAAACAGTGAGTGTGAAAAGCAGGGCTTGTAACAGCAGTTGAACCGCCGCTAGTTGGTCAGCAAGAATATAGACTTTTACACGGACTTACTTATATCTACAAGATTGTATATATTTGACTCCTACTAACAAGTATTCCCAGTATTCCTGAATTCTAATAAGCGTGTACAGGTTGTATATATCTTGTTCAATATACTTACATTTTTTCTCTCATATCTGTTTTGTGTTATTATTATATTGGGTGGTTTCTAACAAAAATCCCCAACATTACCAAAACTGAAAATTAGGCTAGCTAGTCAGGGCTGGCAGCCAGTATCAAAGAAATTTACCTGAAATTCAAAACTGCTTGGTGTGGGATTAGCAACTCTAGCCTCTGAGAAACATTTTGCTACGAATTCCACAACGCCAAACAAAACATCATGAGGGTTTGCTCTATACATTTTGTCCTTCTTTTTTTTCAATCATTTCACCTCAAGCAAGGCAGGACCGCATCTCGTGTACAGGGATTTGCAGTCAGAGAAATAACAAGGTACAGGGGTTGTCGAAGAAAAGATAATAGTAGATGGGGATCAAGGAGATAGCAGATGGCAATTGACGTTGCATTTAAACATTTGGGATTGTAGGCGTTGGTTCTTTTTATTCTTCCACAGTTTCCAGCCATTTGCATTTCTTAATTAATTTTGGATTTTGATTACCTCTCTTGTTTCGCCATTTATTTACTCAAGCTAGCTAGATATGCTATGCGTTGTTTTCCCTTGACCGTCCTGACATAAATATGTCTTGTTAGAATAAAATTTCATCAGTAGCTTCCTGATGTTATGTACAAGCGTCCTTTTTTTTCTTTCTATTTTATTTAAAAATTCGTCGTTGGTCACATTTTCAGCCCGTGCTATTCTCAGCATTCTCTTGTAGAACGATATTTTTGTTGCTTCAAGTCTCTTCTTCAGGTTATGCAGTTTTTCTCTGTCCCTCTTCTATTCAATCTGACCTGGTACACTTCCAGTTCCTCTTGCATTTAATCTATTCTGTGAGTATCAAATTTTTCAAACCACTTTTCCTCAACATATTAAGAAAGTTCAACGGTTTCTTCCTAATGTTGAGTATAACTATCCTTTTTGTTTCCATCTTATGTAAAACTTCGTTGTCGCTCACAGAGTCGGCCCATGGTATTCTCAGCATTGTACTGTATAACCAAATGTCTGCTGTGTCAAGTTTTTTCTTCGTACAAGACAACTAAAAATATTTTTCCAACCACTTTCAAATTAAGTTATATATAGAATCAAACGTATATAATATGTAAAAATGAGTTACAAATCCTCATTCTATATTTCCGCCTCGTAAGCGGTGAATTGTTCTCTACGATTTGTTTTTCTACAGACAACAAAAAAGACTTGCATCTCTATACTCTTGCTATTTCGATGAAAAATATTTTAACAAGCATTCGGTCAGCTTCTCCCAAGAGCTGCTATATTATTGAATTATTATATTATTGAATTATTATTATATTATTATTATATTGAATTATTATTATATTATTGATTTATTATATTATTGAAGAAATGTTTCCATGGATACTACACTTTTAAACAAGTCTACTGTTAACTATTTTACATATCTTCATATCTTCACATACCTCTAAATTTACCTCCATACAGCAAACCTCATTTATAAGCTAACCATTCGTCCGTGCATTGACTACTGTTGCTATATATGGACGAGTGCTCCTGCTATTAATCTTGGGGTTCTCAACAAAATCCAAAGAAGGATCTGCAATATAATCAATTCTGACTTAGCAGCTTGGTTTCAATCATATTCTCACTGACGTGATATTGCTTCCCTCTGTCTTTTCTACAAGTATTTTCTTGACAACTGCTCTGATGAACCTTTTACTCCCTGATACCTCGACCAAATTTCTTCACACGTGCTACTAGATTGCCATTAAAGTCCTACCCTTTTACCGTGGAATTAGTTAAATGTAACCTCCTCTTCTACTATAGTAATATACTGTTTTTCGCATTTCCAGTTTGTGCAACTCACATTTTTTTCATGCTTTGCTGATAGCTACAGAGTCAAAAATTTTAAATGCAACGTCCATTTCCATCTTTGTCTACTTGATTCCCATCAATCTATTACCTTTCTTTAACATCATCTGTAACTTTTTATTCTCTCACCCTAACTCCCTGAGCCCGAATAGCATTTCTGTCTTGCTTGAGTTGAAATGATTATGAAAAATAAAAAATAACCCTCTAAGATTGCACTGGACCTTACGATGGGTGAGCATTTAGTAAAAAAATGATAAATCACTAGCTTGATAGTAATCATAGATAAAATTCATAAATGCAAATAATTTTATTTAATATAGAAATTTACTGACTTACTTAACAAAGTGATATCATCTAATGCATTTCCATCAGCTTTCATCATTGAAGCTAACAGCTTCAAAAGGTCTTATCAATTGGAGTTTTGGTCGTAAAGAAAGTTACCTTTCATTGATAAGAAGAAAGCAATTCAAAGTCTTCATGAAAATATGAGTTTTACAGAAACACACACACACACACTCACACACACACATATATATATATATATATATATATATATATATATATATATATATACACTGTAATGATTGAAAACAAACTGATATCTCTCTCACCTTCTCTCAATATCTACTACCTGTATTTTTTTATTTGTTTTGTATTCTTCATGTATAGAAATATATTTAACTCGCAAGGCATATTCTATAGTTCTGAAAAATATATTAGACATTTTAAAACATTGCTTGTCCTGCTCTGTCATAAAAGTGAATAAACTTTGACATTTCGCTTAATAGCAAAACATCCTTTCAAAGAATCCGTGAGATATTTAACATGATTCGTTTCATAAGTTTTAATCTAATGTAAATAGGTATTACAGGTAACTTACATAATGTACACTTGCCAGTTTATTACATTCTTGTGAATGGAAAAATGAAAACTATTCAGTAACGATGGAGGCATATATATATATATATATATATATATATATATATATATATATATATATAATGAACGATCATTTCAAACGTCAAATATACTTAAATATACAGTTTTCTGTTTTGCAGTAATGTTTTTTATGTTTCGAGGAAAAGAGTGTGGCTAGACTGAAATCTTATTCTGAAACTTTACCAGAAATATTTATATAGAGAAAAAACTCCGTTACGAAATAGATAGATAGATATACACTACCGGCCATAATTATTAGGCAACCCCAGTTTTTAAAAGACATTATGTATTTCGTACTATTTTTAAGTAGATAATTTTAAATTAAAATAAAATGGTTCTTTTGTTATTATTACTTTTAAAATTTTACAAGTCATACAAGCAAAGATCAACTCGTACAAATCACCAAAATTTTCTTCATTCTTTCATTGATGAAACTGCAATATAGGTAATTATTAAATATTTATTAATTATTCTGATGCACATGTTATTGTGCAGTATTAACAAAGAGGCATTCTATTTTCATTTGCAGTTATCTACTTGGCAATATATACTAAAAAATAGTATGAAATATATCATTTTTTTTAAAAACTGGGATAGCTTAAAAAGACTTGGCGAATTTATTATTAAAGATATAAAGAAGACAAGAAAAACAGAATGAAATAATGAGTAACCTACCTAATGTTACAACATAAATGGCTGGACAATGCACACTAAGATGAATAGTAAGCAAATACATATTATTTAGAACTAGAAATAGTAAAATATTTTTAAAAACTTGTATAGTCCAAAGCCTGAACAGACATGATATATGAAAGAAGAATAAATCAGCCGACAGACAAATTCGTAAATATTAAATAGATAGACAGGTAGGAAGATAGCTAGATAATTTTAAAATCTAGCATGTTAGAGTTACGTGTTGGAAAAAATAACATTATAGTCGTGGTTCTGCAATCAACTTCTCCTTTTAGTTTTTAATTAACATGTTCTTCTAAGTACTGAGGAATAACTGATGAGCATTTGGATTATAAATTTAAAACATTAACAAAAATGATAATGCAGATTTATAAACCAGTAATTAAAACTGGAGTTTTGCAAGTTTATAATTGATAGGGGTTTTTTACGGACGTTTATTATCAAAATTAGATTTTCATTTCTCTAGGATAAGCGTTGTTGTGCAGTGGATATAGGCTCGGAACGAGAACTCGGAGTGAGAACCGAATTCAAATTCCAGTTGCATTCGTTGCATTCATTTACAGGCAAAAACCCTTGGAAAACGTATGAATCCGCCACTTTTCTCTCCGGCTATAGGTTAAATAGCAGGACAGATTGGGCCCTATAGTCTTGGTTTGCAACCATTCTACCGCAAAAAGTAATGGACACCTACTACGGGAAAAATCTTCTACCCAGTCAGTCATGTCACTTTCGATATATAATCGTACATGTGGGTATCTTGTATGACATTTAACTGAATGACTGACTTAACGCCAGAGTTAATCATGAATGGCTTAATAGTGTTCTCTACATTTTGTGTATCATCGCACGCTTTCACGGGAAACATTTTCCACCATCTTTCTGTATAGCAAATGTTTAAAAGCATACAAAAATCGTTTGAAAAAATCGGTTACTAGTTGGTAAACTGACGATATGATTTATTAAAAGTACCAAAGGGAGGTTCAAATACCACTGACATTTGTATCAGCTGCTGCTGATACTACCGAGATAAACGAAAGAATACTGGATCATTGAAAATGTATAATCTAGTTATTTAAACAAATTTAAAGTTTGGCGTTGCAAATGTTAATAGAAGAATTAAACTATTTTGATCATAACAATTAAATTAAAAGAATATGCACTACCAGTAAAAAATCAGTGAATATTGTTTGTTGTTCTTGCCTTTCCTTTATCTGATTTATATGCAGAGAAAATGTTATTTACTTTGAAGAAATATTTGAATGCTAATGAGCCTTCTGAAAACTACAGAAACTACCACAGTATTCCTTGTTCGCAGGTATCTTGATATTTTATCTAGGAATGTATCCCAATTATTCCTAGTAAGACTACTGTTTCTTTTTTTGTTTGTTTTTATTTCATTTGTTGTACAGGTTTTTAAAAATATCTTTTTTATATATATTTTCATGTAACATATGTTTTAATAATTTTAAATAAACAAAATCCTTTATCACCCACCAAAATTTCAAAGTGACCACCAGTTTCTGTTATGTTGTTAATCACCGACCCAACTTTTGAAATATCCCACAGGTGGATGATATTACCAAAGATTTGAAACCCTAAATAGTGCATATAAAAATTTACGTCAGCCAAATTTTGAGGATCCGCCATTTTATTTAAACTACGGTTAATCATAGATATTTCTTTAATTGGTTTTACATTCCCGCTTCACTTATTTATGTGTCGTATTTGCTGACCTTCCAAGAATGTTGATTATGTCACTCAATCTTCACGTTCTTATAAATCTTACATCTTTCACGCATCAAAATCCTTAATCATCAATTCATCCATATAATACTACTTTGATTCTCCCCTTCTGCTTACTATATATTTCTGTTTGACCTGAACCAGAAAATATCGTTAACTTTACCGCCATTTCTATCTTCGAAACCATAACTTTAGTAACTGGCATTCATATGATGTTCATACCTGTGCTTCACCTAATCTCCCTATAGACTTTGTATAGCATATATTGTAATTCTTTTATTTCCGGTCATTCTCGAGTGTCGCTTATTTTCAATGATATTAAATTAATCCACAAGATTTAGTTTCCTTTCTTTATTATTTTTCTAACTTATATACAAAACTTGAAACTTATTTATAACCGGTGAACGCCAAATAAAGCAAGACACACGACCCCATACATACATGGACATAAAAGAGGCTTTATCTGGAGAATTCGGCAAACATCCCTGCAAGGTCTGGAATTCAATTTCTGACATAATGACATGCATTTACGAACCAACGGACTCAGACAGTTGAACGTATTCTAAAGCTAAATTGTATTAGACCGCTCACATAAAACTCACACTTACAAGATAATAAATGCATACATGAATATGTGACCATATAAATAAATACGTAAGCACGTTCAAAAGTATTTACACCGTTAAGCAAAAGACACACATTTTGACATGTTGAGTAGTTTTAACCCACTGATTGTCATAAATGTTTCGGTTCGAAATCCCTAGTAACTGAAGAAGGCAGAAGCGTACAACGGCCAAAACGTCGTACTAATGGCAACAAAGATGAGGACAATAGTCTGAATAATGTAAATACTGTAGTTTTAGCCGCTAATGCAAAAGAAATCTTCGCCATTTAACATAGTTGTTTTTAGTTTTTTTTTTTTTGTTTTTGTATTTTTTGTAGTCCACACTCTAAACTGTATTTCGTCAATTCCTTATTTTAAATCCTAAAAGTAGTTAAATTGAAAGAAGGCCAAAAACCGCTTATCGGGCGCAAAGGAGCTGGTCAATTAATAGATAATGGACCTATTGTGATTACTATAGCTGTGCACTTGGGGGCAAAAATGGTCCGACAAGCATTTTGGTTAGTCTTTGCCACCTTTTAATGGCTGACTATTAAGATAGCTCTTCAATTGACATGTTTATTTTCGGCAACAATAAAGTCGGACTAAATGACATTTACAAATTTAATCAAATGCATAGAAATAAGAAATCCATGCAGAGTATATTTTCTTTTTGTTTTATCTTCTTCTTTATGATTATAATTATTTGTTTCTTTTTTTTTTTAGTATTAATTTTTTTATAAGTTGCTTTTATTTCTTTTTTTTCAGGTTTTGGCACATTTTTGCCGTATACTAATTTAAATCTCTATCAATATTTCTCTCATTTTATCCTTTACTTTTTAAGTTCTTTTTCTTCTTTAACATATTTTTTCAGGATAACAGTGATAATGACTCAACTCAAATCGTCTGGACTTTTGTTGTTCTTATTACACCTTATGCCTCTATTTTCATAGTCCATTGTCTTCAATTCTTTCATTCACACAAAATTAGAATAGTTTTGTCACGTTTCTCGTTATATTCAATACGCCTTGTGAGTATTAAATTCTTTAAGGATTTTTCTTATAATGTATATTATTTACACTATTCAATTGTGAGTTGAATTCTTGGACTTGTAGCAGGAAAAATAAAAAATAAAACCGAAAAACTGCCTCTTGTCTTGAAGAGAGGAATAAAAACTGCCTAACAAATCAATTAAAAATGCGTTTAGTTGTAACTTCCTTACCCGAGTCGACACAAGGTAAAGAAATCCGGAGAGAAAAACAGCCAAAAAATGTAAAATAACAAGCTGTTTTCCTTATAATAGAAAATGAAATATATATAAATTCAGGCAGAAACTTTCATTTTCTCATATATTTAGAATTATTGTCGGATTACCGCCTACACCCAATAAACATTAATAACCCTATTAAGTCAGCCAACAAATACAATAAGTCATCTTTTCTTTGAATTATTGAACGTTGGAAATCAATCACACCGAAGCTTTTAATCAATACAAAACATAACCAACAAACTTCATTTGAATTATTAATATGAAATAATATACTTGTAATACAGGACACGAATCATCTTTACATACATTTTATTTGTTAATATACGTTGTATTAAAATGAGAAACTCCGTAAAAATGAACTTGAAGGTTTGTAATAATAATTTTGTAAAATGATTTTGAGGCAAAGACGACAGGGTTATAATGTATCTCCTTTCATGACATTTCAATATTAGTGGATTAAAATGTTTTCTAAAAGATTTTGATTGAGTCGGTAATCAGATGGGATAATATTTAGAGATTATGGATGTGTGGAATTTTGTTTTTCATCCTGGATCTTAAATCATTTCAAATGAGATTTTTTGTTATGCAGTCATGATATAAAACAACTTATGTATGCGATAATGAAAGACGGCCTCTTTTACTATAAAAGCGTTTGTTAAATCTCTAATCTCTTAGAATAAGTATCTTAAATTTTACTGGTAGTAATTGAAAGTGGAAAACACAAATGCAATTCCAGAAAACATTTCACTTTGCTGGAACTCCAAGTTGTGTAAAGCTTTAATCTGTTGGCCTTCAATAACGGCTTGTTTACTTCAATGTATTTTCTTAATAATGCTTTATAAAATAAATGCTTTATAAATAATTATTAAAATGTTGCACAAAGAAGAGATGCCCTCATAAGAATGCTGACAAAAAGGGCATGGTTTTTAAATGTGTTCACACAATAAAGGGCGCGAAAGATACTCCTAGTAGAGTTTTCATCAGACATAAAATTAAGAGGAGGAAGCAGGAAACGAAGATTATGAGATAATGAATGGTAGATAACGATTGACCTTACACTAGAAAAGATTAATTGACCTTACACTAGAAAATATTAATATTGTTGAGCTCAGGAAACTTCTATACATATTAACGCTGTCTAATATAATTAATTATACCGAACGATGTAGCAAGGTGAGTCTTTGTGATAAAGGTATGAACTAGTACCACTAAAGATTAGAACGCCTCTGAACATTTGAAATGAAAATATAGACTTGTGACATTGATTCTTTAAAAAAAGAGAGCAGGCTGGAAATATTTCCCAAGTCACATAAGCGATTTTGAATTATGTCATTGGGAAGAGTGAGTAGCTCCAGCTCAGATATGGCAGCAATACACTATTGGTTTCATCTGACTCTTGCAGATATGAAAAATAGAGTCAGATACATTCGTTTATTTAAATATTATTGCATAGCAGTTTATATTTTAAGACACAGGTGATTAAAAAATGTGGCAGAATTAGGAACGAAAACATTAATAGTGAAAGGGAAGAGAAATGGGTATTCAGAAGTACAATAGGTAGCGACTGATATTGCATATAAATTTTTGCGAATTAAAATTTGTTGTAAAGTATGGAACTGAAAATGAATTCTACTAGTGGGAAATGCGAACAAAGAAAATGTTAACATAGAATTTACGGTTACGCTCAACTCTAAATTGAGTTCTCGACGCTGGTCCACTTCTGTGCTTATATTAAAAAAAAGTGTACGCACGTGAATAGCTCAACCGAACAATTACCATAAAAATATCTATAAAAAGACACAGAGACGTAAACTTGCGATGGGAATGTGACTGATCAGGTCAAATAATACAGCTGTTTCTTCTTTGGATGGGCGTTGTGATGCAGTGGATATCGACTCGGAACGACAAATTTAGGAGCCGAGTTCGAATTCCAGTTGAGTTCCTTGCATTCACTTACGCGCAAATATCATTGGGAAATATATTAATCCGTCCCTTTTTCTCAAGTTATGGGTTAAATAATAGCACAGATTGAGTTCTATATTTTTGGTTGTCAACCAGTTTACCGTAGAAAGCAATGGCAACCTACTGCAGGATAATCTTCTGCCCAGTCAGTCATGCCTCTTTCAGGCCATGACCGCTCAAAGCGCGTATTACATATGGCACTTAACTGACTGACTGACTTCTTTGGATTTCATCAAAGAGTCCAAGTTAACTTTCTGGAGAGAAACATTGTCTCGTACAACACAGTGAAACAACTTTCTTAGGTGTTGACAACATCAACTTTTATAATTTCATATTCGGTGTAATTTGTTTTCAATAATAAGTTTAAGATTTCTAACGAGGTATGTCTACGATCAACGTACCGCTTAAATTCGGTTCCAGTAACATGAACAATCCGTCTTCTCCAACCGACGACTATGTCAGTTCAATTTACTAAACCAGAGAACCTAATCTAGAAGCAAAAAGAAATTAAAAATAACTTGGCCACAAGTAATTAATTATTTCTGAAAATTAAATTTAAAATGTTCTGTCAAAGAAAAGGGAGATTTGGTTTATTTTAAATTGGTTAGTCTTAAAAATTGTCTTTCAAATTTATTTTCCAGCGTATTTGTATTTTTACTTTTTGGAAATATCTTATAAAAATATAGATTAGTCTAATGGCTTTGATTTTTATTGGAAATTTACGACTACATCATTTCATTGAAAGGTAAGCTTTTACGATATTTTTGTTTCTATAATCGTACGTCCCTGTGAGTGCCTGCATATATAACGAGATAGAGATATATACGCCGGCGAGACAGATGCGTTCTGGCATAAAAGACTTGGATGCACAAGCTTACAAATAAACATAAACCGATTTACGCATAACATTTTTCATACAGTTTAATTTTTAAGCATTTATATGTATGCTTAAAATACGCGTACAATATTTGTTTTAATAGATAGATAGATAGATAGATAATAGTTTTATAATCTCCAAAGTCTCTTCTAAGTAAATATTCTTCACATAAGCACACATAAATACACATATATGAGTGAACGTGTGGTTGTATCTGTGTGTGTGCGCACGCTCGCGCGTTCACGCACGTAGAAGAGAGAGCGAAAGAGAAACACGCACATAGTAGATGTGACGAAAAGTTTTCGTTCCGAATCACTATCAAAAATCAATATTTCACTTAGCAGCTTTGAGGTGTCAGACTGTCCAAGAACTTTTAAGTATATATAGCATACACACACCTACACGTACGAACACACACACACACACACACGTGTATGAACACATTTTGGGGACATATGCCTGCTTACATAGTTTGTGGTGGAGCAGTAAATATCGGCACAGGTCGAGAAATCGGAGAGCCGAATTCGAATTCCAGTTGATTTCGTTACATTCATTTACGCGTAAATACTCTTTGGAAAGGAAAAATCTGTCCATATATGTGTTAAACAGCTGAACAGATTGGGTTCTATAGTCTTGGTGGCAACCGGTCTTCCGCAGAAAGTAATGGCAACCTACTGCGGGAAAATCTTCTGCTCAGTCAATCATGTCTCTTTTGAGACATTATTGGCCAAGAGTGTATCACATATGGCACTTATCTGACTGACTGATGCCTACTTATATTCATGCATATATTATAGACGTATGCATATAGTTGTACAGGCTCATATATATATATATATATATATATATATATATATATATATATATATATATATATAGTTATGCACAAACCCACACCTATATATATGTCTTAAAGCGTTCGATAACGGGAATAGAGCTTATGATAATGTAATATAACAATCTGGCCCCACCCGAGGAAGTGATGCAAGCGATGGTGTTTCCCGTCGGTGAAGGGGGCGGCGAAGCGACAAGACAGGTGTTTGTGAAATACATCCTGTCGAGGCCGGAGCGGATGTCATTTTGACCTTATTTCCGACAGCGGCGGAAATGGCTACAGAGGCAAACAGATCAGGTGTCTCTTAGAATTACGTGGGCGTTGCGTGGGCGAGGCAAAACCGGAAGGAAAGTCCCGGTTCTAAAGACTATAAAAAGACCTCGACACACGGATTCGCCAGCAGAGAACGACCAGTGGAAGCAGACAAACACCACAGGAAAAAACTACACTCCCGTCAACCCATGTGCCTCTCACCCTTCCGTTCTCTATTCCACACGGTCCGTCGTTATTAATAAAAATATAACCTTATATTTTTATATATGCGTGTTTGTTGTTTTGTCGTCGTACGGCGATATATAACAATAATATAAACGAGAAAATGTTTTATGCAATTGTTAGGTTATCTATTGCATTTAACTAAGTGTGTGTTAGCACGAATGTCCACTTATATATATATATATATATATATATATATATATATATATATACTATTGATAAATTGTCGTCTAATTTACACAAAAAATAAATTAATACTGACATATAACATATATGTATTTATACATATTTACCAAAATTAAGCAAAAATAACATGAGTTAGTGAATAGTAAATTTATTCAAACATGGCCTCCAGACGAATATAAAATCTTCTGCATATCTACTGGGTAGACTTCTATATGAAGTTTGTGAATGCCACCATAATCCTTGCCTTCAGAACCTCGTTGGTGTTCATAGGACATTTGTTGGTCTCTCATTTAACTGTACCCCACACATAATACTCATGAGTGTGTATTCTGGGGATTTAGGTGTTCATATGTAAGGGCTGATCTCGCAACAATTGTCTGACAGGCATACCTGGGTTCTTCTGCTTGTAATGCTTGGTGCAGAGTCCTGTTGTTAGACAGAGAGTCTTCCAGTAGTCACTCTCTTGACACAGGGAAACACTACCTCTCTCGCTATAAACCTGATTGATTTGGAGGGATAGATTTAAATCAATGACAGGGACTCACCAACAAATTCCAGAGTTCTTTTCTTATCAAAACGATCAGATTGAGTTTTCCGAGCTGGCATACCTTTGTAATTACTATTAGACTCGTCCAATCCTTTCTGGATTCTCAGCACTGACAACAGACTGACAACCAAGCATTCTGAAATCTTCGTCTTGGAGCTTCCAGCGAAGATGCCAAGCTGTATAACATGCCGTTTCCAAATTTCATGCGGAGTGAATTGTTTCATGTTGCCTTTTTATCACAAAGGGTGACTAATGAACTTACTATTCTGTGAAGTCGACAAAATCCAAAACAATCAATGCGTATCTGACAATTTACTTATCGCACTATATATATATGACTATAATTAATAACAGAAGGCATTGGTTTATTCCAATGGCTTCCTATACTTAATACTTCTTGTTTTCACTCTCGCTTGGCCATGTGTGATGTCATGAGCTGTGACATTCGCTTCCAGCGTCTTAAGTGGACGAGTTTATTGTTGCTTGGAAATCTTCCATGTAAACAAAAACAGTTTGTCATTATGGTTTGTCCGTGTTTATAATGTAATTTGACATCTTTGATAATGGCTTATGTAAGCCGAAAGCTTAGATTGGAATATTAAAGAAATTATGTATCAATATTGTAATTTTCTTTCTTTATTTAATCATAATACTATTAAGCTTATAAGAGAATATGAAAAAAATTGCATAAAATGAATAAACATAAGTTTTCTATATTATTTAATAAAATATACATTCATATATATATATATATATATATATATATATATATATATATATATATATATATATATTGTTTTAGTCGTATTTTTATTGCTGAATGTTGAGTTGATAATTTTCAGATTATACACACACATCTTCTTTTCTGCCCCATATACCTTCAAGGTATAGGCAATTATGGTCCTCCACCTCTACTTAACCCTTGCAGCTCATAGTAATTTTTTTTTTGTCATTTCTTCAAATTCCTTTTCTCGCTTCCATTTAATCAAGGGCATCAAGTCACACGCCTTTTCCTTTTATAAACCCTGTGAGCATAAGATATTTTTCCTTTCTTAGAAATATCAATTGCCTCTTTTTGATGTTAAGTATACGTTTTTTTATTCCGTTTTCTAAAAAATTTCATCGTTGCTCATATATTCATCTCATGGTATCCTCATAATCGCTCTGTAGAACCACATTTCTATTGCTTTGAGGCTTTTTTTAATCTTTGACGAGATTTTCCAGCTTTCGCTGCAATAAAATAGGATAAATATCTCGTAATATTTCAGCACTTTTTTTCTTTTCTTTTCAACAAAGTTTTTTCTTTCTTTTAATACACAGCTTAGCTTTTGGAATACATCTTTGGCCATGCTGATACGCTCTCGGATCTCAGTGTCGCACTTTCCGTCCATTGTGATATTTAAATTTTTGTACCCCATGGATTTTAGTATCACCGACCTGTAATTGGCATTTGGGGCTCATATGTTTGCTGATGATCATGCATTCAGTTTTCTTATAATCTATGTTTAGTCCTTTCTTATCGGGTTCCGTCATTACATTTTTTACGAAGTTGATTGAAATCATTTTATTTCGTTTTAACTTAGGATAAAACTAAATAATCAATATATGTGACTGAATTTTCATAGCCCGTAGTGAGGCTCGACAAAAAAAATAATTAAATGCTTTGGCTATAATCAGTTACGTTCTTAAACTTATTATCAGTACGTAAGTAAACCCATACATACAAGCACAGGTGGAAAGACATTAGAAAATCAATATATTAAAAAAAATTTAGTTTTTAGTCAACAATACAATAATCCTCACTCATACACATAGTAAAAAAGACATTCAAATATTGGAGGCCATCTACGATAAATCCAAACAACCCACACTTAAAAAAAAACGTTTAAATTTGGTCATAACACATTACATTACATCTAAATATATGGTTCTGTTATCATTTCGAGCTCTCATGCGGTGTGACGTCATAGAACCGAATTACACATTTGCGAACTGCGTTTGCTATTTTTGATAACTGTTGCCGTTGCTCAGCGGAGTTGTATGTCAACACAAAATAAAATCCTTGCTGATGGTAGAAGTTTTTGTGTTAATGTCCTTGTAACCTCTCTGAAGATGGCTCATGTGAGTCAGAAGCTTAGAACCAACTTCATAAATAATTATCTAAATGTTGGAGAAATTTTGTCTTTATTTTCAACTGAAATTAAAGCCAATGTTTATAACGGCTCATGATTAAACATCATAGTCATTCATTGTCTCTTATATTTAACAGTATACGTTTAGAAAATTATCTGCTGCCTCGATACACTATATATATATATATATATGATTTTAGGTAACATGTTTTACCACTAAATGGTCATTGAATAATTTTCCAGAGTTTATAAAACACACACACACACACACACACACACACACACACACACACACACACAGATATATATATATATATATATATATATATATATATATATATATTCGCTTTTTGTATTTACGATCGTTTTACGCGGACGCTGATATAAATTAAATCACATATTCTTACCTACTTCTTCATTTTTAGTGATATTAATGGGGTGTCAGTGTCTTCAATGGCCCGACTTCGTCCGTCATTCTCGCTGAATATACACCAACCTTTCTGCTTCACAATTCCCCTTTGCATATCAAATTCATTTTACTTTCTGCAACAAATTCTCTCTGTTTACTTTGCCATCAACTAGTTTAACGTTCCAGTAAATGCTGCCCTCAGTACATTTTTAAAAGTAATGAAAACACTTAGTTTCTTAAATAATTCCTTCCTAAATAATGCAAAATAAACTACTACTTTTTCTATGTATTTCGTATCTTCAGAAACATAGGCAATCATGGCCCTCGACAACTCACTTACTTTCCACTATCTCCCTTGCCATCAATATACTTCATAAGGGCTGCATTTTCCAAGGATTATTTTCTCATTATATGTTCAAGGAACTTCGGCTATATTTTACAGTTTTTGAGTTGTGTTCTTTTTCTTGCAACACTCTTTATGACTTCCTTGTTGGTTACTTCCTCTGTCCATGTAATTTTCACTATCAGACAGCTAAATGCCATACGTGATACACACTTGGACGAAAGAGACATAACTGACTGGGCAGAAGATTTTCCTGCAGTAGGTTAACATTACTTTCTACGATAGACTGGCTGCCAACCAAGGCTAAAAAACCGAACCTGTTCACTTATTTAACCATAACTGGAGAGAAGAGACGGGTTAATAGCTTTACCAAGGGTAATTGCGCGTAAGTGAATGCAAGAAATTCAACTGGAATTTGATTTCGATTCCTTGATTTCTCGTTCCGAGCCGATATCTACTACTCCACAGCTCACAGTTTCAGTATACTTCTCTTAAATCACATTTTTGCTGGGTTTCTTTCCTTAATCATTAGAAAATTGTTCAAGATTCATTGCCATATACGCGGTTTGACACCACATTGAAATCTTTTCTTTATACAAACGATTTTTCTGATATTCAGCACCTTGCTTAGCTTTTAAAATACCTTTTTCGTTAGTCCAATGTGTCTTCGGATCTCGGTGTTACATTTTTTATTATCCGTTAAAACGCTTACCAAATATTTGACATTCTGCTCCTGCTTGGTTTTTATATCATTAACTCTTAACTCAGGTCCTTTTTTCTTGCTGTTGAACAAATCTTTCTGTTTACTTGCAATTGAAGGTTAGTCTTTTTTTTTTTCCTTTTCCTGCCTAGAATACCCTGTCATTTACTTTCCGAGTCGGCCATCATCCGAGTGTCTTTCTGCGTATCCTATGATTTTAAGATTAAACTCACTGATAATAAATCCTGGTAGGGTTTTCTTTCCTCTTTTCCTCGCTCTTGATGTTAGTTAATCTGGAGAGAAGGCAAATCCTTGTTGTGCGTTCGATTCCCACTTATTGCCACATGCTCTCCGCTTTGTGCCACATCTAAGCTGTGCTTAAAAAATCAACTCCCGCCATTTGTAATTTTATGTAGCTACCCAGTTCATTTGTATTTGCATGTAGGCGGTTTGCTCTATTTTTCCAAGATCCTTTTACAGTACCGTGTAAAAGATTAGTAAATCTTGAGAGACGTACTGCCAGTTTTAAAATCATTTCCTATTCATCTTTACTCTTTTTTCGTTTTTATGCCTGAGACGTGGGCGTTCATAGATTTCGACAATTTTATTTGCCATGTTCTCTCCTTGTTCAGATATCTACTCACACAAACTCGTCAGATAGATAGTTCTGATCCACTGCACTCTCCTGTTCCCTTTGATTTCGATATATCCAATCAGTATTACATTCTCTAAGCCCTCTTTCCTCATTATTTACCCCAGAAATTTCACCTATCTCTTTCTTATCTGAGAATAAGTGTCCTTTCTGTTTACATTTTTCCTTTAAGCTTCTTACTTGCTTGCGCTTTCCATTCGTGTTATTCTCAACATTATTCTGTAGAACCACATATTTGTTATCTTCAATCATCTCTCCAATTATGAGTAAATATCACATAGTAGAGAATTCATATATTGCATATAAGTTCGGTACGCCTTTTTTGTTTCTAATGAAATTCTACTGTTTTTACGTATTTTCATTCAGATATGCGTTCAGATTTCGGTGTCATAGTTATCATCCTTATTTCTTCTGTAGAGTGCCATCTCCAATTCTAGATCGCATCTTGGGTTTTCCCTTTTGATGAGAACCATATGTTATCTTCTCATTGTTGAGAGTCAATCTTTTCTTCTCGCTTTCCTTTACTACCTTGTCTAGTAAGTCCTGTAGTTCGCCTTATGAAAAAGAAAAGCGTCCGGTAGTTCGCCTTATGAAAAAGAACAACTACTGAAAAGTACATTAATAAGGTAACAAATTTACAGATGACAAAGATAAAAAGTACATTGCGGGAATTCGTAAATAACGTAGCAAATGAGAGCGGAATGAATTGATTAGATATAAATTGAAAAAAAAGAGAGTATGGTATTTAAAAAGATGTTTGCAAATGAAAGAATGTCAAAATCAGGCATCTCCGGAATTTTGAAGGTGGAAAGTGTGAAACAGAAAAACATATGAACCGAAAAAAATGCTTTCCATGGCTTAAACAAAGTATTACGTAAGAAAAATATTTTCTTAAAAATTAAAAAAAAAAACTTAATTGAGCTGCTATGCAATAAATACCGTTGTGTATGGTGGTGAAAGAGGGACAACTCCCTGATAGCTGATCAGGTGATGTAAAGCAACACAGATGCGGTTCAACAGAAGGATTCCCAGAATACCAGAAATGAAGCATGTGAATTACGAGAAGTTTTGAAATATAATAAAAAAAAGCAAGCTCGGAGAAGTAGATACTCACAGGACATAGTGAATGCCAGATGAGCAGAAGGAGACAGTGAATAATCATCTTCACAAGCTGATGTAAATAACTGAAAATTGAGAGGTATATAAAGGGGATGAATATTTCTTAGAGCTACAGTGGATTGGGCGTTGTGGAGAGCCTGCACCCTGAAGTGATCGGGTATATAAAAGAAGGTCTACTCAAAATCATCTCACTCTGTAATCAATAGATTGGTTCTGACCTGGTAAAAAGACTTCAATCCTTTTCCTATCGCTGTAACCTGGTTTCCGTCTCCACTACCTATAAATATTTTCGTGGCAATTCTTCTGATGACCAAGCCTCCTTGATACCACAAAGGATGAAATTATGCGTGCTACTAGATTGGCAACTAGGTCTCATCATTTTAGTGTTAAATTAGCTAGATGTAACCGTAATTTCTATTATAAGATTTTCTTCTTTTTATTTTTTATTTTTTTGTATTTGTCTATATTTCTGAGATGAGGTATTATTTATATTATTTAGACTATTGTCTTCATTTTGTTGCCATTTCTACGACGTTTCGGCCGTTGTACTCTGTGGCCTTCATCAGGTGTTAGAAATTTCAAACCGGACCCTTTATTACAATCACTGGGGTGTTTCTTTTTTGCCTGTTGAACTCTCTTATGGTTTCTAGGGCACCTTGATGTGGTGTAATTGTAATGGTTATCAAGCTTGTCTCGCTAGAACCTATTAAAATTGAGTAGTAAGTTCAAAGCTTACTGGTACCCACAAATCTCTCGGCCTTTTGCCACATCTAAACGGCGCTTAGAAAATCAACTCGCTTGCGATTTCTTACTTCCCTATTAAGTCCGGTTTTCAAAATCGTAATTACAACGTCAATAGCTATCTTCCGCCTCCCGTTCTTTCATTGTCCTTTCTTCTTCTAAAGTTTTCTCCTCCTCTTTCACTCACAGTAACTCCTGGAGTCTTAGTAGCATTATCGCTTAGCTTAGCATGAAATGATTAAAATGTAAAAAGAAAAAAAAAAGCTATCTACCAGTACTTAAATATTTCTTCAAGTAATCATATCCCAGACAATGTAATCACCAACAATGAACGATCGACACATTCCCACAGAGAGTAGCATCCCTGCATAACACATACCTACGAGTCTGACGCAACACCAACCAAACCTCTCCAAATATCAAGGCTGAGAAACGAAAATAATTACAAAGATAAACGCTTATTGCGCTAAAAATGGCATCAAACCTGTGCAAAACGAGCTACATAACTTCCTGGACGATAATGAAGACATTGATAGAAATGAAAGGTGTATAGAGATTAAATAGCTAGTTATTGAACTACAAGTGATCTAAGTAGGTAGTAGTGAGACAGAAGAAAGGTATTTATTGTAAAAGGTTTATTTCGTCCTCTGGTCATTGAGATCAATAACTGATGCTCCCTTTAACTTTATCTGATGAAACAAAGAAGGCGAAGATGTTTAGAAGTTTTTATTTACTTTTTTTATTCTTTCTTTCTTGCATCATTCCCTTTCCTTTCTCATTTTTCTTTTTTGTGTTATTTCTTCTTTTTGGTTCATCTTATCTTTCTATATTTATTTACATTTTCATTCATTCTTCTTTCTGTCATCATTTTCTTTCTTTTCCCTTTTTGCTTTGTGTCTTATTACTTTTTTAAATTTATCTCATCTTTCTATATTTATTTGTTTTTTTTTCATTATTTATTTCATTATTTCGTTTCTTTTTTTTTCTTTTTTCTTTATCATTTTTTCTATATTTCTTTCTTTCTTCATTCTTTCATTGTTCCTTCTTTTTATCTTTATTTTTCTTTTTTTTATTTATTTAACTTATTTTCTTTATTTATCACTTAATTTTTTTTCTATCCTCTGCCTTTCATTCGGGTATTTTTCTTTTTTTCTTCCTTTCTTTATTGATTATTTATTTATTTGTTTGTTTATTTATATGCTTCCTTTCTGTCATTTTTTCATTATTTCTTTGCTTCTTTCTTTCTACATTTGTTTGTCTTTTTATTCTTTTTTCTTTGTTTCCTATTTTCCCCATTGCTTTTTTTATCTTTCGTTCTTCTTTTTGTTATATCGGTACAGTTTTATAATTCGTTCTTTCGTGCTTTCTACCTTTTTCTGTCTTTCTAAATTTTTTCTTCATTCTTAGTTTCTTTCTTCATTTCCTTTTTTATTACTTTGATACTTCCATTCGTTTTTCTTTCATTGCTACTTTCTTTCATGGATTCTTCCTACCTTTCTTTATTTCTTCATCTATTTCAGCTTGATATTTCGAGATGAGTCGTAAACCGAAACGCCTCCGGCCGCTAGCACGGAAATCAGCAATCTCGCCCGGGAAAGCCTTCAATAGCACTGATCACCTTCTAATAAGACTTGTACACCGACTAATTGTTTCGTTTCTATCACTTTCGCTCGTTTCGTCGCCGTAAGATGAATAAGCAGGGGTCAACATTTCCGGCGAAATTATGTCTAGACCAGCACGTTATCAATAACCGCTGAAGAATCTTTCTTTAAAACAACGTTACTTTACCCTCAATGCAACTCCAGCTCAACCTAAACATATCCCATACTCGCTCAGCAATACCCAATATCGACTGACCAGACCTCCATTACGTCTCATTTTGTTTCACCTCATTACTAACGGCTTCTTTCTGCATTAATTCTTCAGGCACATGTGTGATGATTATATCTATCTCTCGCTTTTCTTGTTTTCTCTCTTTATACTTCTATTTCGTTTTTCTCTCTCTTTTTCTTTTACCTCTTTCCTTTTCCATTCTCTTTCTTTCATTCTCATTCATTCTTATCCTTTATCCCGTCACACTTTCCACTCCTCTTTCTTTCTTTCTTTCTTTCTTTCTTTCTTTCTTTCTTTCTTTCTTTCATTCATTCATTCATTCTTTCTTTCTCATTCATTCTTATCCTTTATCCCGTCACACTTTCCACTCCTCTTTCTTTCTGTCTTTCTTTCTTTCTTTCTTTCTTTCTTATCCCGTCACACTTTCCACTCCTCTTTCTTTCTTTCTTTCTTTCTTTCTTTCTTTCTTTCATTCATTCATTCTTTCTCATTCATTCTTATCCTTTATCCCGTCACACTTTCCACCTCCTTTCTTTCTTTCTTTCTTTCTTTCTTTCTTTCTTTCTTTCTTTCTTTCTCATTGATTCTTTATCCCGTCACACTTTCCATCCTCCTTTCTTTCTTTCTTTCTTTCTTTCTTTCTTTCTTTCTTTCTTTCTTATTCATTCTTATCCTTTATCCCGTCACACTTTCCACTCCTCTTTCTTTCTTTCTTTCTTTCTTTCTGTCTTTCTTTCTTTCTCTCTTTCTTTCTCTTTATGACCTCACACTTTCCACTCCTCTTTCTTTCTTTCTTTCTTTCTTTCTTTCTTTCTTTCTTTCTTTCTCATTCATTCTTATCCTTTATCCCGTCACACTTTCCACTCCTCTTTTTCTTTCTTTCTTTCTTTCTTTCTTTCTTTCTTTCTTTCTTTCTTTCTTTCTTATCCTTTATTCCGTCACGCTTTCCACTCCTCTTTCTTTCTTTCTTTCTTATTCATTCTTATCCTTTATCCCATCACACTTTCCACTCCTCTTTCTTTCTTTCTTTCTTTCTTTCTTTCTTTCTTCTTTCTAGATTTAGGTTCATTTCTTCTTCACTCTCTTTACTATATCTCATTTACTACTCTCTTGTTAACTCATATCGTTTCAGTCATATTTTTATTTATTTACCTTCCTCTTTCATTATATTTTTCATGGGTTTTCTCTCTCGATCTCTTATTTCAATTTTATTCTCTCGCTTCTTCTTTCTATTTATTTTTCGCCCGTATTTTTGTTCTTACGCCTTTTTCTTGCCTTGTTGTATCTACTCTGTTCTTATCTCAACCACTTTTCTAACCTCTTTGTTTTTCAGTTTTATTCTCATTAGTTAGCTTTTCTCTCCTTTCTCTTTTTATTCTTTCACTCTTACTGCTGACGTTCCATTGCTCTCTCTCTCTCTCTCTCTCCGTCTTTCTTTCATTTTTGTCTCTTCTCTTATTTCTTTCTTTGTTTATCCTACTGACTATCCTTAAATACATATGAACGTACACAGACAGGTGTATCGCTAAATAGATGAAGAAAATACATAGATACATACTCTCCCTGAAAGGAAAACATTGCGCCTCCTCGGCTTAACCTTCTCAGCAGACCTTAAGTGGAATGGCTACATCGAATCCATAGCTAAATCTGCTGCGAGGATTTTCTGTTTACTGTGTAGGACCAGGAAGATTTTCCCGTCTAAATCCATCCTGCACGTATATAAATCTATCATCCGCCCGTGTATTGAATATTGCTACCATATCTTGTCGAGTGCCCTGCTATTCAACTCGGGATCTTGACAAAGTCTAACGGAGAATCTGCATGTGTTCGATCCCGATTTGGTAGTTCAGCTGCAGTCACTTTCTCACCGGCGTAATATGTCTTCCATATGTCTCTTCTACAAATTATTTCACGGCTACTGCTCCGACGAGCTTAGCTCACTGGTGCCCCGCTCAGCCTGAATTTCCTCGAACTACTAGACTAGCAACTAGGTCCCACACTTTTACAGTGAAACCAATCAAATGTAAACTCAACTTCTACTCCCTGAGCTTCTTTTCTCGAACTTCCCGCCTGTGGAATTCCCTTCCCTATACTTTTTTCCCGACAGCTACAATATCCAAGAATTCCTATGTAAGGTCAATTGCCATCTTCTATCTCTCTGACTCGCAACCTTTCCCTCATATTCTTTTCTCCGTCCATTCCACTCTCATCACATCAGTATTCTCACCCATTTTCTGATACCCACATCACTTGTTTCTGTTTCTCATCACTTTCTTCCTGTGTAGACACCTGCAATGTGGAAGTGAAACTGCCTTGCTTGGAGTGAAGTGATTAAAAAAAAACAAAAAAAACCCACACACATAAGAAATATATATATATATATATATATTTAATATTATACATTTGAATAGCACGCACACACAAACATACACACGCATATATGTTTCTCTCTGTTTGTGCGTGTGTGTGTCAATATATATGGTGGTTCACACACAAACAGACATACATAAAAAGATAGATTCATATTTCTCCCTATATATATATATATATATATATATATATATATATATATATATATATATATAAACAGCGTTAAAGACAAGACGTTTTTTTACTATGATCGTCCATGCCAAATTTAAAACAAAAACGCTAGTTGATCGGTTTCGTCCCCTCTCATTAGAACTTAAACGGGGAAAAATTATAAAATCTGTTTTGGCTGACCTGAGTGAACTGAAGGTGAAAAAGTGTTGATTTTACTAAGAGTTATTATACCTGAAGATGCTAGACTCAGCTGAGCAAACCCAAGCAAACACTCTCTTTGTTTACAAAGTGAGGGTCGCTTAAACCTGATAAACAGTGTTTCTAGCACCTTCAAATGTTTTTTTAATCGTTTTCACCCCAAGCACTGCCACTATTGCGCTTGGGGCTACATAGGGGAAGGTAAATAGAAAGAGTGGTTAGATATAGGAAATGTCAGAAGCGGGTGATAGGTAGTTGGGAGGATGGGAAGAGTGTTTGAAAGAATGGAAGCGAGTTATTGTGTTAGGAGGTGTCTATTGACCTTACATTTAAACTCCTGGAGATTGTAGCCGTCGGGGAAGCAGCCATGTGGAAGGGAATTCCAGAGTCGGGAAGTACGAGAAAAGAAACTGTTGGAGTAGAAATTGCAGTTGCATTTTATCGGTTTCACTGTAAAAGTGTGGGATCTAGTTGCTAATCTAGTATCTCGTGCAAATTCGAACCTAGGGGACACCAGTGATCTAAGTTCATCGGAGCAGAAGCCATGGAAGTATTTATAGAAGAGACACAGGGAAGTCACGTCGCGCCGGTGTGAGAGAGATTGCAGGCGGTCTGCCAAGTCAGTATCGATCACATTACAGACCCTCCGCTGTACCTTGTCGAGAAGCCCAAGGAGAATAGCAGGGGCACCCGACCAGATATGGCAACAGTATTCAATGCACGGGCAGATGGTAGATTTATAAATATGCAGGATAGATTCAGACGGAAAAAACCTCCGGGCCCTGCACAGAGAACCGACTTTCATAGCAGCGGATTTAGCAATGGATTCCATATAGTTATTCCACTTGAGGTCCGCTGAAAGTGTGAGACCAAGGAGGCGCGGTGTTTTACTCTCTGGGAGGCAAGCCTGGTCCATGGAACAAGGTCTGTGATTTGGCCAAAACAGAAAACCAGATCGCACTGAAATCGTTAGCACTATTTCAATTATTTATCAATTGATCCGCAATGATAGAGCCGAATATATTTCGAATGGTATCACTAGACGGAAAATTCATATTGAGTATTTTAATAGACACGTGTTGTCTAATCCTAAGATTCAAATGCTGTGTCGTTCTACCTATGTAGTGGACTCCATAACTACATTTAAAACGGAAAATAACAAAATTAATAGAGGAGGTAGATAGAAGGACAGAACTAGTTTTAAACACAACACGTACGTTAGCTGCATAATAACACACACGTGAAATTAATGAAATCAGCTTGGCAAACGTCTCACTAACTCTACCCAACTATGATAATTTTGTTAAACTCAACATTCTTTCCTCGAATTACCGATTGAAAAATACTGGATGGATAACCATTGTTCACAAAGATACTAGTTATACAATTAATTCTATCTTTCAAGGAGTCATCTAAACAAATCATTAGCGCCGTATGTGTCAAAATTTTAATCATATTAATCTTTTCTTGTTTAGAACAAAAACAATCCCATTGAGTGTAAAGACTTGTAAAGGTAGACTTCCTATAAACTGAAGTAATAAAAGAGGAAGGTGTTCTATGAACGAGAACTCCTAAGAAAGGCAAAGAACAACTGACCTCCTTATATACCATAAATTTAAGGGCAAAATGAACACCATTGCGTAGGCAAAAGAATTTGTCAATCTCCGATGCGTTCTTGAAAACATAAAAAGTGTCAACAGCAAAACGGAAGTAAACCATGGGCCTGGAAGAACCTAAAATAGGCTCTCATCATGAAAGCCTATAAATATTTTAGCCAAAACAGGTCCCAAAAGGAGAATCCAGCTTTACACTATCAATCTGAATATATATAATATTGTCGAAAAATATGGTAGCACATTTCATGAGTTCAACGTAAACAACTTCAGATATTTTTGCAGGAGTCAAATGTCTTCGGTATACCGAATCACTACAAATATCGATAGTCTTCAACAAAGGAATACACGGGAAGAGGCTGTAACGGTCAAAAGAACACATCATTTACAAAAAGGAAAAAGGAAGCTTTAATACAGAATCTAAACTTATTTATAAATGGAACTTTGTGTGTGCGTGTGTCTGTGTGGGTCTGTGTGTGTCTGTTACCTATAGACTCCGAAACGGCTGAACCGATTTTCTTGAAATGTTACACATTTGTACGATAAGCGTCTGCGAGTGTTCTTAACTATGTTTTTTGTCAAGGTACACCCAATAAATATCAAAAATCGATAATCGAAAAAATCGGGTTCTAGAAAGAGTGTTCTGATTTTAATCAAATTTGATACACTCATAGACAAAGACATAAGAAACGATATTCAGATATTTCAAGGTTGCAGTTCTTACAATAATGCAGAAAATCGATAATATATATATATATATATAAAAGGCAAGATGTTTGTGTGTGTGTCTGTTTATCTGCCTGTATGTCTGTATTTTTTCAGCCCTTTCATTTCAGTTTTTGCTTCGGGTTTGGCTCTAAGTAGATATAATTGTAGTTCTTAGTTTCAGCCATGATACCATTTACTCAGAGGACTTATTTAGCCTTCAAAATTCAGTTTACAACGACAAAAACGTACTTGATATCGATACCAGGAAATCAAAATTTGACTTAAATCCATTCATTATTCTTTCAGTCTACGGTTACATTGTAACTGGAAACAACTATTGCTCTTTAGTCTTTCTTGCCAACGTTCTAAGAGTCTGAGCTCCAGGACCATGGATTAGTTTTAAAGCTTTCATTACACCCGAGCAACTATACTGCTAGTTAACTATAATGCTTCAAAACTGGTTACAACATTATAGCCAGCCACTTTGTGACTTATGTTAAAGACCCAGTCACTCCATAAAGACAGGGACGAATAAATCAAACGGTCTTAATCCTAAAACATTTCTGAGGAAAGAATATCACTTTTGACCTACTTGACGAAACGTTTCTGAAATCGAATTTCAGAGGGTAAAGTATAATCATGGGTTTCAACGGAACCAAGACGTTGATACTTGAAAGGATCATTAAGTATAGTTAACATTTTTTTAATGCAATCTTGGTGGTCCATAAGGACAACGCCAGAAACATCCGGTTTCATGTTAATGAAGGATTTAATGATTCTGTGGTATTCACTTCTCCATTTTGATTCTAAGGAAGAAATAAAAGAACCGGTACAAGAAAGAGCCTAGTTATTCCATTTGGATCGAAAGTCACTGGATTTATCTATAGACAACTATTGATGCTTAGAGGGTTAAGCAAAAAATACTTCAAACTCCGAAGAATCTGTTCTCTATCAAGAGAGGTAAGAGGAAATCTCAATCTCTGAAGGACAATAAGAAAACCAATTGACTACAATTTTGGTAGCATTTGGTTCAACCACACAGCCAAATCTCTTGGAAATAAGATGTTTTAACGTACTGTGAAAACTGCACGCCATCTTGGAAAAACAATGCGCATGTATCATACGTACATAACATGTAAAACGGATCCGATAAAAATATGACAAAAATGAAATGCCATAAGCCATAACACATATCGTCTTAGTAGGCAAAACACTGGCTAAAAAATTGCATGAGAAAAATTGCATGAGGCCTTTACTATCTTCCAGTCAGACAACAACTTGACCGCCCAATCTAATAGTAAATAAAAGGAGGAGAAATCTGGTGTTGAATACAATATTGTAAAAAAGTTGGTTTAGAGTTCAATGTTCCAATTTTGGACCTAATATTATTTAATTTTCTAATCAAATAGAGTTGTACCTCTTCTTAAAGTATTTAAATATATTTTTAATGGTGCAATATTTTATTATGGCGTTAAAAACAAGAAGATTTTACTATGATCGGCCATGTCGCTCATAGTAAAAACACTTCTTGACTTTAACGCCATAATAAAATTTTGTACCTATAGATAGATAGATAGATAGATAGATAGATAGATAGATAGATAGATAGATATATGAATGATGTCAAATCAGTTAGGTTTCAATCCCGGTTGTAAATAATCAGAGGTCTAGCCGTACTGAGGAGCTGTGATACAGTGAAACAGGTCAATCTACGGATGACTTTATATAATGGCTAGCCACTCCTATTCGAGGATACTCTTCTACCAGGGCGGCTAGATTATCCACATTGTAGATGCCTACTCAAGCACCTTTCTGTTTGTTCAACACCCGCAGACTATATATATGTGTCTGTGTAAGTTTATGTGTTTATGTGTGTGTGTGTAGTCTGCGAAATAACACGTTTACCGAATGAATGCTTGCTGCTTACTTATATGTATGCGTTCATGTGTGTATGATAAAAACATACTTTTGAGGTATGCTATATTTATGACTTAGAGTGCTCAATATCAATCAAAGAGCGTACGTAAATATAAAAAATGGACACTGAGTCATCATTCTGAGGCGATAATATATATTCCGCCTAAAAGCCGTCGTCAGCGTTATGTTATGTTGGTTTGACTATTCATATATGCTGGTCAGGGGTGCATTTAGTGAAGGTCTATTGAAGTATTCTACCGGCTATAGTGTGGACGATAACGGTTATGTTTGTAATGATTCCAGAGTTTATTCAGTAGGAATAATTGTGAATTCGAATACAGTTTTATGGCAGTTTTATATTTTTGTTGTTGATTTATTTTACTCATTACTTGTTGTTTTATAATTTTTACATTATTGTTTGTATTACGTTAACTTGGGTTTATGTACGCAAAGAGTGTGTGATTTTTTTATTATTTACTTAAATTATTTACTTATTTTCTATTTGGATTAATTTATTTCATAATTTATTTAGTTTTTGTTGTTTTCGTTTTTAGATATCGATTTTTAAGTAACGTATTAAAAATCTATTTTCGTGTGTGCATTTTTAAAATGAGTTCTGATCATTTATTTGGTAATTTGTGTTCGCCTGGTCGGTTAATTATAGATATTTCTCGTCCAGATAGAGTTTACAGTTTTGGGATTTATTCCTAATGCAATTTTCCTTATTTAGCATTATATTTTTGGAGTGATTATTTTTTTAATTCATATATATATATATATATATATATATATATATATATATAGTTATTAACGACTTATTGGTCAGAGTCAAATTAATTAGAACAGTTGTATCAAAAAGTGTGTGTGTGTAAATATATTTTATAGAGATAGATGTAGAAATCCATAAATATATATTTCTCCCTTTAACCCAAATATATCTATAGGGAGAGGAAAAATATGTAAAATCACATACCTATTTATATATCTATCTTTATATTTGTGATCCTTTCAAATATATTTTTTGCACACACACGCACACACACACACACACACACACACACACATACACACACAGAGATACAAATGCATGTGTGTGACTCAAATTGGACGCGTAAACAATTGTTTGAAAAAGTGTTCAATACATATATAATGCAGAGCTTTTAAACATTTCAATTCGGAAAATCAGCCAATTACGCTAGCTTAGTTTCAATCTTTCGGTATCTTTAGGTGTTTTGTACTAAGTGATCATCCAGTGCTTTTTCGAACACATAACATTAACTTACAAAACGCATAACCGGAAGTTTAAAATGAAGAATTTGCTGGTGAATAATTGTAAACATTTTTATCCGGGTTTGTACGATCTTAGAATATAATTTTATGTGGTGTATACATGGTATCCCATGTAACTCGAAGAGAAAATAATGATATAATCAAGATTTTGGCGTTCGACACTACTTCAATTAAAATGTTAAAAAATAATCCCCCATCAGTACTGAAAAAGCAATAACTGCTATTGTACTTTAAAAAGCTATTTTCCTGAAAAAGTTTTAAAAGAAAGATTTTAGAAATTTGAATCAACTGTCATACTAGCTGCTCTGTCAGTAAATGTCAAATATTTCCTTATAAGGAAGTTACCATTATTATTACTATATACGTGAATGTTTTAATGAATATCATTGTTGATCTACTTATTTACTAAAAGGATTCTGATTTTCCTTTGCTTATATATCATCAGGGTCAATTTAAAATACTGATAAGTAATATGAATTATTTAAAAAAGGCTACAATTGAATTATTTATTAAAAAATTTCTAGTTTGCTTTTGCCTATATATCATAAGGTCTAATTTGAAATTTGAATTATTTTAGAAATAAAACGTAACTGAAATTTTTATATTTGTAAAATGTTTATATTTAGGTTATTCAGTTACATGCCGTATGAGATACACGCTAGGACGATCATGCCTCTTTCGATCCATGACTGGCTGAGAAAGATTTTTCCGCGGTAGGTTGCCATTACTTTCTGCGAGATTCAATCCATAGCTAATCAAGCATTTACGTTAGTACAAATCTAATTTAATACGGTACCATGAGTCAAAAAAGAACCCACATTCAAAGATTTTATTCCGAATCCTTGTACTTGAAAAAGCGACTCGTAGTATTAAATAACTCAAAGTTTACTAATAAAAAAACAAATGATTAAACCAATACAGTTCTCTTAACCATTTCTCCTTCTTGCTCATTTTATCCTTCTCGCTAACCTTTGCTCGACAAAAGGCGTTATTTATCGATATTTAATATATTTATAATACAAAGCCACCGTAGGCTCCAACTTACAATGTTCCTATGACCCCAAACTTGCTAAACGCCACCCTGCAGGAGTCGCTCTAATCTTGCATGCCTTAATTTCGTCTCCTTACTTTTGAAGTTACTTTGGAAATACTTTACTTTACACCCACCTCATCTGCAGTCTCCTATCTCTCTATTCTTACTTTCTCGCTCTCTCTCTCTCACTCTCTCTCTCTCTCTCTCTCTCTCTCTCGCTGTCCGTCTGTCACTCTTTCTATCTTCTCTATCTATTTCTTTCTTTCCTCAGCCTATACTCTTACATTACACTTTTTACAGTCTTTCTTTCTCCCACTCATTCATTCTTTCTTCTACTCATTTCGCACCCCACCCTTCGCCCCGGCACTGTCCTTTTCTTCTACCTTTAATAAACGTCTTCATTTTTCATCTCATTTATTCTCCAATCTCGATGCTCTATTTTTAAATCTTGGCTTGTCCATCTTCCTACGCTATTAAATGAATAGAGCGATCAACGTGTCCTTTTCTTATTACAGTATTTTATTTGATGGGGGGCAAGGATCGTGGCAGATTTAGTAAAGACTTGTTTGTCATAATTGGACGTTACGATTTCGGATAGAGAAGCGGATATTTCATTTCTTTTGCCTTTCTTTTCTTTTCTTGTTTTTCAAATGTAACCAGATTTAACTTTGGTCGTAAAATCCTGGACAACGAAGTTATCAATATAATTTATTATCTGCATTCTTATTTTTATAGTTAGCTCTTTTTAAAAATCATTGGAGTGTTCATCTTTGATTTAACGTCATTTGTGTCTGTCATTTCACCTTAGTCACTATCAAGTACGGTACACAAAGAGGTCTATTTCGAACAAAACAGAAAATATATCGTAAATTAAACTATTATTGTAGATTTGTTTTTTTATTTCTGGTTAAACAAAATTTTGAAATTATAAATATAATTCGCGATATTATTTAATGTAAAATATTTATATCATTACTAATTACAAACAGTATATATTTAATTTGATCAGTTCTAAACTGTCTTCATATAATTTTACAGAAAGTGTGCGGGCATTGCCCTCAATATTCCATTACTGTTATCTGTATTCTATCTCTTTTCAGCTATTTTGTTTGGATAATTGATTTTTTTCCGGATTTTCTATTCGACCAGGTTTTCAGTTAAGCTTGATCGAACCTAGTTTCCTTTAGATTATTGGCAACACTATGTTTTCTATTTTCTTCACTTCTCTAGCAATGCCCAGTTACTTATCTACGTTTCTTTTCCATTTTCGAAAATCTGACACGTCTTTCTTTTTGCTAATAAATAGATCTAGTATTTTAAGTAGATCCCTAAATGAACAATACATTTGAATCACAATGATTTAGTGTTCTGTTTTATGAAAAAAATAGTTTGGTTTTGTACATAACTTTGGTTTCTATAGGGATTCCATAGTCGTTTGCACAGATTTCAATAGATCACACTTCCCAACAAAACATGGTTATTTTTTTTAATTCTATGACGCCTCTTTATACTTGTTTATTATGTGTTTATATCCTCTCTTAGTCCAGACTGTCTATATTTAATATACTCTTGTCTCTTACGTTGGTATTTATATGAGAGATTCAGAAAATTTCTCTGGCCAACTAAATATTTTTAATCGTTAGATAATTTTTTTTAAAGTTGTTCGGGCTGTGAAGTTTTCAACACCCCATTGTCTAATATGTTTTATGGAATTTTTATAGTTCACTATTAATAGCGATGAGGTTTGTCTTTTTGTTGTTGTGTGCTCTTCCATTTCTACAGTGATTTATCTCTAATGCTCTCAACATTTCTTCTAAAGTATTTGTACAATTGATTATTTCACGGTTATTGGATTCATATTTTTCTCTTTCTATTTTCTATGTCTTTCCCTAATTACGTCTAATGCAAATTTTATTTACTGTCTTTCCTGATATTGTTTTGTGTAATCCGCAAATTCTTCAATAGAAAGGTCAACTCATTGCTGATGAATTCTGTTTTTTCCACCTTTCTTTCCTCATATATTCTGTCAACGTCATCCCACAGCTGAAAATATTCATGCGCAATGAACATTTTTCAATGTGGTCAATATTTCTCAATTCTTTTCACGTTTAGTTTTAGAAGCATACAAAATTACTCAATTATAACTGTTCAGGTTTACTTCAATTTTCACCCTCTTTCTCTTAAATATTCTTTGTGATAAGTGTACCTAAGAGCTATATGATTAAGTCTTAGGTTTTTATAGCTGAGATAAGAATGATCTAGAAAAATGTCAGTTGTCTCTACCAAGTTTTCGGAGAAGTAGACCTCACGATAAAAATTTCGTAAAGAGGAACTATGATCTGGAAATGGAAGGAGAGCATTGTTGCACAAAAACTGAATACATCATAATCATTGGAATTAAGGAACACTAAATCCTTAAAATCCGCCAGTTTTTCTGGATGTCCGTTGGGGTGCAGTGAATAGAAAATCGGAGAGCCGAGTTCTAATTCCAGTTGAAGTCGTTGCATTCACTTAGCGCAAATAACCTTGGGAAAGGTATTAATTCACCTCTTCTCCCTTCAGCTATGGATTAAATATCAGGGCAGATTGGGTTATATAACATTGTGTAGCAAAAACTCTACTGCAGAAAGTAATAGCAACATACTACTGGAAGATTATGCTCAGTCTCTTTTGAGACATGATCGCCCAAGCTTATGGCATTTAAGTGACTGACTTAAGTTCTTCAAAAACCTCGGCGTATAGATCAGGTATA
Organism: Ascarosepion bandense; assembly: GCA_037127315.1. Taxonomy (NCBI): domain Eukaryota; kingdom Metazoa; phylum Mollusca; class Cephalopoda; order Sepiida; family Sepiidae; genus Ascarosepion; species Ascarosepion bandense. The sequence goes on from JBBBDQ010029090.1 coordinate 3,998,380, forward strand.
ATAAATATGAGCATAGAAAAGAATGAGTTAGAGGTAATATTGCCCAACACTGCTCAATACTACAAAACCAAATCTTAGTCTAAAACTTCTAGTGCGGTTACTTAATTAACTGGTCTGATTGAGACATTCATATAAATGCCATCCATGAGGATCAATTTTAAATGTGTACAACCTCTTTTTCATATCAATGTCTAAAATGGCTTCGAGCGAATCAACCTTTCAGTTCCTAGAAAGGAACAAACGTCTTCAAAACTCATGAACTAGCGCTACGAACACAATTATGTTCGAACTAACAGCAACCACTTGAGAATTTTCAACAGCAGTAACAAAGATCGAACACAGATTGAACAGTTGAGAAGTCTATTTTCATGAAAATTGATTTAATTGTAAGATTTTAGTCATTTTAAGCAGCAGTCACTCTGGTTTGAACAACCATGAATATCAAATATTTCCTTATAAGGAAACGTCTAATATGAAAGTTATCATGATTATCAGGAAAAGTATAAATCTAATGTGTCCTCCCCGAGCTTGAGGACAAATAGTAGTGCAAACTGGCCTATCTAGATCTAGTAAGAAAGCAGTCTAAGAGAATGCTAATTTGTACACCGATAGAGTAACTCATCTCATTTAAACGACAGATGAACACCACTTAGTGTGTTGAAGTTTTGTACTATACGCCATAGTGTAATTACAGAGTTCGCGGAAACAGCAAATAATCAAATATTCCATCTGTTTACTCATATTTATTTTTTATATTCTTTTAGCTTCTTCCGTGTTGAGTACGAAGATAAACTACGTCCGGCATTGAGAGGATTTGAAGAGCTGTTACTCCCAGGTCTGACCTGACACTAAATATAGCGAATATTCAAATTGGGGTCAAAACATAAAAATAAAAAAAGCACATTAATAAAAATTACCAGCAATACATTTTTGGAAAAGAATTTACCATAACACACAAAAAAATAAAAAAATAATATTTTGGTATTAAATGACACATAAGAAGTTTATATATCATTAAACAATCAAACCAAGCCCCATTAGACCAAACCAAACCATATTGTTACTTATTTTGAACTGCCAGACCAATTATGCGTTTAACACTAAATAGAAAGATTTATAATTTGATCTGATGTTGGGAAGTAGGTTCTTAAAACATACAGAGAATATGATCATATTATTCAGGTTTGTCGCACCACGTGTGGTGACGCATTCATATCACTTCCAGGATCTTCTTTCTTAAACTAACATATTTCAATATGTTTATACTATAGATCATTTTTTTTCTTTTGGATTTTCAATAAGTATCAAGCAAATAAAGAAATTTAAATACCCGGTTAGTAATTTTTTACGGAGTATAGAAAATGCCCCAACGAGATCAAGACATATATTTGTCTGGCAAAAGAAGCATTCCAAAAGGTACTGAGAAACAAAAATAAAGTTTGAAACAAAGAAAAGAGTCTTGGATTGCCATTTAATATCCATACTTTTTTATTGCTGTCAAGGCTGAACAATTTTCATCACAGATTAGGAGAAAATTGATTGTAGTACATATGTGGATATTGAAAATTCTATGGACAAATCCAGTAAATAAGAAGGAAGTTTAAAAATAAATGGGAAGAAATTTCAACTCGGAATCAGGATAAGACAGTTGCAATTTCTTGAACATGTAAGGACTTGAAAACTTAAACATCGAGGCATATAGGTAACAAAAGAGATAGAGGAATGCAGCAGGTCACCTATCTTATGAAGTCGTATGTATGAATGGCGGAAGCGGGCCGGAGAAAAACTTCTAAGTGCCACAAGTCATAGGAAGTTGTGGAGAGCCATGATCATTTTCGACTTGAAGAGATACAGTTCAAAGAGGAGGAAGAAGAATTTTAATCAATATCCATTCCGTCGTGACCGAGTTTTTCTACATTTTCTTTGGTGATCTTTTCCAAATTTTTCAAAATTTTCTTTTCATCTTCACTGTCTCTCAATTCATTCAGCATATTGGCCATCGTGCACTTCCAGTTGTCCTACGGTTTGGTGCTGAGGTGCTTTACCTTGTTATCTTTTTAATAGTGTTTCTTCACTTTTTTACGAATAAAAATCAGCTTCTGTTGCTACGAAACTTCCTATATTTTCACTCTTTCTCTTTATCTGATTTCCTGGTCTTGGCATTTAACTTTTCAGTTATAATGGTTTTTCATTTTCAGATGTTTTTTTCATTTAATCTCCCTTTTATGACCTCAAGTTGTGTTAGTTTCATTATTAAAATTTTGCATCTCTTCGTATATTTTTTATCTATTACTATTGTTTCATAGTCCTACGCGCGTCTGTTTGTGCTTTTTGTTTTGTTTTTTAGCGTGTATTATATTTGAGCATTGAGTTTATCATTAACCTTTATCACTTTTGCAAACTAGTTAGGTTCCCAGTGATGTTTCCAGATAAAATTCTAGTTTAAAGTTTTATTTCAGGTTTTATTTTTGGTATATCTCGACAAAACGTAAAACTTTTCATCTGCAATACAACTTCCCAGACTAAATCCAAACTATACGAGACAAATATTATGAAACCAAACGCATTAATGTGTAAGGTTTTCCGAATAAAACAGATTCATGAATATTTGCGTCCTTGCCACTATTGTCTTATTAAATGGGCTAATTTAATATTTCTCGGAAGATATATCCATAAAAGTGCATTTAAACTATCACGAAAACATAACAACATTCATACGCAATTTACTCATTTATGCCCTCGCATTTTTCTCTTCTGTGACAAAAAGAACAGTTTGATATAAATTTGAATAATTCATAATATTATTTTTCATTCATAATAAATGTACATTCAGAAAGAATGGCTCATTAATAGATGTACATGCAGCTCATCAGTACGGTTAGACTCCGATCGCTTCTTAACCCAGGATCGAAACCCAACGAATTGGCGTCAGTAGGCGATTCTACCACTAGGCGACGAGCGTCCGGTAGAAGAAGGCAGAAGCTACTGTTTACAAAGTCTCACACTCTTCCAGAGTGCTCAATCAGGGTGTGAGAGCGTAAATGTATGCATACGTATATATCTTTATATCTGCACATTCACACCGACCAACACATAGATGTATAAACAGGGTGCGATTGTCTTCTTAAATTCGCAAAACCAATGTTAATATTGACATCTTAAAGGATATATTTACTAAAATTACATACAATATCTTAAAATACTAAAGAGTAAATTTATCCAGTAAAATCACCATTGACATTAACCACGACGACTTAGAAAACTTCTGAATCTTTCCTGGGTGGTCTCCTTGCTTAAATTTGTGAATGCTACTAAAATCCTTGCCTTCAGTTCATCTTTCTTGTTACAAAGGAATTTGTTAGTCTCTCGCCCAACTTTTCTCCATACATAATAATCAATGGGTTGGAACTCTGGAGACTTATGTGGACAGATGTGACGTGGTCGCAAATACTTTCTGACAACAATAACTCTCTTTATCTGCTTGTATGATATGGTGCAGAGAACTTTTACCAGACAAAAAGCTCTTCCAGCAAACACTATCATGACCTTCTCAAGGCACATGATGTTAGCCTTAGTGTTGAATCTGATGGCCTTTGGAATGATGAAATTCCCTTCACTGCTCACAGATTGACCCCTAAACTGTCTGAAATGTTCGTATTGGAGCGGAAATTCCAAACTTTGGCAGAATAAATTGCGTGGATTTTTTTCACGAAGACGGTGCCCAACTGACCCTACTATATTGTGTATTGACAAAACCAAAAATAAACCCACATCATGCGTAAAATTAGAAATATAAAATGGTGACAAATTTTCTATTGCTACCTGTATATATGCGCCTGCGCACACACACATATATTTATATAAATATATATATATATATATATATATATATATATATATATATATATATATATATATATATTGGAATGCATATGTCGATAGAAATATGCAGATTTTTGTTAATATGAAGTACGCTTTCTCCCTAAAAAGTAGAATGCATGCAAATCATTTTCATACATTTTAGAATAATTACCAAACTTTTACATTCACCATATTTTTTTAAAGAATAATCACGTCTCGCCTGGTATTGATTCAAAAAGCAGCTTAAAGTGCAAATCCATTTTGGCCCGCTGATGTGTATTCAAATTTTAAGCCAGCGACAAAGAATTGCCGGAGGAAACTAGTAAAATATCGACAAAGTAACAATTAAAATGTAAAAAAAAAATCTTCCGTTTAATAACAAATAATGTTGCGTGAAGAAAAATTTTTAAATCACAAATTTTTAGAGGTTCAGATTTCGCCTTACACTAAGGATTGGGAGGATGGCAAGATCTTTAAAGAAAAGAGCGCCATCACAGACAAAAAGGATGCAAGTTCGATAAAAATCAGGGTAAGAACCTTAACAAATAGTGACAGAACAAAAATACTCCAGGTTTGAAGCCTCATAGTCTCAATGCTGTACACAAGCGACACTTCTCAAGTTACAGTTTTTGTACAAGTCTGCAACAGAAAGTTCCAGGAATGTACCTTATGTGATTGCGCCGTTCAACCCTCACTATTAAAAAGATTAAGTCTGTCTACAAATACATCCCCTGCCATCTGCTTCTGTTCATTTATTACTTAAGTTTTTGCAAAGTTGTACTGAAACGGCTCTGAGATCTTTACGTTAACTAAGAAACTCGAACAACATGTGTATGCATGAAACTGGTACTTAAGATTTTGCCAAAAATTCATTATGGTGAATATTTGAGTGAGATTCAAGGCTGGTAGAGCATAAGTTTAAGATAATAAGCATTCAGTGTAACTCAGTCAGTTAAATGCCAAATATGATACACGCTTGATGTCTCTTTCGTGACATGACTGACTGAGCAGAAAATTTTCCCACAGCAGGTTGCCATTACTTTCTACGGTTGACTTGGTGACAAAAAAGAAACGGAAGAATAGCCTATAACCTTGAAATATGCGCACACATGCCATTGATGGTTGTTATATTGTATGTTCCTTAAAATTGTTTTAAAATTTTCACATGATTCTTTCATAGTTGCGCTCATGGGAACAGATGGCAAAGTGTTACCGTTGTGTAACAAAACAGCTTTGATGCTTTCTGGCGACTTTTTTTAGATGCATCCAAGCATCTAAAAAAAGTCGCCAGTTGTTATTATCATATGGTATTTCCAGTTGTTCAAAAATTTAAGGGATGTCATTACAGAAGCATAAGTCATCTTTTATGCAGTTTTTGTGCATATTTTCTGTAGAATGTTATCTTCACTCCTTCTTTAAGAAGATTACGTTCTTTAAGCCTTGATACCAGAGGCTCACGTTTGTCTTTTGTTAAATAGAGATCTCTACATAAGTCATTTAAAGCCTCTTAAGTAATTAATATTGGTTTACTTTTGCTTTCTGAATCAAAAATTTCTGTTGTTTCATCACGGGAATGTTCCTCTTCACTATTGGAACTCCACATTTCTTGATCTGGGGTTTTTGGTACAGGTAAATCTTTTGAGTACTGAACTGGGCGAATTGCTGATTGCAAATTTGGGCAAGCAATTTGTTTCTTTTTCTTTGCTGTAGTACAGCCCGTATAGTCTTGCTGACAGAAATAGCAATCATTAGAATGGTCTTTCTGCTCACGCCAAATCATTGGCACACCAAACTTCATGTGAACAGTTCTTCTTCCATACGATGTATTCAGTGTCTTCACACACATAAGGCAACAGACATGAGGAGCCCATGGCTTGTCTTGGTCTTCTATTTCACAATGAAAATAAATTTTGTACAATTTCTTGGTATGGCTTGCAATGCTGCGCTTTTCCTTAGCAAATGATAATTCGCTACATATATAGCAGAATCTATTTGGAACATTTTACACTGTCTAGACGTCATTGTCAAAACCTATAAAAAAGAAAAAGAAATATTAAATCTAGATTTACTAGTTATGACTTATTTAGTGATAAACATGGTTTAATATAAACACACAATAACATATATACAATATGTAAGCGCAATGAGGTGAGAAATTCAGTTTTGATAATTTTTGCTAACTCAACAAAAAGAAGTCAAGAAATGGATTTTCTATGACATTGCGAATATAAAAATGAGCACAGGTGTACTGTACTTTTTCAAATGTTGCACAGTGTAATTGTAAATGAAAATAGAATGGTTCTTTTGTTACTATATGCATCAAATGAGTTTATACATATTTAATAATTACCTATATTGCAGTTTTATCATGAAAGAATGAAGACAATTGTGGTGATTCGTACGAGGTGATCTTTGTTTGTATGCCTTGTAAAATTTTGCAAAGTAATAATAACAAAAGAACCATTCTATTTTCATTTGGTAATAAATACTAAAAATAGTATGAAATACATCCTTTCTTTAAAAAAAACTGGGGTGTCCAAATAATTATGACCAGTTGTGTGTATATATATATATATATATATATATATATATATTAATCCATTTAACCTCAAGAAACTTGATAATGCCACTAAGACGCAAAGAGTTACTGGCATTAAAAGAGAATGAGAAGATTTTAGAGGAACTTGATACAAAATCCCAAACAGGAATTAAGAGATAAAATTTTGATCCTGTTTAACAAATCTGGGAAGGGTTTGAACCGGGAGATAGGTGAACTTATCTATTTCTATTCGGAAAAAAATAGTAAATAAGATTTCAGAGTTTAAGCAAAGACATTGGAAATATAGAGTTACACTTGACTTTAGAAGAAACTGGAAACACTATCCGAAACAGAAAAAGTAGGAATAAATCACTACTCTTGTTTAAATGGATAGGCAGGGCTGTGAACAGGGCGAACTTTATCTTTACAAGTGTCATTATAGACTAAAACTGGAGTATTTTACAGCGATTTTCAGCCTGTATAAATCACGAGGGCAACTCTTTGTAAGAGTTTACAGAGTATGAGGCACAGTTTATTCAGATATGTGGAAAAGATAAGGGCTAATCTTCGCTTGGAAAAGTTTAAGATAGTAATGATCTGGGAAAAATCCTCTTTGGAATCGTGGGAAGAAGCTGCTTGAGTGGAAAAAAATTCACTAATGAAATGTGAAGAGAATGTGGGAGATTCGCTTATATATAGTGGGTTTTACCCGTAAAGATTAGAATTGGTGGAAGTAAGAAATGTAATTAGTCTAAGCCCATCCCATTTAAATTGCGATTGCTCTGTATAAGGATTGCTATTTTTCTATGTGAGTCATGTTTTCTTTGGGGCTACCTAAACCCCACATTCCAGCAAATTGAAAACTTCAAAATCCCTTTATATAAAAAATATCTTTTCCCCTAATCTACTGCCTTTTTCACCATAGACGGAAAGGTGCAAGACTGTAGCGACTCTGTCAATATTTCCATAGCAAATGTTCCGAGGTGGTCCTTCCTTTAGTTCAACCAGCTCAAATATTTAGGGCTAAGACATACTACTTCTACCGAGTCGGATAAACCTCATTCTTGCCATATGACTAATAGAAGGTGAATAGCAACTCAGACAATTTTTACCAATTACATTTTTTATGTACATTTTTGCAACTGATTCCCACGTGGATGTTTACTTAAACACTATATCGTAATTTCCTCAAATCAAATGTCAACCGTCTCTTGTCATTATAATCTCTAATTATCTATTCTCATTATCTTCATCTCTTACTGCCTCCACTTACACTTACATCATTCAGTGACCGTCTACCTTAAGGGTCTCTTGCGGCTTGTAATAGGAGAACAGTAATAAAAAGGTTTAACATGCAGAAAATCAAATTAAATATATATTTTAAAATATATATTTCTAGTTCAAGCTCATTTTTAACGATATGTAGATGCGCGTGTGTCTCTGTGTGTACGTATTTGTGTGAGAAGAGAGAAAAAGAGAAAGAAAAGGTGGCTATTAATTGAAAAAAGTATATTTGGTGCGTACAAAGCTACTATCTCACCTACTAACACAGACGAAGTCAAAGACAAAAAGAAACACAACTGACGTGGTAAAATATTTGCAAAATAACCGAACGCTCAAACAACAGTATCTGCAAACCGGCCTTAAATAACTGAATGAAAACAAAATTCCTCGGACAGAGAACGACTGACCCAATCCTTCTATAGATGCCGATCTCGGCCATACAAACACGACGTTTCCCCGTAGCGCTGATAAGCACACAAGAACCCCGACTGGCTGAACAATACACGGCTGAAGATTGTCAGTGTCCAGACTCTATCCAGTTATTTCTACAATTGCTCCCTCGTGTTCTGGGTAATTAAAGAAACAGTCGTATCAATAGAAAAGAAGGGCGGACATGAGGCCGATTCCGGCGGCTATTCAACGATCAGATCCCCGACTGACACTCAATGTGAGGAGTTTGTATTTACATAAGCAAAAGGGTTATCCATTCATTTCCGAAAGATGACGATTGAGAATGTCAGACTTAGTCGGATCTTTTAGCGTATACAAACAAACACACACATGCACAAACACACACAAACACAGACACACACACACACAGATATATATATATATGTACATGTGTATGTGTATGTGAATATATATATATATATATATATATATCGACAAAAATTCAAACCTCCAACGTATATACCACTTCTCATTAAGTAAGGATTAGACAAGCGTACATACAGGCACACACACGCGTGTGTGTGTGTGTGTGTGTGTGTGTGTGTGTGTGTGTGTGTGTGTGTGTGTGTGTGTGTGTGTGTGTGTGTGTAAAGCTAAACTTAAGTAATTGCATCTTTAAAATAAAATATTCGGTGATCTAATCCGGTAGACGTTAATTTTACTGTTTGTAAACAAAGAGTGTTTTCTTTTCAATTTTTTTTTTTTTGCAAGAAAATAAGGATCATAGCAATAAGAGATATTAACGGAATAAAAGAAAAAAACATTAATTGGTTAAATAACTTAATATACAGTAGCAGTCATTAATACCGTAATTTATTAAGTATGATGTATCAATATATATAAAAGGTAACTGAGCAATGCTTTTCTGCGAAAATAATGCATTTTTTTTTCAAAATAAGCCAGTATCCAGGATTATATAAACTTTAACACACACTGTGATTTTCAGCATCAATCAAGTGACTACAAACCTATTAAAACCGGTTAACAAGCTCTTACCCTTACTGTCGTCTCTACAATCCGACAAATACGGTGGATAATAGAACAGACATTTTTTAAAATGACAGATTTCTCTTTGCTTTGACGCATCACCTTTAAGGAAATTCAGTAACAAATCGGAAAGAAAAGTCAGATGAGACATTTCGTCAGGTTTTTTTTCTGTTTGTTTAAATCATCGATTTCTTAATTGAAAACATTAACAATTTAATTCCCTACATTTGATTCGTTACGCAAAATAGAAATTCAAACACACATTATCACTGTCATCTAATTATTTTCTTTTTGTGTCTTTAACACATCGCGCAAATATCAACCACGTTTTTATCTTTCATAAATGCTATAATAAATATAAAAATAAGTAACAGATTTATTAATCTAAGGATTTGAACAAACTCAAGATTTTGGAATCACATAATCGTCCATAATTTTCTACAAGTTTATGTTGAACAAATTGTAAACTACATCACAGTGTTCTTAAACACAAGTTCTCTGCACGGACTGCCGCATGCAATGGCAGCCATTCTAGACTACATTTGTCACACAGATATGAAAATAGAAATCCCAATAAAATTCTACCACTTTAGGGATTACAAATATAAATTAGTCTCATGCAAATCTGTGGATATTAACAAAAGTAATAAGCAATTTTTAGTGGGACATTTCTTCCTCCTAAACTCTCTCTCTCTCTCTCTCTCTATATATATATATATATATATATATATATATTGTCATCCGCAGACAGATCTGTTTCGCCGTATCACAGCTCATCAGTACGGTTAGACTCCGATTGCTTTTTTACCCAGGATGGAAACCCGACCGAAATGGCGTCAGTCGGCAACTCTACCACTGGGCTATGGCATTTGGTGGAAGTAGGCAGACTTTTTAGCGCATATATATATATATATATATATATATATATATATATATATATATATATATATATATATATATATAGTTTAGGAGAAAGAAATGTCCCACTAAAAATTGCTTATTATCGGAGTCTAACTGTACTGATGAGCTGTGATACGGCGAAACAGATCTCTCTGCGGATGACAATATATATATATATATATATATATATATATATATATATATATATATGTGTGTGTGTGTGTGTGTGTGTGTGCGCGCGCGCATATGATTGTGTGTGTAGGCCGGTGTAGCTAGCTTACTAGATAGATAGATATCTAAGTCTAAGATGATGAGAAAATTCTATTAAAATGTGAAGCTGACAGTCACTGTGCGGTGTTGTTTCCTGTATTTTCACTGTCTATATCTATAAACACTCTATCACCAATATTGAATACTCGTATAATATAAACATAATAAACGTTAAACAATCTATCTATCTATCTATCTATCTATCTATCTATCTATCTATCTATAGATAGATAGATAGATAGATAGATATGTATATATATACATATATATATTTTTAATCGTGTCACCCCAAGCAAGGCATTCCACTGCCCCTATAGCTCAGGGGGTTTCATAGAGGGATTGGGTATAGGAAATGTCAGAAGGAGGGTGATAGGCGACTTAGGATGTACATAGGGAGAGAGTTGGAGAGAGTGGGTGTGAGTTAGTGTGTTAGGAGGTGTCTATTGACCTTACATTTAAACTCCTGGAGGTTGTAGCCGTCGGGGAAGCAAGCATGCGGTAGGGAATTCAACAGGCGGTAAGTGCGATGAAAGAAGCTGTTGGAGTAGAAATTGCGGTTACATTTTATCGGTTTCACTGTAAATGGTGGGGCCTAGTTGCCAATCTAGTATCTCGTGCAAATTCTCATCTGGGGGGCACCAGTGATGTAAGTTCGTCAGAGCAGAAGCCATGAAAGTATTTATAGAAGAGACACAGGGAATCCAAGTCACGCCGGTGAGAGAGATACTGCAGGCGGTCAGCCAAGTCGGTATCAATCACATTACAAATTCTTCGTTGTATTTTGTCAAGAACCCCGAGGAGAATAGAAGGGGCACCCGACCAGATGTGGCAGCAGTACTCAGTACACGGGCGGATGGTGGATTTATATAATTGCAGGATATATTCAGGCGGAAAGAATTTCCGGGCCCTGCACAGAGAGCCGACTTTCATAGTTGCAGATTTAGCAATGGATTCGACGTAGTCATTCCACTTGAGGTCCGCTGAGAGTGTCAGGCCAAGCAGGCGTACTGATATACTCTCTGGGAGGCAAGCCTGTTCCATGCTAATTGGAGGGAGGTGCGGTTGTCTGTGGTGGTTAATTGACAGCAGCTTCGTTTTGGAAGAATTGAATTTAACGAGCCATTTCTTACCCCAATCCACCACGGATTGGAGGTCATTCTCATGCTCGGCAGCGAGGGTCGCCTTGTCACCTACACCAGATTTTTGATCGAGGCGAGAGTAAACTGTGGTATCATCAGCGTACATGCCTACTTGAGATCATATGGCATCGGGGAGATCATTGATATAGTTTAGAAAGAGCGTAGGACCTAGGATAGAGCCTTGAGGTACACCCGCGTTTGTAGGATAGTTCTGGGAGGTATGTCCGTTTAATACCACCTTCAGTGTGGGGTTAGATAGCAATAACCGGATTAAGTCCAATTATGCCATAGCTTCGCAGTTTCCGTAGAAGGCCGGCATGCCATACTCTGTCGAATGCTTTAGAGATATCTAAGGCGATGGTTCGGGCATCACCATTCTTGTCGAGATCCTGGTATATATATCTTTTATGACAGAAACTATGGCGTGGTCAGAATTTCCGAGAGGGCAGAACTGTCTGGTGGAGCAAGAATTTGGGGTGGAAGTGAAGCAGAGGTCTTGTAGCGAGTCCCTTCCGTTAGGGCTATTGGAAAAACGCGTTGGGAAGTCCACCACTTGCGTAAGGGATTGGGAGATCAAAAAATTAAAGGTGTAGACACCAGCAGGGTCGGTTACAGAGTTTTCCAGCCACTTAGTGTGGTGGGCGTTAAAGTCGCCAAACACGAAAATATGGGCAGATGGGTGCGAAGAAATGGCCTTGTCGATATTGTCAGAGATGCTGTCAAGCACCGAACAGTCAGAGGAGGGGGGAGCGGTAGAGGAAGAAAGGGTAGCTAACAGAATTAAGATAATTAATTTAACATTTTCGCGACACAGATTTTCCTATGTTTGGGAATAGTGTTTTTAGTATAATTTGATTTTCAAGCAATCATTTGATTTTCAAGCGATCATTCAACCTTCAAGCGATCATTTTTGGGGTGACTATCGGATTTTTTTTCCAAAAGTCTCTAATTTTTTCCGCTATTCACTCCAAAAATGGTCGCTGGAAGATGGGGTCATAGTGAAAATATGATTCCAAAACATGGTAAATTCTGTGTCAGAAAAATGTTAAATTATATATATATATATATATATATATATATATATATATATATACACTCTGACTATTGGGTGTGTATAATGATAATGTATACACTAAAAAAGTCTTCTTCTACCTATCTTAGATAGATAGATAGATAGATACAACACCGCACAGTGACTGTCAGCTTCATAACCCAGAGGTAGAATAGCCGACTGACGCCAATGCTGTCAGGTTTCAATCCTGGGTTAAAAGCATTCGGAGTCTAACCGTACTGATGAGCTGCTAAACAGATCTACGGATAACTATATATATATATATATATATATATATATATATATATATATATACACGCAAACCATCTATAAATTTTCGATATGATTATGAGATTGACGCGCTGCCTACTGCGCCACCGAGACAACAAACACACGCCATTCATTTTATAAATAGTTAATCACAAATTTCCAGTCTTATAAAACTTATCAATCGGTGAAGGATTTCAAAAGAAAGACAAAAAAAAAACAAAAAACACACCGGCAAAAGCAAAAAAAAAGCATTACTGACTTCGTCTTGCAACAATGAGAAGTTTGATAGTTTGTGGCGGCATCGGACATTTTATTATACTTTCGTTTCAGTGAATGGTGCAGGTTTTTTCACGTCAAACATATATAAAAATCAACCAAAGAAACTTATCTGCATATTCTCCAGGGAAAGAGCGTAGAAATTGGAAAAAATTCTTTCCATTTCTCCTATAATTCTAATCATTAACGTCAAAATGAACTTGGTTCTTCGTTATTTTTATAAGAATATCCAGTCGTTTCGCTTTTATCATTCCTGTTTATCCATTTATACCAGAGGCTGTATTCTTTCATCATTCTTCACTTATTGTTGTATGCATTCGCAACACACACACACACACACACACATGGATGACTATATATATATATATATATATATATATATATATATGAATGCTACATATTGTATATATTTAGAAGTAATATCATATATTTGAAGATAATAGTTAAAAATAGTCAGCTGTATAAATGTTATTTTAACATCAGAAGTTTATAAACATAAATTGTTTCTTGCTTTTTTGGGGGAGTCGCTTTTAGTAAAAGAATTTCGTATTTTCAACAAAATCATTTCTCATAATTCTGATTTAATCTGTTTATTTTTTTAACCGGACAATGGGGCTCTGTGATTTGATTAAAATCAATCACTTTAAATGCTTTGATTGTTGTGTTGAAAACTGTATTAAATATCGCATCCTAAAGATTCTATGTTTTACAGATAGTTTTACTAAGAGAAGATTATTATTATTATTACTATTATTATTATTATTATTATTAGTGTACCCTTGGCATAAAAAAATAACGGTAAAATATATGAGAAGATTATTGACAGTCTCCTAACAGGTTATCCCCCTTGAGCGTGACAGGAAGGTCATATATATATATATATAGTTTTTTTTATTTTAATAGAGAAGATTATTATGAAGTATTGTACTCTTTATATTGAAACGTCTGAACATTATTAAATATTTTTATTTCATAACACGCGAATAATGGGTGCTGTAAACTTTGATTTGCGGTAAATGATAATGCCTTGGAATTGTTAATTGGAGAGCAGATTTCCAACTTCAGTTAGGTTCGTTTTTTTCACTTACACACAAATACCCTTTGGAAAAAATATGAACCCACCTTTTCTCTGTACAATTATGGGTTAATTAGTAAGACTTGTATCACTAATTCATCATTATCCCCTCTTACCAAAAATTCTTATCAAAAATAATTTTCTGGTTTGAAATAACATAAAAACTGTTGATAAACCGTAGAAAACGAATGAATCTGTCGCTATATCGTAACTGTGTCTTCACATTAAATTTTGCCTGTGATTTTCAAGTTGCATTCACTCCAAACATAAAAAATAACATGTTGGGGAAAAATCTATTTACTGATTGAATTTTTGTATTTTCTTTCAAATAAAAATCAAATCTTTTAAACGAGTGATGTATATTTAGTAAAAAAAAAAACAGACATTCATTGCGTTTTTGTAAAATCACTGATACCAAAAAGGTGACAACACGCCTAGAAGTTAGTTTTTTTTCAGTAAAACGTTAATGCTGTAAATGTATAAAAGACCTGTACCTGTATTTCATAGACTATGCAAAAGCATTCGACAATAGGCAACAAAACTTAATAAAAATTCTCAGTAACCTAGATATTATTTTGAAAAATGTTAGAGTCATCAAGAACCTCTACTAGAAACACACCGCCTGCATACAGAGAGGAAACGAGTTCAGCAGATATACAATGATAGAAAGGTGGGTAAGACAAGGATGTGTCTTTTCACCGGATATATTCAGCTTATACAGCTAAACAATTCTGAGAGCCCTAGAAGACATGCTAGTATTCATCACTGGTTGCCATAGTCGGAACAATACAAGATACGCTGATATATAGTAATGATATATAGTAATGATATATAGTAATGATATATAGTAATGATAGCAAACACAGAAAGGGAACTACAAGAGCTACCACATAAGATATCTGAAGAAAGCAGAAAGAAAGGACTACACATAAACTACAAGAAAACCGAATGCATGGTAATCAATAAAAAGAGAAGCGCAAAATGCCAACTACAGGAGGAGAATTCTAAATTTAATCAGGTACAAAAATTCAAATACTGGGAAGTGTTCCAACAGAAGGCAAAAAGTGCAAATTGGCATGGCCAAGGATGCATTCCAGAAGCTGAACAGAGCTTTGTGAGACCAGAAAATCCCTAGAAACAAAGAAGAGATGTACTGGGTTAGTATATGATGTCTCTTCTTTAATATGGCAGTGAATGCTGCACAATCTTCTTAAGAATGAAGGAAAGTCTGAAAGCAATCGAAATGTGGTTCCACAAAAGGAGGCAGTAGATACCATGGACTAAAAATATGAGCAACAATGTGGTTTTGGAGAGGATGGAAACAAAAAGTAAACTAATACTTAATATGATGAAAAGACAGCAAACTTTTCTGAGATATGTGATATCGAAGGAGGGCTTGGTGAATTTGATACTCACAGGTCAAATTGATAACGATGTTGTAGGGTGTAAAATAATTAATCTCCCGCATTGTTGAGTAGACACTTTGAACTCTATAAAATCAGGTACGTTAGAATAGGGTAGCTTCAGTTCAGTTATGAAAGAAATACTAATTTTTTGGTCCGATCTGCCGCATACTATATTTAGATTAAAGTAATGGAAATCGAAAAATGATACAGAAAAATATATTACAAAGATAGTGTGCGTGTCTGTTTCAATGAATGTCTGTCAAAGTGAATATTACATGAGACTGTGTGTGTAAATATGCTTCATTTTTCAAAGTGTTTGTTTGAATATCTTTTTCAAAATTTGCCTGTAGTCGTCTTTTGTCTTACGTATTGGAAATGGAATAAAGTCCTTCATTAAGTTTTGTTTAATTTGTTTTGTGAAAAAATAAAATTCTCGGAAATTTAATAGCTGATTAGTATTTCCATTAGCCAGATTGAAAATTATCGTTTAATACGGAATATGGCCAAGAAGATAGAAATGTACTTAACAAAGATTAAAACGAGTTTTGCTACAGCTTAAGCTGCTTACAAAACAAGAAACGCTCGGGGCTTCAGAACGGACGCTGGTTAAAATAAAAGTGAAGTATATATTTTTAGATTAATATTCTTGTAATTTTGATACGGATGTTGTCTTAAATGTTCGTGTTTTTACTTTTAACATTAATGCAATATTATTATTATTATTATTATTATTATTATTATTATTATTATTATTACCACCGTCATATTTCGATTTCTGTTATGATCACATTATCAACAAAATCTGCAGAAAGGGTTAAGGCAGAAGTTCGTAGTGCTGTTATGTCTATAATTCATGATTTTGTAACAGGCATATAATCACTGCATGGACAAAGTTCTTAGTGTGTGGGCTATACTCATTAAGACACTTATTATTATTATGTTGTCATTTTTTTCGATTTCTGCTATGGACGCACTATCAACCAAGTCTGCGAGAAGACCTAATCCCTAGCGTTACATAGACAACGTTTTCCTTAGTGTGTGGGCTGTACTTAACAAGACAATTTTTTGTATATCTCTTAAGCTGGGGTTTCCAAGTATTCTTACAGGCTGTTGTTTTGTTCCATTTTTTATAATTCCATGTGCACCTGCTATCACTGGCATGATTCTTGTTTTCAATTTCCACATTTTTTCAATTTCAAATTCCAGGTCTTTATATTTTGACACTTTTTCGAATTCCTTGGTTGCTATGTTACAAACCGCTGGACAAGCCATATCAATTAAGAGGTAATTTTTTCTTTTTGGATTTTAACAATAATGTCCGGCCTATTTGTTTCAATTTCATACAGAGGTTTGTCTTGCCAGCGTTGTTTCATCTTTTCAAGAGCTTGGCTTTCTTTATCATATATTTTGCCGCAATAGTTGGTTCATGGCCACTGTTTTGCTTTTCTACAGAGTCTACTAAATGTAAATCTTGTTTGTATTACTGCTTCTTTCATTATTGAATATTTTTCTTTCTGTTTTCATATTGTTTGACTAATTGTATCATCTAGTCCTTTGCTGTTTCTATCTATGTTAGTAAGCCAATAGTTGTTGCTTATATGACAATTCTAGCTGAATAAAACCTCTTCCACTTTCTTTACAGAGTATATATAGACAGTCTAAATATCTTATGTTTGGAATGAAGCTTTCGTGTTTTAGAATCCATTCGTCCGATGTCGTTTAGAGTCCAGTTGAAGATGTTAAAACTAGATTGGACCACTGGGATGGTGATGTTATTAATGACCATAATTCTGTTCTGAGAATTCAATTCAGTTTTTTTTATATCAGTCGTAGTCTTCTTTAGTACTCTTTACGCACTATTTCTTTCCTTTTTTATGGTGAATTCTTTCACTCTCATATACACCTAGGTATTTATAAGCGATCCTCGTAAAACTGTAGCTTTAGCAAATTTATTCAAATTGAATTTCATTCCAATGTCTTCACTGAAGAATTTTTTCAGTTTGAAGAAGACCTTCCAACTCATTATCATTCGTAGCATACAACTTTAAGTCATCCATGTAAAATAAAGGGCTTATTGTAAAATAGATGGATTATTATTATTATGTCATTTTTCATCATATTTCGATTTCTGCTTTGGTCTCACTACCAACTAAGTCTGCGGGGAGACCTAAGGCAGGTCGTGGCGTGTTGTTATGGCCCCATTTCATGTTTTTTCTATCTTGCCTATCATCCCTAGCGTTACATAGATAAAGTTTTCCTTAGTGTGTGGGCTGTACTTAATAAGACAATTGTTTGTATATCTCTTAAGCTGGGGTTTCCAGGGATTCTTTCAATGTGTTGTTTTGTTCCATTTTTTATCATTCCAAGTGCACCTACTATCACTGGCACAACTCTTGTTTTCAATTTCCACATTTTTTCTATTTCAATTTCCAGGTCTTTATATTTTGACAGTTTTTCAAATTGCTTGATTGCTATGTTACAATCCGCTGGACAAGCCATATCAATTAATAGACAAATTTTCTCTTTCTGGGTTTTAACAATAATTTCTGGCCTGTTTGCTTCAATTTTTCTGTCTGTGTAGATGGTGTAATCCCATAGAATGGTGACATCTTCTATTTCTTCATTTGGGGCAAGCACAGAACAGCCTGAGATTAGGTGGACTATTGTTTTTTGGAGTTTATCAGAAAACCTGCATTTTGGATCTATATTATTATGCATAATATTTGCCTGAAAGTTTCTAGTGAAAAGACTTTGGTCTTGTGCTGCAAGAATAAAGCCTTCAGTTTCAGACTTTAATCCAGATGCATGTAAGCATCGATGAGTATTAACCTTATCAACATTGGATTTATTGGCACGTTCTGGATATTGGCCATGCAGAGGTTTGTCTTGCCAGCGTTGTTTCATCTGTTCAAGAGCTTTATCTTTGGCTTTCATTTTCATATTTTTTGCCGCAATAGTTGGTTCTTGGAATCTGTTTTGCTTTTCTAAAGAATCTACTAATTGTAAATCTTGTTTGTATTTACTGCCTTCTTTTATTATTGAATATTTTTTCTTTCTTTCTTCATGTTGCCTTACTAATTGTATCATCCAATCCTTTGTTGTTTCTATGTATGTTAGTAAGCCAATAGTTGTTGTCTTGTATGACAATTCCAGCTTAAATAGACCTCTTCCACCTTCTTTACGGGGTATGTATAGACGGTCTACATCAGCCTTTGGATAATGCATCTTATGCTTAGAAAATAGCTTTCTTGTTTTAGAATCCATTCGCCTGATGTCATTTAGAGTCCAGTTTAAGATGTTGAAACTATATTGGACAACTGGGATTGCAAGGCTATTAATGGCCATAATTCTGTTCTGAGAATTCAATTCAGTTTTTCATATCATTCGTAGCCTTCTATAGTACTCTTATAATACACCTAGGTATTTATAAGCGATCCTCGTAAAACTGTAGCTTAAGCAAATTTATTCAAATTGAATTTCATTCCAATGTCTTCACTGAAGAATTTTTTTCAGTTTGAAGAAAACCTTACAACTCATTATCATTCGTAGCATACAACTTTAAGTCATCCATGTAAAATAAAGGGCTTATTGTAAAATAGATGGATTATTATTATTATGTCATTTTTCATCATATTTCGATTTCTGCTTTGGTCTCACTACCAACTAAGTCTGCGGGAAGACCTAAGGCAGGTCGTGGCGTGTTGTTATGTCCCCATTTCATGTTTTTTCTATATTGGACACCTGGGATTGCAAGTCTATTAATGGCCATAATTCTGTTCTGAGAATTCAATTCAGTTTTTAATATCATTCGTAGCCTTCTATAGTACTCTTTACGCACTATTTCTTTCATTTTTATATGGTGAATGTTTTCACTTTTATTTACACCTAGGTATTTATAAGCTTCTTCTGGTTTCAATTCTTTTATTGTTACAGCAGGGTCTAAGCTAATTGAGGATGTTTCTTGTATTGATCCACGTAAAATTGTAGCTTTCGCACATTTATTCAAATTTAATTTCATTCCAGTGTCTTCGCTGAAGCATTTTACAGTTTGCATAAGACCTTCCAGTTCATTATCATTCTTAGCATATAACTTTAAGTCATTCATGTAAAATAGATGGCTTATTTTCTTTTGGCCTATTTTATAACCACATTCTGTCTTATTAAGTTGATTGGTTAGTGCTATTAATGATATGCAGAAAAGTAAGGGAGACAAAGAAACATCTTGAAATATAGCTCTTTTGATGTTTATTTCATCAGACTTATAGGTTCCATTTATATGATTGAGGTAAAGTGTTGTTTTCCATATAGACATGCACTGTTTGATGAAATTGATGATGGCGGGTGATATCTTGTATATATTTATAGTCATTAAAATCCAGAAATCTGGCACACTATCGAATGCCTTACGATAATCTATCCAGGCAGTACTAAGATTGCTTTGCTTTGTAGCAGTTTTCCAGGATCATTTTGTTAATAAGCAATTGGTCTTTACATCCATAACAACCACTTTTGCACCCTTTTTGTTCAAGCGGTAACATGTAATTTCTTTCTAAGAATAAATATGTCTGTTTTGTTAAAATAGATGTTAATAGTTTATATGTTGTCAGAAGGCATGTAATTGGTCTGTAGTTTGTCGGGTTCTTTTTGTCAGCATTCTTGAGTAGAAGAAATGTAATTCCTTTGGTCATCCACGCAGGAATTTTAGTGGGATTTTCAACCATTTCTTGAAGTTCTTTGGCTAATTTTTTTATGTGCTGTATTTAAGTAATATAGCCAAAAGTTAGGAATTTTATCTATACCTGGGAATTTCTAATTGTGCACTTTTTTTAGTGCAAATTTAACATCCTCTTCTGTAATTCCAGCCCATGTCTGTTCTGGTTTATTTTTGATTCGTTCTATCTCTTGTGCAATCCAATCTACTTCTTTGTTATGTTCTTTGGTGCAAGCCCATATCTTTTCCCAGAACTGTGTAACTTCTTCCATTCTGGGGGCGGGGCGGGGGGACTGTCACTTCAATTCTTTTTTTACCTGTTTCCCTGTAAAATTTCTTTGCATCGGTTTGAAAAATCTTATTTTGTCTGTAGCGTCTTATTCTTTGAGCCTTCAGTTGTATTGTTTGCTTTATTTTTTCCTTAGTTGATAGGACTTCATTTTCATTTCTAATGTTGTATTTTCTTTCGACTCTTCTGCTTTTCCTAGTTCTTACATTTATTCCTCTACTCAGTTCATCCAGTACTGATAGTTCACTTCTAAGTTGTTCGATTTCTTTTTCTATTTTTCTTTTCCAAGGTGGATCTTCATGTCTGCGAGACTGCCTTGTTTTTAATTTGATGTTCAATTTTTTGTTGCTGCTATTGCTGATGCATATATTGCTTCATCATCATCATTATTATTATTATTATTATTATTATTATTATTATTATTATTATAATATTTCGATTTTCGCTATGGTCACACTACTTACCAAGTCTGCAGAAAGACCTAAGGCAGGTAGTGGTGTGTTGCCATGGCTACATTTCATGATTTGCAACCTCTAACCTCCGTAACATTACTAGCGTTACATGTACAAAATTGTCCTTGGTGTGCAGGCTGTACTTATCAAGACATATTTATTTTTTACTTTTATTTTTATTATTATTATCATTACAGTCATCCTCATATTTTGATGTCTACTATATACACAGTACCTGCCACATCAGCATGAACACCTACTATTCTATTATTCTGTGATCTGATGTATCTATTCTCAATTTATTTATTCAATTTATATAAATAATACAAGCTTCACTTCCTTTGTAATTTTTTAAAAATTGATTTACTTTTTAATGGTCTAAACGAGAAATTGAAATTAAATCTACACTGTCGAAAGAAATCTCGATTTATGACCGTCTAAGTATGTGTTGAGTTTTCCTCTCAATAATTTATAATGATCTGGATAATAGCCATTGCTTTCCCTATTTTTATCTAATTGATTAGTAATTTATATTAAATGGATAAATTATTTTTATTATTATCCCCGTCTTTACGGGTCTGACATTTTTTCATATATATATATATATATATATATATATATATATATATATATATATGCATTAAATATTGATGTGAGCATAGCATATATCTACACTAAAGAGATTAACAAGCCTGAGACAAAAATTGAATTTGTTGAAAACATAGATGTTAATAGAATGAGATAGATAGATAGATAGATTAGATAGATAGATAGATAGATTAGATAGATAGATAGATAGATAGATAGATAGATAGATAGATAGATAGATTAGATAGATAGATAGATAGATAGATAGATAGATAGATAGATAGATAGATTCAACCAATAAAAATTAAATGAGTTTATCTCAATCATATTTTATAGTTATTGGATCATCTCATTTTGACAGAGTTTTATATATATGGTATGATTATGATGTTCTGTATTAAGAAAGTAGAATCCTTTTATTCTTTAGCTTTTTATAATTATTTTTCAAACATCAGCGAATATTCTTTTGTTCTGTATTTTGATCTAACTTCCATTAATAAATGTACCGGTGATAGCATTGAACACTCTGAGAAGATCTGAACTGATTATGATAGATAGATAGATAGATAGATAGATAGATAGATAGATAGATAGATAAAAATGTCAAGATTGCATATTAGCGCCTAATATATAAATCTATCATTTCGTGTACTTGTTGAAAAGAAAATGTATATAAATAACTGCACGCCCAAGGGCCTGTCATCGAAATTTTTTCTCTCACTTTTTTTTAGCGATGTAAACCGGTCAGGAAAGGAATTCGCACGTAAAAACCTCCGTCGTTATAATATACATTTTGACTGATAAAGTAGTGAATTCTCGCAAGTCTATCATCAGCGCCGTCTGGTAGCCAGAAAAAGCATTGGGATGACTTGTCTGAGAAAAAGTTACCTACTCGTGATAAGAAATCATCACCGGCTGATAAGAAAATGTTTGATGGAGGGAAAAGAAAAAGCGAAGTAAACAAGCGTCCAACTCCACTTCAAATAAATGAATAACAGTCTCGGTAATGAACGAGAACTTCGTCGTCTTTGAGTCGACCACACGTGCAGAGAGCATTTGTTATATATCATTCAGCGTGAACTGGGCCACGTAACTTTATAAAAAGTAGTGCATCTCTGCTACACGAATGGATTAGCGCTTCTCACTTCTTTTTCTTTAAAAATATAAATATTAACTTCTAAGAGAGAAATGTGTAAGAAATGGAATAATGAAATTCATTTTGTTTTCTATTTTAATGCTTCAATATGTTCGATTTTTCTTCTCCCCTTCTTCTTTATAAGACATGTTCCTTCGGGATGGTGACGATCATGGCTCTTCATAATTGCCTTTCCTATCGTAACGTTTAATAAATTTTGTTTTTTTGTTATTTCTTGTGAACCGTATTTTGCCATGTTTTTACTCAAGCTCGTTAGGTAGGTTTGTACTTTTTCTTTATCTCGTAATCTATCATGTGTGTAATAAATTTTCCAAGCCATTTTTTCTCATTATTTGTTGTATAAATTTGATATTCCTGTTTTTTTTATAGTAAATATAAGCGTTTTTTTCATTATCTCTAAAACTTCCTCTTAGCTCACATGTTCGATCCATGCTATTCTTAGCATCATTCTGTCGAGCCGCGGTTTAGTTGCTACAAGTCCCTTTTACATTTGTGAGAAGATTTCCTGGACTCTCTACCATTTAGAAAGGAAGATATTACGTAACAGGTATTCTTTTCTTTGCTTCTAACGAAATTTTCATGTGTCATAATTAATATGCATTATTTATCAAACAAAACTGCATAATGCTTAAACTATTGACTTAAGCTAAACTTTTCATTAGCCTGTATAAACGTTCTCAATATAAATACAGGTTTTTTAGATAATCAGGTGGATTTTAGTCTTTAAAATTTCAAATGAAACTTATTTGTCAGTAAACTGAAGTATTGTGGTGCGGGGTATAGAATATTTAAATAACACATTGCGTAAATCTATTTTCAGTTTATCTTCAAAGTACATGTGAATATAGTTCTCCACAATTTTCCTTTATTTCGATGTCTTTAATTGTGCATAACCACAATTATTCTTGCGAAAAGTATTAGAGATTTTTCCCTGTTGCTTTAACCAGAGTTATGAATCAATTTTCTCTTTTAATCCGACTGGTTGCCATCTCATGCCAGAAACGTTGCTAGTAAGCTATATGTTATAGGAGTAGAGCTGAGTTAATATCTTTCCAAAATGCCTTATTGCCAAGTGAACTGTCTTATTCATAATTTGATCTCAACTCACCGATTCCCCTCGGAATGATTTGGTTACTTTTAGTTTCACTGCGATTCCATTTTTAAATTAGGTGGAATCAATATCATATGAACAGATGTAAGCTTAGGTTAGCTTAGTCTCTTCTTTAAATGCATGACTCTGTAACTTCCAAGTTTCTATTGCAGAGAGGATTTATGACATAGAGGTGTTAGAATTTTCATTCACTGTAATTATTTTAGAATTGCACGGCAACTTCTAAAAGCATATATATTATCGTGTTTGCAGATCCTAGAATACGCCTACGTGAAATCCAGAAAAAAATCGCCAAATATTTAGTGGATGATAACAAACTTGGAATTGTATGATTGTTTAGCTGCAGTTTTCAGCATAAAAATTACCCACATTTATTTAATAAGATTAATTATAATTCCGACTGTTTATTTATAGATATGAACATAAACACGAGCAATGTGAACATATGAACTCAAGTATAAACTCGTTAAATGTCCTTTTATAGATTTACATATAAACATCCACTACTTATATTTGGATCGAAGTATAATTCTGATAAATGTTTGCTTATAGAATCAAGTATGGACACAAGCAATGATTTCAGTTAAAAATTTCAACCAAGAAAGAACACAACATATATTTACCAATGAACCCGAGTATAAACTCAACCAGCATAATTTCATTTGAACTAAAGTATAAAAGGACAAATGGTTAAATATGAACACAAAATTAAACCCGTCAATATTTATATGTACTCAGGTATAAAGTTGAACAGAGCTCACGTTTGGACAAAATTATAAGTCTTACACTGTAGACTTAATTATAAACATCACTAGCTATATAGCCCGGCGTTGCTCGGGTGTAAAGAAAGCTTTAAAACTAATCCATTGTCCTGGTGCTCAGACTCTTAGGACATTGGCACGAAAGACTAAAAAGCAATAGTTGTTTCCAGTTAACGCGAAACCGTAGACTGAAAGAAAAATGAATGGATTTAGTCAAATTTTGAGTTCCTGGATTTATTGATATTTATTCATATCAGATGTATTTTTTTCGTCGTAAACTGAATTTTGAAGGCTAAATAAGTCCTCTGAGTAAAGGGTATCATGGCTGAGACTAACAACTACAATTATACCTACTTAGAGCCAAACCTGAAGCAAAAACTTAAATAAAAGGGCCGAAAAAAATACAGACATACAGGCAGATAAACAGACACACACACAAACATCTTGCCTTTTATATATATATTATCGATTTTCTGCACTATTGCATGAACTGCCACCTTGAAACATCTGAATATCGTTTCTTGTGTCTTTGTCTATGAGTGTATCTAATTTGATTAAAATCGGACCACTCCTTCTATAACCCGATTTGTTCGACTATCGATTTTCGATATTTATCGGAGGTACCTCGACACAAATCCTAGCTAAGAACACTCGCAGACACTTATAGTACAACTGTGTAAATTTTCAAGAAAATCGGTTCAGCCGTTTCGGAGTCTATAAGTAACGGACACACACACAGACACACAAACACAGACACACAAACACAGACACAAAAAACACAGACAAGGTTCCATTTATAAATAAGTTTAGATTAGTTTTTATCTATAGACCCAAGTATAAAGCACACTAAGGTCTAAGGACACAAATATAAAAAAACAACTAATTACATACAGGCTTAAATATTAAAATAAACAATGTCCACAATGTTTTCGAAATTTTATCTTTCAACAGTTTTGTATTTCGCGAAATATCCTATTAACTACGTATTTTGCTATCGTCCTGAAATTGTTATGCAAAAGGTAAATGTTTATCGCACCAAGACTGACAAGTAATAATCTCCTCTTTTTGATCACGCAAGAAGGCAAAGATCATTTTGAGAATCAGCAGAGACAGAAATAAAGATAAATACATCTAATTTTTTTTAATTATTGCACAGTGTAAGTCTGCAAAAAATAAAACATTATGAGTCATATTACCAAATTACATTTAGCTTTAACTATACACATAATTAATTAGTGAAACGTCTACATTGAATCTATACCTGCTAGGAATGTTGGATCACTGTCCAGGACTGGAAAGTTATTTTTTCCTGTCAGAATCGATCTTGCTTATTTATAAATCTACTATTTGTCCCTGCAATGAATACTGTTACCATATCTGTTCAGCTAATCCTGCTATTCATCTCGAGGTTTTCGACAAAATTCAAAGAGGGATCTGCAATGTAATCGTTTCTGACTTGGCATCTCGACTTTTTCACCCTGCTGCTCCAACCACACAAATTTCAGCGCGCTACTAGATTAGCATCTAGGTCCCAGCCTTTTGCCGTTGAAATAGTTAAGTGTAACCACCACTTCTACTCCAACAGTTTCTTTTCTCGCACTTCTCGCACTTCACGCTTCCCTTCCGTTTATTTGCTTGCCTGGGAGATACACTCTCCAAAATGGTCAATACAACGCCAATTGCCATATATCTTCTTAAATTGTTTTCATATTTTATTCTTTTCTCAATACATCCTATATCCAGTATTTTCTCTCACTGTAACCACCCCCACCCACTGCGTACTATTAGCAATCCCGCCTTGGTTTAAGAGAAATAATTATAAAAATTGCTTTATCTTTTAATATTGTATAGAATTGCAAATGATTTTACTATAGTGATGTATTAGAAACAATCTTCAATTCCTACCAACTCATCATCATTTTTACACTATGCTTCTACCTTGAGTGAATTTCTAGCTTTGTAGTGGGGAGTATGTGCATGAGAAATCAATTAAAATAGGTAGAATGTTATGCTTCCTGTCAAAGTGTTTAAACAGGATTATTCTTTTTCTATGTGACGTACCTCTTCAGGACGTAAGCGATCGTAGCCTTTTGTATCTCATCACTCTTTTGTCGGTCTTTATAACCCTTCTCTTGTTATTCTACTCAATTCCTGCACCGCCATCCAAATTCCTCAAGTATGCCATGCGTTGGTTTTTCTTGTCGCCCTTTCCCTCAATCTGTCTTGTGAGCATCAGATTCTCTGAGACCCCTTTCATCATTAAACCCCAAATACTTCATCTGTATTTTCCTGATGTTAAGTATCACTTTCCTTCTCGTGTCCATCTTCTGCAAAACCTCGTTGTTTATCACGTGTTCCGTCTATTCTATCTTCAGTAAACTTCTTTAGAACCTCACTTCGATTCCTTCGAGTATTTCCTTCATCTCTGAGTAGATTGTCCAGTATTCGCTGCCATATTAAAGGACAGATATCCCATAATAATCAAATACTCTCTTCTTTGTTTCTAGTAAAATTTTCATCTTTCTTAATACTCTACTCAACATCTGGACTGCATCATCGGTCAAGCTAATACGCCTTTGGATCTTCGTAATGAACTTTCATCTTTCACTCTCTTCTGTGAGAACACTTTCTATGCATTTAAATTTCTGAAAAACAACCTTTATAAAACATAAAAAATAATTTTTCTATGTATAATTTATTCAAAATATTTCTTCTTTATAACTTCACTTAATTTTTGTTAATCAGTAGAGAGCACACTGCCTACGATCTCCGATTTTCATACTATGTATTTCTGGCCAGTTTATTGAAAAGCAATTCATTCTAATTCCTTGTCAAAATCCTGCAAATTTCAAAATGGCGTTTATAAATCAATAGTGCTTTCCATTGGTTCTTACAAGTGCAATTACTCTTCTCTGAAAAGTCTTTGAAAATAATTTCTTATCAGTCATAGCCTGTCAGACATATGCATTCTTCAAGATATTGACCATTGTCCAGTCGGAACAGAAGTAACAGCAGATGTCATATCTTTGTCCAGACATCTGCCTGTCTTATATCAAGCCGGGGCTAAATTTGTACGGTCCGCCGAAACGGAACCAAAATTCTGTTTATCACATCGAATCATTCAATTTCAGAGTAGAAGACATTTTGTTTGTCCTTCTTTTATCATTTAACACAAATAGCACTAACAAGAAAAAGGCTGTGATGAGCAA
The DNA here is from genome assembly GCA_037127315.1 of Ascarosepion bandense. Classification (NCBI taxonomy): domain Eukaryota; kingdom Metazoa; phylum Mollusca; class Cephalopoda; order Sepiida; family Sepiidae; genus Ascarosepion; species Ascarosepion bandense. The sequence continues at coordinate 4,026,165 of JBBBDQ010029090.1, forward strand.
AAAGAGTTCAATCTATAGAAAACACAATGTGTTTACCGCGAAGTTTGATTGTAAGGTAAGTAAGATGTATAGCACGTCAAAAAACTTTATTGTTTTTCTACTTGATAGGCTGTTGAACAATACTTTACGCTAGAAACTGTTTTATCCCCGTTCAAGCAGGCAGAAAAAAGAATTATCTTTGAGTATAAAACCATATTTATACATTACTAGCAAATAATTCTTTAAGGTGAAAAGTTCAGCTGGTAAATGTGCAAATACATTTCTTCTAACATTTGTATAATTTTATTAACTAATGCTTGATACTTGCAAGACATTACAAAAGAATAAGAGAGAATAGTCTAGAGTCTTAAAACATTTCATCTGTCTTAATAAAAATTCTGTTCAATTATTGTGTATTTAAAAGTAACAATGGCGAAAAAGCTTAAAGAAGTTTGCAGGAAAACCAAATAAAATTAGTTTAGTTATGTGTTGAGACACGTCGGACGCTAGAAATATTAAGGTCATCGAGATATTTCTTAGCAGTTAATTATAATCGAGGTTTACGTTTATATTTAAGGTCCACCTAAATATATATAACTAATAGGATATTACTTTAGTCTGAGTAAGTTCATTTAAGAGCCGAAGCACGTTACATAAGTGTTTTCATTTTGTAATTCAGTTATCATTTTATCTACAGGAAGAGATGGATAAATTGTCGATATTCTATATTTTAAATTTCGCGCATGCGTGTTGTCGATTGCACAGTATAGTATGTTCAGTTGGGTACTATCTGTAAGAAAAAGAGCAGCATGACAAAATTCAATCTACGATAAATTTGGAGATGGCATGCTGTAGTGTTCGGCATCCGTAAGGTCAAATACGATAATTTTAGAGTATTTGGGTATCCATCTGGGGACAGTGCAGAGGGTCCAGAAAATGTTGTATGAGCGTAATCGTGATTACGAAGGTAAGGCAATACGGAAAGCTTACTCTAATAGTTCTGATAAAAAAGTAACTATCAAATCTGTTGCTGGGGGCCTGGGACTCAATTTAGAGCACTATAGCAAGTGTTTTATGAAGGTAGGGCTTGTCTGACTCAAGAGAATAGCTGCTAGACGACGCTATGCCTGACAACAGGATTCTGCACCAAGCCACACAAGAAGGATAAACTGTTTATGGTTGTTAGATACTTTCTACGGTTACATCACGCCTTACCTCTGGCCACCTAACTCCCACAGTGCTACCCCACTTATTTATTATGTGTTGAGAACAGTTAAAAGAAAAACAAACAAAATTCTCTGTAACACAAAAAGATGAACAGAAGGCAAAGATTATCGAAGCATTCACAAAGTTAAAC